>CM041785.1:48922628-49522628 GCA_023375725.1 Nephotettix cincticeps
GTATTTGTCTTTGAACCGCAATTCGCATTCGATAACACTGAGCGCATTCGTGATAGAAAAAACTACATGTTTTAAAATTATTATTTGTTGATAATAATGAACCAGTTTTAAATTTTACGTGAGAAAAATTAATTAAATAATAATAATTTATAACTCACTCATAACAAGTCAATAAGTTATGCTCAAACACTATGAAGTATCCGCCCGACCTCCACTTTCCTCAGTTTTCCTAAATATGTAACCTTCAAATTTCTTTATATATATTTCCATACTCCTTTTTAATGAACAACAACTCAGGAAGAAGTTGGCTTACGACTTTATAACCGTTGGTCTGCATCAAGGTCACGACCCCCATAAATCCGTGTTTATTGTTTCTAAAATCCACATGCACTATTTTGATGTCGACTCGATCGAAAGGAATAGTCTCCAGGACGTCGGTCTCGCCTCCTCCGATGTCCAAGGAGAGGTAGTCGATGACGGGGCGGTTGAGGGCCAGCCAGAAGGTGTGGAAGGGGTAGCAGACGACGCGGTGAGTGGAGTCAGCGAGGCCCCGCGGGTCGTGGCCGTGGTACCGGATGTAGCCTTGCTGATGGTACTCGTACGCGGAGGTGTTGAGGCTGACGCAGGCAGGGGCGATCCACGAGTTGCGGCGGAACACCTTCAGGTTGAGCAGGTCCGGCTCAACGAGCAACCCCGTCCAGCCCATTATACGCTCCAGGAACAGCGTGTCGGAGAACATGTCCTTGCCGCCAGCGCCAACCTCCACGAAGTAACCGCCCCGCTTGTAGTCCGTCAGCGCGCGGAGCTCCTGGAGCAGCTTGCCCGGGGGCGGCAACTCCGTGGCGCTCACGTGACCGGTCTTGGCCGGTGGCATCAGCTTGGCGGACAACTCGCGCACCAGCTGCACGTCCTCAGGGTCGTGGTTCGGGAGGCTCGTCGTGCGCGGGGTCACCACACGAGTCGCGTCCTCCGGGAACCTGACGTACTGTGTCATGAATAACACCACGAAGAATGTCGAGAGAACGAAAAAGAACACTGATGCTTTACCCCAAAACGAGAACACAAATCTAAAGGTTTTAAAATCTTGTTTCTGTTTTTGATCCATCTTCTCCATTACGTAAGGTTCAATACACTTAGAAACGGTTAAATATTTAATTTGGATATGATTTGTTTTGTTTATGCTAAACTTGTTTATGGATCAGATGTTCTTTGAATACAATCCGTGAGTCCTCAAATATACAACCAGTATTACTGGGTCGATACGAATATCCTTGATAATATACCCTTATTAAATAGTTCTCCATTAAAAACCATGAGTTGTCCCTTGATAATCCGACAGTAAAGAAACCGGGAAAGGTGTCGGATTACTAATTATCAAGAATAGTTTGATCAAGAACACTTGATCAAAATCAAGTCCATTTCTTTATGACAAATCTTTTCGATTACATTTATGTATTAATAAAATTAAGCATTTTGGACAGAATAAACAATAAGTTAACAAAAGGTACCAAACAGAAGATATAATTTATTAAACGTGAGTTACACAGCGTAGATACGGTACGGTATACTATCTAAAAAAATAACGGAAGAAATTAAAATAAAATAAATACATACTGTACAGGATTTACACGTTAAAAGTCTGTGAATGTTGACTTTCAACATAAAAATGTTTGAAAAATCCTCTCTCCTTGCAACATCGAAGCTAAGTATTGGCTATGGATACCGCTTCAATACAGATGATGGTGTAGTTTTCTCTGGTATTGCCTCCTCAATAATGTTGTTTTATATTGTCAAACCTTCCTGGATGGTTTTTGCGTCTATCGCATTGGCAGCCAGGATGGATTCAATAATTGTCAAACCTTCCTTGTTTTTTGCGTCTTTCATTGTCAGCCAGGACTCACGTTGCAATTTGTTGAGCCTATCAATTTCAATGCTTTGCTGACAAATACGGATTCTCGCATTTATTGAAATAAAAGGGTCATGTGACTGCATCATTTTTTAAATATTTTTGTCTTTTTCCAAACTTGTAAAAGTAAACTTGTCAATCGCAAATTCATCGTTTTGAAGGATTTTAAAATGTCAATGATCAGCGTTAATTTATTAATATCCATTAAAAACGCTTTTTGTAATGTGCCTTGAGAGTTTTTATGGCATTTTGGTCCATTGGCTGGATCAAAGCCAACCATTAACATTAGCAGGTTTTATTTTCAGTTCTACCTGATCAGGGTGTTCAGGTCTGTTGTCAAGCAGCACACGGGCTTCCACGGGTGATTTTTTCTTTTCTAATTTTTGTTTATTTTGTGGGACAAAGCTGGTGGTAAACCAAACATGTAAAAATTATTTTTCGAAATACTGCTTCAAAAACAGCTGTTTTTGTGTGTTTTTGTGCTGTATGTGTTGAAGAGTAAAAGTTGTTATTTTTCATCGTAGGACTAAACCTATTACATATAAATCTATTATTATGTTTTATTTTAGTCCTCGGCCGCAAAAGACTATTGTTGATGATACTTTTGATTGAAGGTCAGCTGATTCGCATAACCTAAATAGGCAATCAGGAATCACGAGAGAACTGCTACAACATAAGTAACATAACAGCTGATTAGTTTAAAGCGGCAAAAATGGTCGACAGCTTTATGGTAGTACAGTAGATACTAAATCAGGTAATAATTTAATTTTTAATAGTTTGATCCATTTTATTTGCAGTGTGACGAAAAATATAGTATGAGGTAATACCAACCGCCCGTTATGAAGACACTACCAACGTCAATACTTGATTGTTCAGCAGTTTACAAAATTATAAAACCAATATACATATGATGTTATTTATAATCCATTAAATAATGCAGACTCTATCTAGAAACTTGGTTGAATTTCAACTGGGTTTCATCAGCGTTCTAAAATTTGTTCAGGTACTAGACCAAGTTCATTGATTTTTGCGTCTTACCAATGAATTGCTGGATTTCAGACTTATCGATAAACATTCATTTGTATAAACCGTACACCATGGCGTTTCTTGAAATTTTCAAACCACCGATACGAATATATAGCAAATATATTATATATTTCAAATATATAGCACGAAAGTAAGTTTTTCCTATAATTTCTTGGTAAAAGACTGATTTTGGTTTTAAAATATCACCTGAAATAGATGCATTCCAATTCTGCTACTGCTTGAACCAAATGAAAAGATGTCTGCGATCACGGGAAACTCGCTGGTTCTAAGAGGTTTTCTGTTCATGTGTTTATCTTCAATAGACCTCATGTTCAATTTCCCCCTATTTTTCATGATATCGCAGACAGTGTGCCGTCCAATGTCATACACGACAGTCGGAGTTTCACTACAGTCCATTCATTTAAATTTTTCCCATTTTCAGATGCATTTAATATTTTATGGTAACGTTTCACACCTATACTTGCCATTTCTACGCCTTCACTACACACAATCGCCCTAAAATGTGTGGGAAAACGCGTGTATAGAATATTTCTTGAATAGCTAACAACATTTTAAAATTAACTTTTACAAAAAATCCAACAACTAATACGTGTTTTTGACATTAATTTGCAATGATTAAAAAATACTGAAAATTTTAAACGGAATAGTTTCTACATGTCAATCTAAGTACACCTAACTATATCATTCGATTATAAGTAATGGAAATAAATTTTAAAGGACAATTTTTGAGGTTTTTAATCAATGGCAGGATATAAGCTTTAAAATATGTCTGTAAATATAAGCTGTAAAATATATTGAGGCCAGCCGTTGCCTCAACTGCCAAATGAGACGGGTTTGGGATGGATCTCTAGTGTTTTGCCAATACTCCACCCTCAGACCCAACTACATACATCCCAACAGATCACTCTGAGCAACACTATGTGAGGCCAACCGCTATCTCAAGTGCTTTTACACCAGGCCTTATGATGGATCTATACTGTTTTGCCAATACTCCGCCCTCAGCCACCTCCGACTCAACTATCGGATTAATAAACAAATCATTTAGTTTCAAAATTTAACAATTACTTAAGTCGTTTTCGTGAAGTTATCAGAGTTACATCCCCTTTTTTAAAAATTTCAACCTCACCCATATACATACAGGATTTCATACTCATTAAAGAACCGATTAAGTAAATCAAAAGTACAATTCTCTATCCTTTTCAATGCACCACTTTCCATAGCTCCTATTCTAAGTTTTAGTATTTGTTTTAGAGCCTATTCTTTGTGAATATGAACCGATTTTACATAGTATATCTGCTTAACCTGAGGATTCAATAGATATATAAGATACCGTAACAAATACTACTTTCACAAGATTACGTCGATGATTCCAGATGCTATAAATAATAATACAATGTTCAACCGAGTAATTTTCAACACTTTATTGTTTCAAGGGAGTATCGAACTGAAATTTAAAAATCGGAATGTTAAATTTTATCAGAAGTGGACAGGAAATTTCCATTAGCTCGGTATCCCAAGTTGAGGCGGTCTAAAGGACAAAGGACCGCAAGAACTGGACTGTCATTAATAACGCGGGACCCAAAACCATTAACCCCTTGTCCGACATCGCCACCACCGGTTAATGTGTGTTACATTGACATGTGTCATGCCTAGCGTAATTAGTTGGTGGTCATGCATAAGGGGACTTTTCCAGATCATGTGACATATTTAGATTCATTCCCTAAATAAATCAAATTAAAGTTGTGTCTGTACATTGGCTTCTCATTTAATTTTTTGGGTTTTTACGTTTCATAACCCAGAAAAGCTGAAATCTTTCCGTCCGTCTGTCTGTCTGTAAATTTATATTTTATACTTTTAAGTGAATGGCAACCTAACCAGGTAGGTATTTTAAACTAAGTATGAATGAAAAATTAGTGTAGAATGATTGTGGTGCGATCTGCGAAGGTTGATTTATTCCTTAGAAAGGACTGTTAATTTATAGCCAAACAGCCGATGTCAAATAAAGGACCTACAGTTCAAAGTGGAGTCCGAACCACTGCCTCTGAATTACGAACTGTTCTAATTATGAGAATGATCTCAGCGGATTAATGCAGTATTTGATCGTACGGACGTTAATCCACACAAGAGAACACTACACCCACCGATAATCACTCACAACTATCCACAATCCGTGGCCTCCAAGTAGCTGGATTACAGGACCAGCGCAAAACAAGGTCTTTTTCTAACGATTTTCCAAGAAAACTGGAGCACCCACCATGATGAAATCTACTTCTAAATAAAGGTTTAAATATTTGAATTTATGATGGACCTATAAGGTACGAAACCACTGGTCGTCAGCATCTAAAAATAATCACAGACAATCCTGCAGGTATTTAAACCTTTATTTAGTAACTAGCTGACCCGGCGAACTTCGTAAAGCTTAACAATAAATTACAGTTAACAGTTAACTTTAAGATTTGCCATGTTCTGAAGTCGAATAGCATTGCGACTTCGTTGTGCAAGATTCGTATATACAACAGCTGATTATTATAATAAAAGTAGCATGTATAAGCATTGTAATTATTTTTATTTGGCCAACATATAAACACGTGACTTTTAATCAGACAGAAAATGAAAAATATAAATACATAATCCCCAAAAACCGTAAAATGATAACATAGCGAATAAAGCTGTTCGTTTTGTACAGCACATATTTACTCCATAGTTCAGTTTAATACTGATTGTAAAAAATAATGCAAAGAGCTATCAAAAACCCAGTGGGATGTTTACTAAAATAATTGTATTTACTTCCTTGAAACTTTCTTGCAGTTAAAGTCAGTGTGAGATATTCAACTTAATCTATTGCCAATATAGAAATCAAGCAATTTTAACAATCATCTTACAGTCATTTCTGATTCACACTTGGCTTGAAATACCTACCAAGGTTGGTTGCAATGTCAGGGAACAGTAACAAAGTAAACTTTGCTTAGGATGGTTGTTCATTTTCAAATGTATTTTATAATCTATAAACGTTGAATCAGTTATTTGAGGAAGATACCGCACGGAGGCTCGCTACAGTAATGCCGTCTCACGGTCCACGGCATCTCATCCCGTCCTGGCGTCGGATTGGACGCCGCGAGCTATCGTGTGTGGAGCACCTCGATAATGTACACATTGCTACTGAGGATGTATCACAACCATTCTTAATAAATGTTTCAGTTTAGGCACGAATAAACTGTTTTACTCTTGATCATGTTTTGTTTTCTGAGTTTTATGAATGTTCCATTGTTAATACTAGATTAATTACAGTAGTAACAAAACCTTTTTTAACAGTCTTTTATTAACATGGCCAAAACATCCTTGTTTTGATGTAAGTGTGTAAAAAACACTTGTGAGGAAACGCCGATGGCACCTCTTAAGGATAAAGATAGAAAAAAACTTTTGATAATGAATTTCAAATCATTTGTGTTGGTGTACAGCAGAGAGTTATGTTGTGCTATGTTTGTGTAGAGAGTCTTGAAAAATAAAACTATTTACAGGACCTACTTACTAAAACCGATTTTGACTTATGGACAGCTTTGGGATTCTGAAAGTACTTAAAAATATACATCATACAAAGATATCAATCGTTAAATCGTGAAAACATTTTTTTCGTGTATTTCTACGCCAGTGGCATTTTTAACGTTTTGATGGGGAACGGTCCAAACCCGTTAAAATTAAAATTACGACGATCACTAACTCGCATTGGAAGTTTATAAATATTCATAAAATAGAAAAAATGTAAAAACTGCATTTTAAAATTGGAAACCCAGCCAAATCACCTGGCATTGAATATGTTGGACAATCCTGAAACAGTCATAGATTATAAAGAGACTTAAAAAAGAGAAACGATATATCCTGGACCGTAACAAATTTAGTTACTGTAGTGACAAAATACATTTTCTTCCCTGTGTGAAATACTGTAGCTTAGATCATGGATATGTCTGAAGGAAATGTATTAGGTCCCTCTAAACTGCTGTTCTCATAACCAAATGACGTCACTTCTGTTACACTTTTTGCGGGTTGCAAATAATTCCTAACTCCTCGCCCCAAAAGCTTAGCCATATCAATGTCAAATAGTACACTGTTTCAACTTTACCGTATTCGTCAATTGTTCAGTTAAAAACTGACTGTAAAGTTTATTTTACTGTAAATAATATAAGTATAAAAATATTCATTTGCAAACATTATCATCTGGTATTATTTAAAGACAAAGCAAGACGAATTAATTCAAATATAAAGTTTTGGGAAATAGCTTAGATCGTAGATATGTCTAAAGGGAATGTATTCAGGTTCTCTAAAAAGCTTATAACCATATGACGTCACTTGTATTTCAAATTTTGGTCTGCCGGATTTCCAATACCCCATCGGAGGTAAGATATATCAATGTCAAAAGATAAAGTACATCATGTCTTGAACGTCATTACATGTATAACCTATATTTTTCTTGTAACGCCAAGTTTGGTGAAAAGGTAAAGTGGAGTCCTTCTGAATGAAATATCAAATTGACTACATTGTTTCCTTATTTATATCCAAAATTTATGTTTTAATTTTTTTAATTACACTACTTTTCGAGTGATTTGAGCGTATGGTCACAAACGCCGATGTTCTGTGGTTAAAAATATATAAACTCAGTTGAGATCTTGTAATCACATTAATTTTACACCAAATAAACAATAGCTTTGTGCAACCGAACATTAAAAGATTTTTAATGACTACTAAATTCAAAAGATTCCCACCCAACATAGTGGATAAATAAAATAACAGTATACAATATAAATAAAACTATTTAAAAGCACTGAGAACTATTTAAAAACACTTGCAAGTGTGGAGTGATTCAGTTTCGGTTGTTCAATTTGAGAATATTTATTGATACTGTGTAAATCAATATAGTAAAATTTAAAAATTTAAAGTTTCAAATTGTAACCGTTGAATGGGTGTTAATACTATGCTGACTAATTACGTTTAGTTTTAATATATACGCTATGTAGATACATTCGAACTTAGTTTCCGTATAGATTACGACCGTTTGCTGGTTGTAAAACTGTAATTATATTATTAGGTTCAAGAGAACGAAGCTCTACGACTGTCCAGACCGTTCGATAACAAAGTTCTTTATGTATTCAGACGCTACAACCAGTTTCCTCTTCAGTTCATCGCTACAGCCGCACTTTTCCAGAACATTAAGCTTCATAGTCTTCATGTAATCAACCCGTTCGATGATGGTCACGGTTTTCGTCAATCCGCATATAATCACTTTGGTGTGGTCACTCGCAAAGTTGACCTGCACACTTCCGTCAGTTAGGAACATTACGGTCTCGTCTGGCCCCCTAGTCCAGTTGAATACCTCATAAGTAATGTTTGCTTGTTTCAAACTACTACAATCAATTCTCGCATTATGAGCGATGCGGAGTGATTCCTCCATATATTTTCTACAGTTTACAAGAATCTTCAGTTTCTTTTTTAACGTATCCGGCACAGTGTCTTCTCTGCAAGCGAAAACGGCCCCGGTTTTCTGAACGTAATGGATACACTTGTCTTTCGTTTTGAAAAGCATTCGCGTACCGTCGTTGTAAATTATGCCGAAGTTGTTGTTGTTCAGTTGGTAAGCGAATCCGTACAGGTTTGTGAAATCCATCCACGAGTTTACCCAGACTAAGGAATATTTATTAGAGGATTCTGATAAAAATTCGCCAAACTTAGAAACGGACCATTTTCCGACATTCTCTAGATGAATGAGTAATTTTTCAAAACTGTTCAAAGCAAAGTTTTCAAATTTTGGTTTTTGGGGTTCCCAAAGATCAGTGACCTTCCTTCTTCTGTCAAACAGGGACACTCGTTTGTCATTTCCAAAGTCTACATGAGGAGGTCGAGCCCTAATTTGTACCGATGATATAAGTTCATATCTCATCAGTTCAAAAACATTTGGTCTATCTTTAGGATCTTTCTGTAAGCAGTCGATGATGAATGTTCTCGCAGGTGAAGACATCCTGGGGGAGAAGCTGCAATCACCCCGAAGGATGTTGCTGTAGGTGGTCGTCGTGTCCTTGCCCTGGAAGGGAGGCGTGCCCTCAAGCATGGTGTAGAGGATACACCCAAGAGCCCAGACGTCCACCTCGTAGCTGTGGCCGATACCGTTGATCACCTCCGGAGATATGTAGTTGGGCGTCCCACACCGCGAGAACCGTTTCTGCCCCTCATGCTCTATCATGACCGCGAGGCCAAAATCCCCCAGCTTTACCTCTAAAGATTTGTTGACAAATAAGTTCCCCAGCTTGAGATCTCTGTGTACGATATGATTGTGGTGCAAGTACTGAACTGCGGATACTATCTGGATCATGAAGAACTTTGCTTCATCAACACTCAACGTTTTCAAAGAATGTAGTATATTGGCCATGGAGTACTTGGAACAGTATTCTAGTACAATTATTATGTGACTCTCACGTTCTATGTAGGTGTAGAACTGGACAATGTTTCTGTGTTGTAACGGTTGGTGTATTTTTATTTCGTCCCATACCTTGTGACCTATCCCGTACTTATGAAGTTTCTCCTTACTAACGAATTTTCCAGCATATTGTCTTCTTGAAGAGCAGCACTCTAGTTTATAAACCTGGCTGAAACTGCCTTTGTCGATGTACTCTCCCACGAGGAAGGAATTCCCGCTACAGTCCGAAATGACTTTGGCCATAAAAGTTGCTGAAGACTTAATATAATATTTTATGAACTTTGATTATGGTGAATATTTTAAAATGATTTTTCAAAACAAATAGGAATAAAGTAAATATTGGATATTATCTTAAAAAATCAGCTGTGATTAACAGATTACGTATAATATGAGTTTGTTATGGAAGAAGAATAGAACGAAATTCCTTTCTTGATTGTTTCGAATTAAAATAATTTGATTGTCGTGTACTTTAGATTGCATGAAGATTTTGAAGAAGTTAATCAGAAGCTGAAGTTCCGTTAACAGTGGCGTATCCAGGATTTGTCTCTGGGGGGGCAACTTATAAAAGACATGGAAAACTGTGGATGCCCTGTAGGGGTTAAATTCAATTTTCACGCGTACTAACACATTTCAATTTGGGCTTCATGCTGAGCCTTTTGGGGAATTATGGCATTGTACTTCATAAAGACGAGGTTGGCACCTCACAGTCACGGGATGGAATGGTTTATTAAGGTGGTGCGAGCGACAAAATCGACTATTTGAAAAAAGATTATAAATTAAATGTTTATATGTTGATTTTATCATAAATATGCTCTGGCATTAGTTTTTCAAGTTTTTATGAAAACTTTTCAAGTTACAAGGTAATTATTTCGGAAATTTTACGTTTTTTGTGCAAGGAGTGTGGGAAAATTTCTTATGTTTATGAGCCAAAACTTTGGGAACATGGACTAATTAACAGACATATTTCACCCAACCTATGAGGAATTTTGAAATTAGAAAAATCTTTTTCTTATCCTACAGGAAATGATTTTTTGACCCCACATTTTAAATCGGATAATATAGTAAAATATGTCATTTTGGAGGTCTAAAAATGTTAAAAAAAAGATTTGTTATCTTTAAAAAGTCACAAGGAACGACTAAACGACACTAGCGCCGACCTAGCGGATTTCAGTTGTCCCAACGCCGCTCTCACCGACTTAATAGTTAATAATTAATAATGATTTATTAATATTTAAACAAATTCCGCTGTTTATAAGTAAAACAAATAAATAATTATTTATATAAATAAACAACTAAAATTATTACTAACACGTTGTATAGTTCAAACGAATTGACTGCTCTATCTCTCTCCCTGTTTTCCTTCTTCTCATTTTTCAATTTTTCATTTCCTCTGGAGGGGGGGTGAGGTCCCCTTCGCCCCCCGTGAATACGCCCTTTTCCGTTAAGTATAATAATTATTTTTTCACAAAGCGTAATACCTAAAAGGAAATAAATATCATTCTAAAATGAATTAAGACAGCGGTGAGCCATAACAAGTTTCGAGCCAAGGAGAAAGGGCGACGGATAGATTTCAATTTACTCTAACAAAGTCTGCCAATCCAGCTCCTTTGTTATGTAAAACAACCCGTGTTCACTGACTTAGACTTTTGAAATCTCATTCCTTCCACAATGATTCATAGTCTACTTAGGTAGGATAAGTATAAGATAATATGGAATAAAAATAGGCTATTATTGTGAGTTGTTTCTTTTAAGTAAATTAATACAAAACAATGAGAATCCTACTGAGAATAAAATTCTGCAATAGGTCGTAAGGTTTTACTCTAAAATTCCCCTTCTATTTTTGAGCAAAATATTGTATATAATATAAACCAAATGCCTTACTGAGTTCAGTAGTACCTGCTATCACCTTTTTCAATGAGGGCCTTATTTATGTTGCTTGTCAATTATTCCACTAGTAGATCAACTGTTATTTTATTTTAAAACCATTTTAGGACCGCTAAAATTGTTCAACAGTTTTGTTGCACACATTTTTTTCCGCATGTCTGTAAAAATTACGGTTCAAAAGCTATGGGCTTTTAAATGTTAAAAAATATAATTTTTAAATTTTAATCGTAAACAATAAAAGTAAAGTAAAACTTGACTAGCACCATTGAAACCAGCTTAAAATCTAAGTAAATTAGTATTTTGAATTATTTGTCTACAACTAACGGTTCCAGAGAAAAGTTAAATTTACTGTCCATGATAAAAGCAGTACGTTGTCTGAAAGCGCCCAATGTTATTCTTATGGAGGATATTAAAAAATCAATTACTTCCTTATTTTCCAACCGTTTTCCATGAAACTTTGTATAAAGCGTAAGGTCTAATACTCAACAAAACCAACTCAAAAAAGGTTGGTATTATCGAAGGGGGTGCCCCCCATACAATTCGAACAATTAATTTGACATTGTCTCTCTTGTTTTTATTTTCAGAAATGAGATGATAATTTTTGAAACAATAAATTATTAAATGCCATTTAGACAAACTTTGAAGAACATGATAGTTTAATTATTGTCTTTTTTAAATTTACTTAAGGGAGAAAGTATGTGTCAGTCCACTGATACCGTTCATTGAACGTTTTTTATCAATTTTCAGTCCAGTTAGTGTTCTAACATCAGATAGTGAAATATACTCTTCATATCAATGAGGATGTATGAAAAACAATGAGACGAAACTTCCAGCTGTAGGAAACAAATAATTGTTGAAAAACAAAATCATATTTTGAGGGCGATGGATCGCCCGCGCCGTCTTTCTCGCATAGAAAAGGGTTAATAGATCTAAATTGAGCGGTACTTATTTTCTATTATCCATTGGCATTGTATGAAGCTGTTCATAATATAATATTTGTCTTTGTTTATCTACTATCCTTGTCATCATTAAAATTGAATCCAATTGGTCTAATGTTACCTTCATATCAATGGGCATCAGACCAGTGTCTATACAGTAACCCTTAACAAATGGATTAGTAATGGCTTCATACAAAATCATTATTAATTACATATTTGTGCCTGATTTATATGGTTCAGGTGATTTGTGATTCAGTTTGTTAACTGCAGAGAAAGATTATTTATCATCAATATTATATTTTCCCTTATTTAACTCAACATCTAAGTTAAATTGTTCTCCATGTAACTCAGTTTTAATATTCTTGATACCAGTTTTAAAACTATCCTTAAATTATCCCACCAATCTTACCATTGTAAGTTCATATGTTATTCCAAAGTTATCTTTTATAGTACTAAGTAGTGCTGGTCTCTTTCTTTGTTGTATATATTGATTAATGGTACCTCATAAACTTCCTACATTAGATTGGTTCCTAATAAACCCATAATAATAAGTACCTGGTGACCGAGCTTTGCTCGGATAGAATAAGACATGTTTTTACAAGTTAATTAGCAAAATTAAAACGTCATTGACAGACAAGAGGCTATTTATTTTAATTCAAAGGTCTAACTAAAACATTTGATTGGAAGGAAAATGCCAGAGCATGGTTGCTAAGTTCAGTTGACTGCGTATTATTTACATCATTACAGTAACATGATAAAACACGACTTTTCTCAACGTCTTTATCTTGGTAACTTATTTAGGATCGCCGAGGCAGATTTTGCAATAAGGATCACAGTATACATTTGTTCGAAAATACAAGTCTTTAAAAACCTACTAAATGACCTTGGAGATGTATTTATTAGAGCAATTAGATATGGATATAAATTAAACAGTTAAACAAATAACCTAGACCGTTTTACGGCTAACACCTAGTTAGTCTCAATTAATTAATTTTACAAATATAGGTAAAATTGATTTAGGAACAAATATTTTAACTGTTGAGGATGAAACACTTTTGAGGTAGCCATGAATCATATTGTAGGCTGCATGAAGAAAATTGAACGTTTTCAAGAGAACGATGTATCAGTAAATGTTTGCGAATAAAATGTTTGCCAGAAAAATGTCTTTGCATTTGAAACGTGCTCGTAAACAACGTCAAGTAGGGTTTAAAAATAATTCTTCTTCGTTTTTAGAAAGCACTCTGTAGATTGCGTATTTTAAAGATAATCCGTCAACCCTTAAAGCCTAAAATATACTCTTCTCTACTTGAGAGTATTACCTGTGCTAGCCCGAGATGAAGTAAATCGTTTGAATAGTCTTCAGCGGAGGCATTCTTAGCTGTAGTCCCATAACAACGATGTTAATTTGATGATGATACCCTGACAGGTGACGCGATAGTTGTAAAAATACTGTTCAAGTGTTAAACGAGATCGCACGCAGCACGCTGCGAAAGAAGAAAGAAGTGAAGGATACTAGAGAACGGAATTTGACTTTGTGATTGACATTTAATATGATAGCCCTAAGGCATAAAAGTTTAAGTGACGACAGTTATAGAACAAATATTTACGAGCTACAGATGGTGTAAAGACTATCCTCATAGTTAGACCAGTTCGTAATTCAGAGGTAATAGTTCGGACTCCACTTTAACTGCAGGTCATTGACTGTTGGGCTATTAATTAACAGTTATGTCTAGGGAATACATCAGTCTTAGTCAGTAACAAGACTGCAAGATCGCGCCATTCGCGCCACCATCATTTTACACTCATCTCTCATTCATACTTGGTTTAAAATGGCCCTGGATAGGTTGCCATTTCAGTAACTAACTAACTAACCAACTAATTAACTATACTGGTGGTAAAAGTTAATTAATACTTTATGTGCTCCATTAAAAAATCATTTTGTTTCGTTAGAAAACCATACAGTCCAGTTAATTTGATTTATTTCTGTTAGAATAAACTTAATCTTTATATGAGAAAAAAATTGTTGTTTTTTCATTGGTCCAAATGCGAAAGTTGACTATATTTTTCAGTGAACGTCATATTTTTTACAGTATTAAATAACGATCATTTTCAATATGATTTTATGGTTTTTAGGCTATGATTTTAATATGATAATGTTGTGATATGTACCTATTTACACATCTTGGAAGTATAGTAGATTGATTCTTAGTAAAATCTAATACCCCATAGCAGCAAACCTGCATACTAATTAATATTGTTATGATAAAAATTATTCCAAATTATAGATGGACTTACTTACTTACTTACTCTTACTCCCATGGCCATTTGTACCCCAAGTGGTACTTGGCCTCACCAACGCACTGCCTCCATCTTGTTCTGTCTCTTGTGGTGTCTTCATCCACTTCCATCCTGGCCATGTCTTTTTTTTACTTCATCCTTCCAGCGTTTCTTTGGCCTGCCTCGTGGTCTCCTCCCTGTCGGATTGCATTTCCACACTTGTTTTATTGTGTTTCTTTCTTCTTTCTTCTTTCTAATGATATGACCCGTCCATCGAAGTCTCCTACTCTTAACCTCAGCTACTACGTCAGGTTCCTTGTAAAGGTCCCTTAGTTCAGGATTATGTTTAATCCTCCAAGTGTCCCCTTCCTTTGTGGGCCCAAAGATTTTGCGCAGGACTTTTTTTTCAAACGTGATTAATTTCTTTTCTGTATTTTTATCCATAGTCCAGGTTTCGGCTCCATATAGAAGAATAGGTCTTATAATGGTTTTGTAGATTTTGATTTTAGTGCGATGAGACAATAATCTTGTTGATAATAATTTGTTTAACGCAAGCATACTTCTACCAGCCATGTTTATTCTGTTCTTTATTTCTATGTGTTCCTCACTATGTAAGCTGACAAAACCTCCTAAATACTTAAAAATGTCAACCTGTTCATATTGTTCTTCTATTTCTGTTATGTTTTCCTCGTTCTGGTCGTTATGTAGTTCTGGAGCTACATAAGAGAGATATATTAATTTACTATTAAAAAACATGGGAACCGACTAACTCGGTTTGCTGCCACGAAGATAAAAAAATCAGAATGGTTTATGAGGATAAATGTATTCATGATTTGTACTTGTACAGATAACATTAGGGAATATGGCATACACGGGCTTATCCACAAGTCTGGACCTGAAATTGGCTGGATTACAAGATACTTGATATCAGTGACTAAATAGAAAGAATAAAGTAAATATTTTCAAAACAAATGAAACTTAAACCTGTTTGTACGTAAGGTTTCTTTAAAAAAACATGCAAAATTCTTATTTAAAAAGTAAACATCTGTTGTTTCCGTATCCATTTATTACCGGAAAACGTAGTCAGAATCGCTAAATGTAACGAATATTTGGGAATTCCATGAATAATAATTCTTCTTCGTCAAAGACTCCAAGAGCTCCGTCACGATCGGTTGGCGAATCAGCACCATAATTATCACAGTAACCTCTTTTGACAAACATAAAATCTGTAACATTAAAACACACTTATGATTAATTACGAAAAATATTGCATTCAAGCTGATTGCAAAATGTGTTGTGATCTAAAGTCAAGTAACGTTGAGTAGGCTAAAGATCCAGTTGCTAAGGTTTAGAGTGGATTATGGAACATAAGGCACGCGAGGAATGTTCTCAGCCTCAGTATTTTTTTCAGCGTAAATTTATCATAATTTCTGTAATTTTATTCAAATTATATACAATTAGATGTTTTAATTACAAATATCCTATGAAAAAGTGAGCTATTCAAATTACCTGCAAGGGACAGTTAAGCGCGGGACTATGATAAAAGTTCATAACTCAACCCCCTGAACACGTTTTGGAGGGTAATTCAAAATAATACATATATATGCACACATATATAAGTATATGTTTTGTGTCGACACGATGACAGCTGCAATTAATGTCTAATTATTATAAAATTTTGCGGAGTTGTTCTTTTCTGTAATATCTTATGACTATCTTATTATATCTTATGATGTGTTCAGAAACGCAATCGGACTACATTAACTTCACTTTTGGGGAAGGGGTATTGTGCCCCAAAAATTGAGGTTTCAATCCATTAATGTATAATTTTTGAAAATATGTAGGCCTAACTTTCCTTTTTACCATTGGATTCACACAGAACAACACAACAAAGAATTTAGTATTTTTAATCATGACTCTGGGTTACTTCGTTATTGAGATATTTAAAATAGTATACACAGTACATTGTGCAATGTTAATCTTACGGAGAATAGCTAAAAATCAATTGCTCACTTATTCACCTAAATATTCTTCCAAATCAATAAATACATAAAACCCCCAAATTTAATGTATTTTATGACAGTAAACCTACATATTCAATGCCCATGCAATTCTTGCGGATAAATTGGTATACCTCGCTTAATTATTTGATAAAATGACGTATGTATTTTTATTTAGTGAATAGTATTAATATAAGGACATTACAATGTAAAACAACCTATAATGCAGCAAACCTGCATAGTCAGTAGTATTCATCTTCTATGATTGGAATAAATTAAGTTCTATGAAATTCGCTCTACTCACGCCAGCTTGCTGCATAATAAAAGTAAATATAAATTCTTAATTATCATGAAAATTACTTTCTGATTGCGTCCCTACATTCTTGTGTATGATAGGTTACGAGATGAGTTTAAAACACACGAATAATCTTCACTTTTCTATGCACCAACTTTTCGTTTTCTTTAAAATTAAAATTGTTTGTATTTACTTACGAATGTGAAATAGGTTTTATCATGGATATGTCTCAAAAGCATGTTTTCAGCTCATATGCACAGCTGTTCTTATAATCTATGACGATAACTATAACTATAACTATAACCTATAACTATAACCTTTAACTATAAGCTCTCTATAACCTATAACCATAACCTATAAGCTATAACTATAACCTATTAATATAATCTATAACTGCTACCTATAATATTATAACCTATAACTATATAGCATCATTTTTATTTTTAATTTAATTAAATTTTAAACTTTTATATCCATAAGATATTTTTTTGAAACACAAACTGCAGTTTTTCAGACATAAGAATTGACTGAAGGTGTATTTTTTAAAACAATCCATAAGTATGAAATGAATTATTTTCTTTCTTAATATAACATTGGTATGGGAGAGTCATATGCGTAAGTATATAGTCTCTCAATATAAATATAGTACTAACTAAACCGTTCTCCTGCAAATAGTGAAAATATTGAGTTGATTTTTAGGTGAATCATGTGTCCTTTTTTGATTGACGGATACTATATTATTGGGTAAACCATTGACAAATTTGTAGAATAGTATTTAATAAAACAAAATAGAGTGTTTCACAGTACTGTACTGGTAAATCCTAGAGAACAGATACTCTTGCTCATTTAGTTTATTATTGTCTCTATTGGTTTTCTCTACACTTCACATATATTCTGGAGTATAGAAAACTCTATAGCTATATAGGTTGTAAACTAGTAGTTGTTTTATATTTGCTTTAGGATTTATCCTAAGATTTTGACGGTCCACTCTTCTTCCTCATCTTCTGCCTTACTGATTTATCAAGCCGTACCAATTCCTTCTTTCTGGTGGCTGTAGATAATATATCGAGAATGTCTGTTCAGTTTTTATTGGACACTCTCTTATTCTTACATTTTTATTCCACAAACATTGTTGGTTTCTCAAACAGAGCATGCAAACCAAAACATAAAACTCAAACATTTTTTGTTTGAATATAACATTTTCTTCACAGTACTTTATTAAATACTAACCTGCTATTAAAATTTTTATATAATTTTCTAAATTCGACCAATTAAAATTGGAAGAAGTAATTCTGTTGGAGGAAGTAACTTTAAATTTTTAACATACCTGTGTACTCACAGTAGTTTTGGACGTCCATCGTGCAATAGTTGGGAAACGTTTTTAGGCTGGATGAGGACGCGCTTTTCCCACAAACGGGATCAAATATCCTTGTGCAGATCCCGGGGCATCTGATTTTGCGATAGTGAATTTGGCTCGAACCCATGCCAATAGGAGACAAAATCATCAACCCTGCACATCAAAGTATCTCATTCATTATAGTACAAGCTTTAAAACCATTGTTACAAGTTATACGTATCGTAACATATTATTACATAAACAGACATTCATATTTATTTGTGTACAAATGAAAAAAATATATCCTTTATGATGGGATTGTCACAATAACAAATCTATCAAAGTCAATATATTTTAATTAAGGTTACATTTAACTATCATAGGTTCTGACTACTAATGCGTGTTTCACCATATATGTGGCGCATTTAGAAGAAAAAAGGATTACAAAATAAAAAGGCTACATACATTTATTTTGTTTTATACTAAATTTAAAATCTATTTAAATAAAATTAGAGTTTTGTCTGTACATTGCTCAGAATTATTCAATTTTTAGTTATTTTTACTCTTCGTGCGTTAGGGAAGCCGAAACCGGTCCTATCTCAATTTTTGTCTGTGACGCTCCAGGAGGCATTTTACGCAGTTTTCTCCGAAAAAAAAACTGATTGCAGTGAAACTTATTTCATGTATTCTCTACGTTCCAGAGAAGGTTTATTAAATACAAATGTCCAATGGATCCATAAAAACCAAATGTCCATAATGGATCTGTATGGTTTAATGCTTGAAATCGCCCGCCGCCCCTTGAAAAGTAAATAACGAGCATTTAAAAACCCACTTTTACGTGAAATTGGTTGAATTTTGCTTCAGTTTTCAATTAAAAATCTATTGATAAAAATAAGCTGTCTTTGTAGTTTTAAGATTTAATAGAAAGAATAACAAACATATGTAAAATCAATATTAGTTGGTTTATATTGGTCATTGGTTTTAAACCCATCTGGAAATCATACTATATTTAAAAGTTATTTTAACATATAACTAATTATAATAGTGGTATAAATGCTCTAATCTATTTAATTGGGAAGTAATGCTAAATAATAAATCTGGGTATTGATTTTTCTGTGTATTGATTTGCTTAGGATTTTAGGTTTACATTTTGGTATGATGGATCTTTCTTCTTTAAACTGAATCCTACAACCCGTTCAAAGAACGGGCTTACTGCTAGTTACAAATATAATAATACTGTACTCAAAAATATCCTAAAAAATGACGAGGCCATATGATATAAAGATTTATCAAGAAACATTTTAGAACACTGCTGTCTAAGTGTATTTCAGTATTAGGAGTTCTTTAAATTATTCATGTTCATCATATAAACTTTTAACACTGAAAGAACTGGTTCTCTGGACTAATATGACCCTAGTATGGCGGAAATGAGAACCCTAGTTTTAACGAGGAAAATGTTAGACTCTAGTCAGTAACAAGACTAAAAGATCGCGCCACAATCACCTCATACTCATTTCTCATTCATAGGCATACTTGGCTTAAAACACCTACCTGGGAAAGGTCACCATTTCAAAAGTTAATCTAATCTAAACTAGTAGTTTGTTTGTTTAACTATAATAAAAAATAAATGGTTTATATCGTATGTAAAACATAATTTCCCCGTTATAATTAGCAAAACAAAAAAATTCTTCATAATATATTTTAACTAATTTGATTAACCTTTCTAAATGTATGGTGTCTAGACTACTGAAAAGTATTCTTTAATTTTACTCATTGTACTCCTTCATATATTTGGGATGCTCAACTGTGAAGGTAGTTTTTTTTAGTTTATACAAAAACTTTTTTATTTAAATAGGTTAAGCATAAAACTAATAAGTTCAAGGAACTTATAATAATTAGGAAGGAACTTTATAATTACTTCAAATGTACTCATTAATAAGTCATTAAGATCATTTTATGTAAATTGTAAGCTTAAAAATCAAGCTTTTAAAATAATTAATGTAGTAGAGTTTTTTTGTGTTGAACCAAGAGAACGTCATATGACGTTACAGGGTTTTCTAAAAGAGCCTATTAAAAAAAACAAATTGAAACCAGCAAATTTTAAATGAATTCATAAAAAATAAAATATCTTACCCAATAAAATCCATGTATAGGTGTTGGCCATTTTTTTTGTTTCAGTAGCTTTATGATAGATGAGAAAGATACAGTAATCCTAAATTCAAATGATTTTGTTTATATGATAACAATTATGAGGGAACTTATATCAGAACACCACTGTACATGATTACAAGCGTGAACAGAACAATAGGTAGTTTTTCAGTTGCACTGTCAAAAGAAAATAATTTACCTGCCGAAATGACACTATAGACCATTTTATGGCATTTAAATGGAACTTTGAGCATTTTGCTTATACTACTGTATATATAAGTAGTATGCTACTATAGTAACATTTACAGTAGCAAACCTTCAGAGAGTAAAGTGGAGTATCTTTATATACATGATGTTCCAGAATAATCACAACCTTCAGGGCACTGTTCCTAAGGTAAAAATATTTTTTATGTATGTAATGTTTATTATTCATCTCATTACTGTGCTGACCTGTCATTAACGTAACGTGCACAGGAAAATAATTTTCTTTCCTTTAATTTCTACCACCAAGTCTTTAACGTACCACTTGTAGCCTTGATTCAGTTTTTTGGAAACTAGAATTTTTGTTATTGTAAATCTCACAGTTTTTATCTGGTAGTTTCTTCGATCGCCTTTCCAATTATTGTCCGCGCAAAGCATCACAAACCTTTGACAAATTAAAAAAAATGTACTGGTTTTGATGGGTGACAACAAAAAGGGTAAAGTCATAACATATAATGTTGTTAATCTTGTATTATAACTATCTTTCTGGCTATTATCGTAATCCTTTGTCATATTCCCTATTGTTATATTTATTACATTCTTAAGTAAAAATGTTTATATTTAATTTCCTGTGAGAAACAGGTTAGATCATGGATTTGTCTAAAGGGAATATTTTCTGTTCATTGAAACAGCTGTTCTTATAACCATATGACGTCACTGGTTCAACTTTAGTTGAGCAAATTGCCAACTACCCTCCAGAGCTAAGACATATCCATGTCAAAAACCTTAACTAGCAATATGTAACACTAAGTTACAGTGGCTGTATTACATCAGTGATAGGTCGATTATATGTTCATTGTCGGTAGGTTACTGTACCTTCTACTAAACTACTTTTTTAAATACCTCTACTAACTTGCTCATTTAATTTGTTTCTGTAGATAGATTATGGTTTTTATGTCCTATCTATCACTTTGGTTGAATTCGTTCTTATATCTTATACTTTTAACTATTAACTGAAATGGTAGTCTACCCGGGTATGTATTTTTAAGCCAAGTCTGAAAAAGATATGACTGAAGATGGTTGCGGCGCGATCTTGTAGTCTTGTTACTGACTACGGGTGACATGTTCCTTAGACGGAAATGTTAATTAATAGAACAAAAGTCAATGGTATATCTACGGGACCTACAGTTTAAAGTGAAGCTCAAACCACTATTTCTGAATTACGACCTGGTCTAATTATGAGGTCGGTTTTGCGGAGTAACGTAGTATTAAATAGTGCGGACGTTAATCCACAAAAGAGAACATTAAACTCACCGACCATCACTCACAACTATCCACAATTCATGACCTCCAATTAGGTGAGACATGGGTCCAGTCATGCATTGTGCATGTGGGCTAACTTTTAAGATTGTTGTTGTAGGGCAAAGTTGAAGGCTAAGATTTTATCCCGAGAGGAAAAATGTTGTGTGTTCACGTCAACCGAGGCTTATTGTGCTAGCCAACGCAAGAATAGTGAACTCTCCCATTATCAGTTACCTCCAGTGGGCTTACGATAGTAGGAAAAATAGTTAAAAAGAAAAGGATGGGTTGGGTGGGCGAGGTCGGGTGCAGTCGGCTGGCCATACCAGGTCGAGAGGTAGGCCCTCGCCCTGCTAGGCCCTTGATTTCTAGGAAATCTCGGGTCTTTAGCTAGGCCTCGAGCCATATCTGGTATTCCTGCACTAACCTCCCTTGGTGGATAACAAATGATGTTCACTCGGAGAAACGTTATGTAACCACCTCCGATTGTGACTATATTTATCTAATATACCCCAGTATTTGTATCGGAACTGACAAAGAACTGATCTAATCACTTGAAAAAGTTTTGAGAAAGTTCTAGCATAATTTATAACTGCATATACTGATATGCAGTATATGCATATTAGCATAATACCTAATCCATTTATTCATCATCTGTACTAAACTAATATATTATTCTTATTTATTACTACACAGGGCTATCCCCAGCTTAGTTTTAATTAAAATGTTTGTTGTAAAAAGTGTTTCACCGTTGGAAGAAACTACCCTAAGTACAACCGATTACCATGCCGGAATCGAGAAATAAATTTACGTGGTTTATCCATGATTCTGTAATGTTCTGAAAAGTGTTTTCCGATATAAACCGTTATAATTTATTGGATAGCGATCAGCGAGGGGAGAGGGCGCTGAAGGAGCAACACAGCGTGGATATTTGACGGATCGCGAGCAGGAACACCCTTCTTGCCCTTCAACCTTATTGACGGGCGACCGACATCAACCAGTCCTTAACATGATCGAGCGAGCATGACGAATGCATGTTTACTTAAAGTTTTTTCTACAAAAGTTTTCTTTAAGTTTTTCATAATGATAATCAGAATAAAACGAGTTTTATTGATCAAAGAGTTTAAATTCATTTTGTAGAAAGATAAATGTAAAGAAAAAAGTAATTAGTTTTAAATAAAATTCGAATCCTCTTTATTGTCATACAACAAACTAATACACGATACGCTTCTTAATCTAAGATAGGAATAGTATAGGATTAAATACAAACCAGGTTTTATGTAGTCATAAAACTACCTTATCTATAAAGACTACATTCGATCAGATAAAGTTTTCTTTTACACACAGCGGTATACGTTTCTAGTCCAGGACGAGTTTGGTTTTCCTCCAAGTCGAGAGCCGTATTACCGTGCGAGTGTGGTAAACACATTTCGGATAATTGTCCTACTATATTTTACGCCATACTACTCTAAAACTAACTTTATTTTGAACATCGTTTATTATTATATACAAGAAGTTTTATACTGATTCGTAATAACAATGAAAGTTTCGTTCTATTAGAGGTACTAGTTGAAATCAACACTTGAATATCGCATTTAAATATCTAATAATAAATAAATAAATCTAATATCCAATAAATATCTAAAATATCTAAATATCGCATTTAATCGTCCAGATATCCTTAGTTACTCTCAAAGCCGCCATTTTGTTTTTTAATAGTTTTTTCAAAAACATTAATACATAAAGCTTTTTTAATTTGGAAAACATTTTGATAATAATGAAAATAACCTATATAAATAGTGTAAATAAGAATACCGCCAAATCTGATATTAATATAAAATTGACACAATAATAATTTTTTCTAGGCAATCTTAATACAATTACAATAAAACATAAGTTTTTAATGTAACATAAACACAAACAAGATATATACTTTGAGCACAAGGCTTTTGCAGTATGTCCAATGGTGAGGGGTTTTTGTTGCAGAGAATATTACCTGAAAAATACTTATTAGAATACTAAAATTAGCAAAAACAACAACTTTAAAATTAAAGTTGTTGTTTTTTGAAAATTTTAAGTGATCACCATTTTAAATTCGTACGTTGGAAACATTTAATTTTTTCATAAATCATCCTTACTGTGATTAAAATCCACGCCGAATAAAAAATTACAAAAAATATTTTTTTAAATATAAACGCTTTTGGAGTAACTGGGCTCTCCGGGATTATTTAAATATACGCGATGTTTTCATTTTTTTACTGACTCAGGACAATACCTCAAAAGGTTGGTAGAGGGTTCTGAAACATTTTGTGTAGATCAATCTATAGTAATAGGCTACAATAATTCAAATATTTCTTCAACACAATTGAATTTTATATATTTTTATGATTAGAGAGTTTCTTAAATAGGATTTTACAAATCTCAAAACAAAAGATCACAGTTGTCTCAGATGATTTTATATTTTATGTTTATTAAAATGAAGCATAAACATGTCGGACACTCATGTTCCGTGTCGCGGCTGCAGAGACGAGTAATAAACAAGAGGGCGGACGTGCTTGCCATATAGAGCGACCGCTGGATTTACTTACCTCCACGAATAAGCTTTATTGTTCCCATATTTCATCCTGGGAAAACATTACAAAATTACTTTAAAACGCAACTCGTAAGTTTACAACCTCAAATTAACGCGGTTGAAAATTGTTATACTGATTTTTCATAAATCATCCTTACTGTGATTGAAATCCACGCCGAATAAAAAATTACAAAAAATATTTTTTAAAAGATAAACGCTTTTGGAGTAACTGGGCTCTCCGGGATTATTTAAATATACGCGATGTTTTCATTTTTTTACTGACTCAGGACAATACCTCAAAAGGTTGGTAGGGAGTTCTGAAACATTTTGTGTAGATCAATCTATAGTAATAGGCTACAATAATTCAAATATTTCTTCAACACAATTGAATTTTATATATTTTTATGATTAGAGAGTTTCTTAAATAGGATTTTACAAATCTCAAAACAAAAGATCACAGTTGTCTCAGATGATTTTATATTTTTATGTTTATTAAAATGAAGCATAAACATGTCGGACACTCATGTTCCGTGTCGCGGCTGCAGAGACGAGTAATAAACAAGAGGGCGTACGTGCTTGCCATATAGAGCGACCGCTGGATTTACTTACCTCCACGAATAAGCTTTATTGTTCCCATATTTCATCCTGGGAAAACATTACAAAATTACTTTAAAACGCAACTCGTAAGTTTACAACCTCAAATTAACGCGGTTGAAAATTGTTATACTGTAATTTAAAAGGTGAGGTTTCTCACTGATCCTTAAACATTTGTAAATTTCCTTAATATCATAAAAAATTATGTTCTCCTTCAGGGACTATGTATAGGAAAAATCTGCTCATAGGCTTAAATCCTTTGTATAGTATTACGAAAAATTCAATATATTTTTCACTTTATTAATATTTGTCATATATATCAGTATATCTTTTTACTTTTGCACAAATACACTTCATCTTAAGATAGACCATTATTTTACACTACTTATAAAATTTTGCATGATTTTTTGCATATTACATGTAGAACCCACCAACATTTAATACCATTCAGAAAAATCACTTAAAAATTGCTCTCAAAATTCAATACCCATATGAATTCAATCAGAAAATGTAACTTAATGTACTTAATATTAACCAAAGGAAAGATTTAGACTTAACAAGTGTGTGTTTCAAATAATATGTTTATGGTAAAACTATTCATTTCTATTTTTTATTCAGCAATACAGATTGTATTTTTATAAGAAATGTGAAAGGCTATAAATTGTGTCTGTATCATAATATTTATTTATAAATATTTAAATAATTAAATAATATATTACCTTATCATTACTACCTTTTTATAATGACAACCAACCTAGGTAGATATTTTAAGCCAAGTATTAATGAGAAATGAGGGTAAGATGATTGTAGCACGATCTTGTAGTCTTGTTACAGACATGTTCCTCAGACAGGACTATTAATTAATAGCCCAACAGCCAATTGCAACTAAAGGACCTACAGTTCAACGTGGAATCTGAAATACAGCCTCCGAATTACGAATTGGTCTAATTATGGTAATTTTAATTACGAATGGTCTATGCGGATAAACGTAATATTCAATGGTGCTGACGTTAGTACACACCAGGGCATGTCACATCCACCCACCACCGCTCATAACTATCCACAATTCGTGACCTTCAAGTATCTGAATTACAGGACACGCCACTGTCCTAGTAAATTTTTAATTAATATTAATATATTTAATATGTTACGAGGATTGCCTAGGAAGTAGGTACAGTTTTGTTCTATCGCTACCATAGTGCTAGCTACGATGTTCCTCGAATGAGCTCTAGTTTCCATGGTTTATTGTCAAACAGCTGATGCAATCCCTGCGAAATTCTCTTGTGTTTACATTCATCATGTTTAAGGGTTTAAGCTGCATGATTAACAATTCATGCTCCGTGCAGATAACTTCCGCCCGGTGTTTTTATGAATCACCCCCGGAAGATAAGCCTGGCCTCCATTAGCGCTGCTTATCGGGCTCCTCCGCATTACAACTTCGTCATATTACTCTCCAGACCACCTCTAATATCAACTAGAACTCTGGAAGTATTGGGTAAAGGATTACACTTTTACAGTTAACCTTAATGTTGAGAAATACTTACATTTGACTGGTGGATAATATATTTTCAATAAGGACATAGTTTTTCTGTTTTGGTTTTGGTGTATTTAAATAAAATTTATAATAGTTGTGTATGGTGCTTGTAAGGAAATATTTTAAGTGATCTTTAAAAAATCTAAACATAGTACGTTAAACGTCTAAACATAATTGTTAATATTACAATGTTATTATTACAAAGTTATTATTACAATGTTATTGTTAATGTTAATATATAATGCTGATAAGGACAAATTAATATTGTACTTACTAACCAATGTTTTTGGATGAAACTTTATATTTAGCTTCATGTGGTGAGAGCTTATACTTCAAATGCTTAAAAATAATAGGTTATGTGTTTATCATGGCAGCAAACCTGCATACTCTTTCCCATGTTAATCTTATGGAGAATAGGCAAATAAATCTTATATTTATCGACAGATATATTTTAAATAATTAAACCACAACAATTATTTATAATATTTATGTTTTTATTCTCAAACAAAAACACATACATATTTAGTATTTTCTCTTTTTTGGGATAACATTTTGGAAGGAATAATCAGAAAGCTATTAAGAAATTGAACAAAATATTAATATTAGGTTAAAGGTTTTAGAAAAACTAACAACAATCTTACTAAGTTTGTTTTAGGGTTCAATCTGTTATTATATTTTCTGAAAAATAAGCTTTCCAAATAGATAAGATTGAATAGATTTTAATTAAATTACATAGTGCTAATTCAATATTCCTTTACATTAATTTCACTCTTAGCTTCGTTCCCTAAATCTTGTACAGCTAAAGCCGTTTAAGAACTGAGCCTGTGTGTAGATTTACACTTAAAAATATACAATTTATTTTAAAATCGATTATAAAATTCAATTAAGCCTCTTTTAATTTCCCATATAAAGTACAAGTATTTCCTGTAAAAATGCGTTAAATTTGAAAGGTGTGTATGTAGGCAAACACTAAATTGGGACCTGAATGAAAATTTTTAGAGAATAAATCAAGAATATCGGTTTATTTATTTAATCTAAATAAAAATACGCCTACTTTTCCTTACTTATTCTATTTATTTAAACAAAATTAGTTTTCAAGATCAACTCATATGATATTAATTTAAAGTACAATCCCTAATAATTTATGCTTACTTAGCATAATATTCGAAGTAATTTCTCAACAATAATCAAAACCAAAATTTTAGATTCGCAACAATTTTATAGCCGAAATAAAAAAAATCACTAAAAGAAACACAACAAAATAGAATCTAGTTCCTTAAGCGGTACCATTGAACCGTAGTCGATTAAAAGCCACTGTTCCTAAGGACGTCTCTGTTTGGGACAATGATCTTTTTCTAAAATATTGTCTACTTTTCCTTATTGCCATTATGATGTTGAAGAAATATTAATTTTGTCATCACCTCCAATTATTTACACGTTAAATTTTCATTAAATTCTTTTAAATTAAAACCATGTTTCTGGTTGTCGAGGAGAATGCACCTTTTGCGTTTCATGTAAAGTTATTCTATCCCAGGTCCGGGGTACTGCATCGTCTGACAGATCTTCTAATAGTTTTAAAATAGTTTTAATGTTTTAAATGTTTAATATGCTAAACATAAACTTAAATAAGATGTACTAGAATTTATAATAATTTAATATATTACAATGTTTTATAAAATTTCCATAAACATGAGAATTATTTCGTATTCTCCATTGATTACATAAAAATTGCTTCTTGTAGGAACACTAGAGCATCTACCATGAATAATTTTTATTTATATACCAACTTCATCAACATCTGTCCATAAATTTTCTATTCCTATAATTATTAAAAAAGTATCAGTTTGCTGCCATGTAAACACATAAACTATTTATTAATTAATGGATAGATCTCAATCATATATATATTTTTAAAAATATATTAATAAAATATAATTTTTCTTATCTTTTTTATTAACATTATAATAGACAATAATATATTAATTTTTTAAAATTGTAACTAGATAAAAAAAATTTAAGAACTTAATTGTGTATTTTTTAAGTATTCCAATAGTAATATAAAATTAAAAAATTTTAAAAAATTAATGTGAAAGCAAAAAATCATTTTTACAAAAAATATGTTATTGCATATTTTACGAAATCGTATTTGTATAATCTCTCCAAAATGTTATAAAATACGAGAGTTATCGTGTTAAACACAAAACACAAAACTAAAACAAAAAAAAAAAATACCAAAAAAAAAAAACCACATAAATATATATATTATTATTTAAATTTTAAATGTTGTTTTCTTATAAAACAAAAAATAAACCTTAAGTCTTAATAAAGGTAATATTCTTTATAAATTCGAAAAAAAACAATAAGAGTTATTTTTTACAAACTTTCCAACTGTATAACAAATTTTAACTTCGGCCAACCTTCCAATTTACAAAAAATTTACTCTTCAAAAGATAACCTCGTACTTCTTGTTGATCCTGTATACCAACTGACTCTGCGCACTTTGTACCGGCTCACAGTAATGTACGTCCTGTTAGATGTAAGATTAATTTAATCGGATTTTAATTATGTAATCAATTGGATTCTAAACTTTTATTATTTTAAAAATTATGGTAGTAATAATATATTAAAATAAACTATACATGTATAAACATTATTTAATAAAATAAATCTTCCTTTATCTTGTATGTAGATATAAAATCTTAGTTTATTATCCCGATACACATTCCACCCTTGGCTGTAGCATCAGAAAAGAGTAAACATTGAACGTCTTTATTAGTCATAAATTTATATTATCCTATGAAATATGTAATATCGTATTTCTTTTAACGTAATAATAATGTTTTTCATATAATAATATGAAAAACATTATTTCAAAAACCCACACATGTTAAGTGTGACAAAATATAAAGTACAGAACTGACACATACTTTCTTTTAAATATAGACAAATCTGTAATAAAAATATCATGTTCTACAAAAGTTAATCTAAAATATCATTTAATAATTTATTTTTCAAAAATACTAATCATTCTAAAATAAAACACGAGAGACAAAGTTAAATTAGTTCAAATTGTAACAAACACCAAGCTTTTTTGAATGGTTTTGTTCTGATTTGACCTTACGCTTCATACCAAGTTTCATGGAAAACGGTTGGAAAGTAAGGAAGAAATTGATTTTTTTTTATATTCTCCATAAGAATAACATTGGGCGCTTTCAGACAACGTACTGCGTTTATCGTGGACAGTAAATTTAACTTTTCTCTGGAACCGTTAGTCGTAGACAAATAATTCAAATTACTAATTTGTTTAGTTTTTAAGCTGGTTTCAATGGTACCAGTCCAGTTATACCTTTATTGTTTTTGCTGAAAATTTAAAAATTTCATTTTTTAGACATTTAAAAGCCCATAACTTTTGAACCGTCATTTTTACAGACATGCGGGTGGTGTCAAATTATTTAGTACTCTGTGCACTATAAACTATCAAATTTTAATCAAAATCGTTAGAGCCGTTTTTGAGACATTTGGAATTTCACGTTTTTGAGAGTTTTTAGGGGTGAACTATTAAAAATCAAAAATTCAAAAAAATCAAAAAACGCCTGGAGATACGGTGATTATATATATACATGCCAAATTTCATCTAAATTGGACCACTGTAGGCTGTGGATGTAACATTAGCACACACACAAAAAAGGAAAGAATAGTAAAAACTTTTTGGATTCAGGGGAAAAAGTTTATCATATATAAATTCGAAAATTAGAAAAACCAATACTTTCTCCATATATGTATAAGAAAAAAAAGGTGACATATGTTTTTATTTAAATTGGACAAAACTTTATTTATGATTTATTGAGGATATCTCCTGGGCTGCACTCGGGATTTACTTGTACAAAACTAAAAAAATAATAATCACACTGGGACGAAAAATTAACCAATAGTTTAAATGTTTTTTTTTCAAAAACAATCACAAACATTCGCTGAAAATAACGCACAATGAGATTAGCTTTAGACTGGTGAAAATAGAAATAAACGGTACCAGTGGACTGACACATACTTTCTCCCTTAAGTAAATTTAAAAAAGACAATCTGTAATAAAACTATCATGTTCTACAAAGTAATTCTAAATATCATTTAATAATTTATTGTTAAATTGTAGAACAAGGTAATACCATTTTTTAACTGGTTTTGTTCGGTGATTGACCAACTTCATAAATTTCATGGAAAACTAAAGTAAGGAAGAAATTGATTTTTTATATTTTCCATAAGAATAACATTGGGCGCTTTCAGACAACGTACTGCGTTTATCGTGGACAGTAAATTTAACTTTTCTCTGGAACCGTTAGTCGTAGACAAATAATTCAAAAACTAATTTGTTTAGTTTTTTAAGCTGGTTTCAATGGTACCAGTCAAGTTATACTTTACTTTTATTGTTTTCGCTGAAAATTTAAAAATTTGATTTTTTTGACATTTAAAAGCCCATAATTTTTGAACCGTCATTTTTACAGACATGCGGGTGGTGTCAAATTTTCTACATAAGCTTAACATAGAAAATTCACAGACCAGTGGGGTTTAGCTTGAGAGTTAAATACAAAACTGAATATGCCTATACGTTACTTGGAATAAAAAAATCAGTCTATCCGTTCTCGACGATAAATGGTTCTACTAACAAGACTTTGAAGATGTATTTAGAATATCTTTTTTATTAGTTTATGTTAACCTGGATAGAAAATTATAGTAATAATGTGATCAGCTGGTAAAAATTGTTAAAAGGAACCGGAATAAAACCGGAATAAATCAGCTGGCGTACATTGTCCCTGATGAGATCTTACACAACTGTGCGAGCTGAGCGTGTGACATACGCAGCAACATGCGGGAAGAGAGGGAGAGAGAGAATAAGTAAAACAAGACAGTGTGATAGAGAGTGGCAGTGTGTTGTGAGGGACCAATTAGCTTCACAGAGAACAGTAGAACTCTCGCTTTGTAATCCGTGCTACGGCGGGAACGGCCATCTGGCTTCATTACGGGCTTTATACAGCTATCCGCCAGTCCTTTTACTCTAATCTACTTCCGTGTAGGTTATGTGTAATGACAAATTATTTTTTCCTCCACCTACTATGTAAAACCGTACTGTACTCTCTGGAATGGAGTATTAAAGTAATACTTTTAGTCCCACGGGGGAAAAGGTAACCCCATAATAATAACATGAGAGGAATCTGGCACACCCTTTAATAAGCCATCAGAAATAATAGAAGCTGACAATAGTAATTACACCTTGAACAATCAGCTGATAGTTTTTATTGATTGCTTTGAGGTTATGAGGTTTGAGGATTGTTTTGATTGGTTTGAGGCCAACGTGGAAAATTACAGGTTGGTAAATAGTGGACAATTTGTAACTTGTGTTACTTGTATGTGTAGGTGGAGGAAAAATTTTGTGTGCATCATGGGGAAAGTCCTTTTTCCCTAGTAGCAATTTTTGATGACAGTTGACGTAAACGAAAACAATAGATTATCTCTGACTTAGAACAAGGGAAAATATCAGTTGATTAATTTCTCTTGATCCGAAGTTTCTCTTGCCCTCAAGTACGATTCTGCAATTGCCTACTACGTGCGCTAGTGTTTGTTTTACATTTATTTTCATAATTTGAATCAGCGGTTTAAATCCAAACAGAAATTGGTACTGCATTTTTATCGTTATGCATGTTAAAATGTCGCAAAATATGTGTAAAGTTCATTAAAATCTTATAAACCAGCTTCAGAAATAACGAAAAACGTCTACCAGAGAAATTAAGGATGAAAGGTATGCAGAGGAATACAGTAAGATTTCTAACTGGCTCAGAGTACAAAGTTTTGAAACATAAAAAGTAAGTGATGAAAAGAATAGTAAAATGGAACTAACGGCACCCTTACTATACTTGCATTTTTGATCCTTAACTGCAAAGTTTTAGTGATGAGTGATTTTATCCAATATGATTTTACTAAAATTCTATAGAATTAAACTGTAATAAATATAGCACATCTTTTACCCAAGTTTAAGATAGGTTTAATTTTCACAAAATTTATCTTAAAGTTGTAACGACTTTACTGATTTACATGGAGGTTGAAATAAAAACATTTAAAAAATATTGAATCAGTTCAATGTTGTTTGTAACGAATTAAAATATTGTATCAGTGTAATGTATGCTTATGGTTTCGAATACATTCTATCAATGTTGAGCAATGAAAAAACTAACCATTAAAAAAATTGACTGTGGGAGTCGTCACTGTAAAGATGAAATAAGAGAGATATATTTTATGACATTTTAACCGTTATACAAGTATCTACTAGCAGTAATGCACTACAGGTACGCAGTATATATGTTCCGTTCTAAAGCAGGGGGAGAGTGGAGCATCCCCGGTTTGTAGTCTGGAACTAATTTATGTGATTCATGTCAGTCTGCTATTACACTTCGTTCTGCAAATGTGATTCAAGAAGTTTTAGTGGTTGTTCATGTAATTTTGGTAAACATCGATGATAGATGATAACGTAATAACTCAACATAAGTAATTACTCGATCGTAATTTTACCATGATTTAGTAATGTAAATATTTGGCTTCAATTTTATGTGCAGTGTTTAGAAATATTATTGTTTATGACTTTTTATCAATATTTATTTCAATTAAAAAATACACTAGTATTTCAAATTTAAAAACATGAAAAAAATATAGAAAAAAATTTGAGTAGTTTGTTAAGATACAGATATATAATACAAATTAGAAAAATTTGCTTTGCATGGGTTAGTTATACGAAATAAATATAGGGTATTAATAGTAACTTATATTCAGAGAAAATTTGAATTTTGATTCCGAATTATATTCAGATGAAATTGAATTTGAACACAATTTATTTATTTATTTTCTGTTGAGACGGAGAGTAAGACAAAATTTATTAATTAGAAAAAAAACCATTGAGCGGAATCGGGCTAGTGATCGGTCATTGGTCGCATCCAGTAGTCAGAGTGGTGCAGTCAGATGTGTTTAGTTAGAGGTATTCAGAGCTGATAAGAGATTCAGATTGGTCAAGGCCAAGTCAAGTATCAAGTCAAGCCTTTCGACTAGCTCCGGTAGGTCTTTACGGGATAATGCCGGGAGGGTACCAACGTTCCCCAACAATATATCTAATGTCAATTCTCTCTGTGAAAAATTCTTTGCTATTGACGACGGATGTCACAAGTCCATTAGCTTGTAGCCCTACATGTACAAGAAGACTGTCTTTTGTGTGTTCATATCATTAATGGTTTTTATCACGTAAAACTTAATTATATTTTCATTTAAATATATTTATAAATACACTTGTTAGTACAAATACACATAATAAATTATTGTTTTAACAATAATACATATTGTGTATTTATAATAGTACTATCCCTAAAATATTTTAAACAAAAATATATATTTTTACCGTAAAATCCGACAGTTTAACATACCGGTGTTCCTCCATTCTCCCCAAGTAACCGGTTTCAGACAGCACCAGTGCTACGTTTCTGATTGCAAGTGTGTATTAATTATCGTGTTGATTTGCAGGATATCTGACTCCTTGAATCAATTATGTGACAACAGCAAATTGAATTGTATATATTGAAGGCGGATTACCCGTTTATTTGGTGTAAACTGAGATGAACTTTGGCTTGATTGAGCACTTGGTAGTGGAAGGGGAAAATAGTTACGCACGGTCTATTATTAGTATATAATACTAACACAATTTGGTGATCATTGAAACTGGACAGCTAGGCATCGGGGACTGTATTGAAATCACCGCATGATGGTCAAATGCTGATAACTAATTATTCTGTCAATTAAATCAGCTGGGGGGTTTTCAGACAAATTCCAGCTGCTACATCGGATTCTGAGTTTCTTGCTAGCCTAGTGGTTAGAATCATGGGTTCAAATCCCGGGATCCCACGAGGTTTGGATAGGTTCCCTAATGAGCTTGACTGATAAATACTCACCTTTGCGGTTGTGTATGTTAAGAATAAAAAATAATGAAAATATTTGTTGTACATCGATATAGGTCTACACAAAATGAGAGTATGTATTGGCTGTACATTTCTGGGAATTATTACATACTATTTGTTATTTTTACGTTTTATAACCCTGAAATACCGAAACAGGACTTATCTCAATTTCAACGTCGTTACCTGTCTTTCTATAGCACAAAACAAGATATTTGTGTTTGTCTTATCCGTGACGAGTGCACTTACAGTTGTAAAATTTATTTTCCTCATTCTATACCTTTTGTAGGAGGTTTTTGTTTACTTCAGACTAACTTACCCACTATGAAAGTAAAATAATAAACTCTCAAAACCAAGTTTTGAGCAAACTAGACATACTTTTTCTATGTTTTACGAAATAGTTTCTATGTCAATGATTTCATAGAAAGAAATAACAATAAATAACAGCGTTCAAATTAAAATCAATATTATTTTGTTTATATTGAGCATTGATTTTTGAAAACCATTTCAAAATTATACCACATTAAATGTTATCTTAACGTATGAGGAATTTTAATATTAACATTTTGGACAAGGGTAAATTATTATTTAGATTTAGCATTTTTTTTAAAAAACTTTTTTTCAATTTATAAAAATTAAATATTTTTGTTATAATAATACTAAAATATAACATTTTTTTAGTTGGTATTTATTAAAAGCTATTCTTACATATTTAGAATAATCATTATTTTACAACAAATATTCCTGTTAAAAATAAATGTTTGAAAAAACTTAATTTATTTTGTATTTATATTTTGCTGTTAAATAATAAACCATGTGATTTATAGTATTAAAATTAATGTTCGTTTACGAAATAATTTTCATATAATATATTTAAATTTTTTTTTTGTCAAATAATTTATTAATGTTATAGTAGTTTTTAAAATTAAATCTTATTTTAATATAATATTTGTTAATTATTATTTGTTATTTTTAAATTATAATTATTATGTTAATACTGATTATTTTTTCACTATTTTTTAAATTAAAATTTATTTAATTTAATATTGTAATTGAACTAGCATCACTTGGCTATTTTGTTAAAATGTCTAAATCTTATTTTACACTCATGGTGTCAACCTACTTCCTGTTAATGTGATTTCAGCATCACTGGCTACTTCCTGTTGGAAAATGTCTGAAATCTTACTTCCTTCCACCATTTGGTAGGCAACCTACTTCTGTTAATGTGATGTTGGCTGGAGCATCACTTGGCTACGGCCTTCCTGTTGGAAATGTCTGAATTTACTTCCTTACCACTATGGTACAATTACTTCCTGTTGAATGTGATGTTGGCTGGAGCATCACTTGGCTAGCGTTTGTTGGAAAATGTCTGAAATCTTACTTCCTTCAAACTATGGTAGGCAACCTACTTCCTGTTGAATGTGATGTTGGCTGGAGCATCATTTGGCTTATTCCTGTTGGATGTAAATCTTATTTTCCACCACGTGGTAGCAACCTACTTCCTGTTAATGTGATGTGCTGGAGCATCACTTGGCTAGTTCCTGTTGGAAAATGTCTGAAATCTTACTTCCTTTATATGGTATAAACTACTTCCTTGAATGTGATGTTGGCTGGAGCATCACTTGGCTAGCGGCCTTCCTGTTGGAAAATGTCTAAATCTTACTTCCTTATGTATGTAATTACTTCTGTTAATGTGATGTTGGTAGCATCATTGGCTAACGTTCCTGTTGGAAAATGTCTGAAATCTTATTCCTTACCACTATGGTAGGCAACCTATTCCTGTTAAATGTGATGTTGGCTGGAGCATCACTTGGCTAGCGGCCTTCTGTTAAATGTCTGAAATCTTACTTCCTTCCACCACTCGTGGTAGGCAACCTACCTCCTGTTGAATGTGATGTTGGCTGAAGCATCACTTGGCTAGCGGCCTTCCTGTTGGAAAATGTCTGAAATCTTACTTCCTTCCACCATTTGGTAGGCAACTACTTCCTGTTAATGTGATGTTGGCTGGAGCATCACTTGGCTAGGCCTTCCTGTTGGAAAATGTCTGAATCTTACTTCCTTCCACCACTCATGGTAGGCAACCTACCTCCTGTTGAATGTGATGTTGGCTGGAGCATCACTTGGCTAGCGGCCTTCCTGTTGGAAAATGTCTGAAATCTTACTTCCTTCCACCACTCATGGTAGGCAACCTACCTCCTGTTAAATGTGATGTTGGCTGGAGCATCACTTGGCTAGCGGCCTTCCTGTTGGAAAATGTCTGAAATCTTACTTCCTTCCACCACTCATGGTAGGCAACCTACTTCCTGTTGAATGTGATGTTGGCTGGAGCATCACTTGGCTAGCGGCCTTCCTGTTGGAAAATGTCTGAAATCTTACTTCCTTCCACCACTCATGGTAGGCAACCTATTCCTGTTAATGTGATGTTGGCTGGAGCATCACTTGGCTAGCGGCCTTCCTGTTGGAAATGTCTGAAATCTTACTTCCTTCCACATCATGGTAGGCAACCTAATTCTGTTAAATGTGATGTTGGCTGGAGCATCACTTGGCTAGCGGCCTTCCTGTTGGAAAATGTCTGAAATCTTACTTCCTTCCACCACTCATGGTAGGCAACCTACCTCCTGTTGAATGTGATGTTGGCTGAAGCATCACTTGGCTAGCGGCCTTCCTGTTGGAAAATGTCTGAAATCTTACTTCCTTCCACCACTCGTGGTAGGCAACCTACTTCCTGATAATGTGATTTTGGCTAGCATCACTTGGCTAGCGGCCTTCCTGTTGGAAAATGTCTGAAATCTTACTTCCTTCCACCACTCATGGTAGGCAACCTACCTCCTGTTAAATGTGATGTTGGCTGGAGCATCACTTGGCTAGCGGCCTTCCTGTTGGAAAATGTCTGAAATCTTACTTCCTTCCACCACTCATGGTAGGCAACCTACTTCCTGTTGAATGTGATGTTGGCTGGAGCATCACTTGGCTAGCGGCCTTCCTGTTGGAAAATGTCTGAAATCTTACTTCCTTCCACCACTCATGGTAGGCAACCTACTTCCTGATAAATGTGATGTTGGCTGGAGCATCACTTGGCTAGCGGCCTTCCTGTTGGAAAATGTCTGAAATCTTACTTCCTTCCACCGCTCATGGTAGGCAACCTACTTCCTGATAAATGTGATGTTGGCTGGAGCATCACTTGGCTAGCGGCCTTCCTGTTGGAAAATGTCTGAAATCTTACTTCCTTCCACCACTCATGGTAGTCAACCTACCTCCTGTTAAATGTGATGTTGGCTGGAGCATCACTTGGCTAGCGGCCTTCCTGTTGGAAAATGTCTGAAATCTTACTTCCTTCCACCACTCATGGTAGTCAACCTACTTCCTGTTGAATGTGATGTTGGCTGGAGCATCACTTGGCTAGCGGCCTTCCTGTTGGAAAATGTCTGAAATCTTACTTCCTTCCACCACTCATGGTAGGCAACCTACTTCCTGTTGAATGTGATGTTGGCTGGAGCATCACTTGGCTAGCGGCCTTCCTGTTGGAAAATGTCTGAAATCTTACTTCCTTCCACCACTCATGGTAGGCAACCTACTTCCTGTTGAATGTGATGTTGGCTGGAGCATCACTTGGCTAACGGCCTTCCTGTTGGAAAATGTCTGAAATCTTACTTCCTTCCACCACTTGTGGTAGTCAACCTACTTCCTGTTGAATGTGATGTTGGCTGGAGCATCACTTGGCTAGCGGCCTTCCTGTTGGAAAATGTCTGAAATCTTACTTCCTTCCACCACTCATGGTAGGCAACCTACTTCCTGTTGAATGTGATGTTGGCTGGAGCATCACTTGGCTAGTGGCCTTCCTGTTGGAAAATGTCTGAAATCTTACTTCCTTCCACCACTCGTGGTAGTCAAACTACTTCCTGTTGAATGTGATGATAGCTGGAGCATCACTTGGCTAGCGGCCTTCCTGTTGGAAAATGTCTGAAATCTTACTTCCTTCCACCACTCATGGTAGGCAACCTACTTCCTGTTGAATGTGATGTTGGCTGGAGCATCACTTGGCTAGTGGCCTTCCTGTTGGAAAATGTCTGAAATCTTACTTCCTTCCACCACTCATGGTAGGCAACCTACTTCCTGTTGAATGTGATGTTGGCTGGAGCATCACTTGGCTAACGGCCTTCCTGTTGGAAAATGTCTGAAATCTTACTTCCTTCCACCACTCATGGTAGGCAACCTACTTCCTGTTGAATGTGATGTTGGCTGGAGCATCACTTGGCTAGCGGCCTTCCTGTTGGAAAATGTCTGAAATCTTACTTCCTTCCACCACTCATGGTAGTCAACCTACTTCCTGTTGAATGTGATGTTGGCTGGAGCATCACTTGGCTAGCGGCCTTCCTGTTGGAAAATGTCTGAAATCTTACTTCCTTCCACCACTCATGGTAGGCAACCTACTTCCTGTTGAATGTGATGTTGGCTGGAGCATCACTTGGCTAGCGGCCTTCCTGTTGGAAAATGTCTGAAATCTTACTTCCTTCCACCACTCGTGGTAGTCAAACTACTTCCTGTTGAATGTGATGTTGGCTGGAGCATCACTTGGCTAGCGGCCTTCCTGTTGGAAAATGTCTGAAATCTTACTTCCTTCCACCACTCGTGGTAGTCAACCTACTTCCTGTTGAATGTGATGTTGGCTGGAGCATCACTTGGCTAGCGGCCTTCCTGTTGGAAAATGTCTGAAATCTTACTTCCTTCCACCACTCATGGTAGGCAACCTACTTCCTGTTGAATGTGATGTTGGCTGGAGCATCACTTGGCTAGCGGCCTTCCTGTTGGAAAATGTCTGAAATCTTACTTCCTTCCACCACTCATGGTAGTCAACCTACTTCCTGTTGAATGTGATGTTGGCTGGAGCATCACTTGGCTAGCGGCCTTCCTGTTGGAAAATGTCTGAAATCTTACTTCCTTCCACCACTCATGGTAGGCAACCTACTTCCTGTTGAATGTGATGTTGGCTGGAGCATCACTTGGCTAGCGGCCTTCCTGTTGGAAAATGTCTGAAATCTTACTTCCTTCCACCACTCATGGTAGGCAACCTACTTCCTGTTAAATGTGATGTTGGCTGGAGCATCACTTGGCTAGTGGCCTTCCTGTTGGAAAATGTCTGAAATCTTACTTCCTTCCACCACTCATGGTAGGCAACCTACTTCCTGTTGAATGTGATGTTGGCTGGAGCATCACTTGGCTAGCGGCCTTCCTGTTGGAAAATGTCTGAAATCTTACTTCCTTCCATCACTCATGGTAGGCAACCTACTTCCTGTTGAATGTGATGTTGGCTGGAGCATCACTTGGCTAGCGGCCTTCCTGTTGGAAAATGTCTGAAATCTTACTTCCTTCCACCACTCATGGTAGGCAACCTACTTCCTGTTGAATGTGATGTTGGCTGGAGCATCACTTGGCTAGTGGCCTTCCTGTTGAAAAATGTCTGAAATCTTACTTCCTTCCACCACTCATGGTAGGCAACCTACTTCCTGTTGAATGTGATGTTGGCTGGAGCATCACTCTAGCGGCCTTCCTGTTGGAAAATGTCTGAAATCTTACTTCCTTCCACCACTCATGGTAGGCAACCTACTTCCTGTTGAATGTGATGTTGGCTGGAGCATCACTTGGCTAGCGGCCTTCCTGTTGGAAAATGTCTGAAATCTTACCTCCTTCCACCACTCATGGTCAACCTACTTCCTGTTGAATGTGATTTGGCTGGAGCATCACTTGGCTAACGTACTTCCTGTTGGAAAATGTCTGAAATCTTACTTCCTTCCACCACTCATGGTAGTCAACCTACTCGTTGAATGTGATGTTCTGGAGCATCACTTCTGCGGCCTTCCTGTGAAAATGTCTGAAATCTTACTTCCTTACCACTCATGGTAGGCAACCTACTTCCTGTTGAATGTGATGTTGGCTGGAGCATAACTTGGCTAGCGGTCTTCCTGCGGAAAAATGTCTGAAATCTTACTTCCTTCCACCACTCATGGTAGTCAACCTACTTCCTGTTGAATGTGATGTTGGCTGGAGCATCACTTGGCTAATTCCTGTTGGAAAATGTCTGAAATCTTACTTCCTTCCACCACTCATGGTAGTCAACCTACTTCCTGATAAATGTGATGTTGGCTGGAGCATCACTTGGCTAGTGGCCTTCCTGTTGGAAAATGTCTGAAATCTTACTTCCTTCCACCACTCATGGTAGTCAACCTACTTCCTGATAAATGTGATGTTGGCTGGAGCATCACTTGGCTAGTGGCCTTCCTGTTGGAAAATGTCTGAAATCTTACTTCCTTCCACCACTCATGGTAGTCAACCTACTTCCTGATAAATGTGATGTTGGCTGGAGCATCACTTGGCTAGTGGCCTTCCTGTTGGAAAATGTCTGAAATCTTACTTCCTTCCACCACTCGTGGTAGTCAACCTACTTCCTGATAAATGTGATGTTGGCTGGAGCATCACTTGGCTAGTGGCCTTCATGTTGGAAAATGTCTGAAATCTTACTTCCTTCCACCACTCGTAGTGTATTTTTGTGTATTTACGCTAAAGGCATTTTTTAACATTTTGATGGGGAACGGCCCAACCCCGGTCTTTTTAATCAATATTTTTGGATAAAACTTGATATTTAGCTTCATGTGGTTGAGGTCTATCCATTTATGCTTGAAAATCATATTTTATGTGTTTATCATGGCAGCAAACCTGCATACTCTTTTCCCATATTAATCATATAGTGAATAGGCAAACTCCTTTATTTATGGACAGATGTTGATGAAAGTTGATATAAATGCTAAAAAAATTAATTTTTTACGCTAGAAACACCTACTTTCAGCGTTCCTCACAGCAGCAAACCTGCATACTCTTTCCCATGTTAATCTAAGGAGAGTAGGCAAATAATACTCATATTTATTGACAGATAATGATCAAACTAGTCATATATTATTATGTTATTGATTTGGAAATTCGCTGAGTACGCAGGTCTGCTGTGACGGGGGTATTTGTATGATGTTCTGTTCATGCATATGAGCCAATTGATATTTTGTTGGATGTAAACTGCTCTCTCCACTTGTTCCACATTAGGAAAGTGGTTTTAGTTTAAATTGCTTGTTACTCGCCACCACACATAAGAATTAGTTTTTAGTTAGTTGCCCACCACCACACAGGAATTAGTATTAGTTGTTAGATATTAGTAAATTAGCACTAGTCAAAACCAAACAAGCCTAGGAGAAAACTTTCCTCATAGGGTAGGTTCAAATTTCTCAAAATGATTTATTATTTAATGTAGCATGAGCCACCAGGTTGTGTTGCATATATTCTTGGTAAATCTGCATTTGAAATGCATTGAGTAAATTTAGTAAAATTGTCATGTCATGTCAGCTACTATGTGGTTAGAGTTGAGTTTCAACTGTGATTGAGTGTGTGTGTGTGTGTGTGTGTGAGAGAGAGAGTGAGATGTAATGTAGGTGGCAGCTGCAGGGCTGCCACTGTGGCAAATCAAATTAGAACCATTTCAATGTGTTTTTCTTTATATATGTACAGTAATATTTTTCCACCTTTTCTGTAGCTACAGTCTTTTAAGCCCACCTCATGCCCACATATTAATATTTATATAAGTCCAATGTTGTAATTATTATAGTACAATTGTTGTTTTTCTAATTTATTGATAGTTCTCTATATAACATGGTCCTTCATGTTAAATATTTGTTTCACTTATCCAGGCCATTATGTAAAATATGTCGTTGAAATAAATAAGTAAAATATTTATTCTTTAAAATCACTATGATTAAATAGTTAACTATATATTTCTTACAAGTCAAAAAAGGTTCTAGATAATCCGTGTAGCTAATCAAAGCCGCTTCACCGTAGTCGACGCAGCCTCCCATTCATCTGCGGCGATTATTAATCTCGCAGTTAATCCATTTATTAAAGCGCGAAACAAGTTTAAACGTCAATCTGTATAAGATATTACTATCAAGCTATCCTGTAAACGTGCAGTGCTTTCAGCCATAAGGGTTTCCTCCATAAAAATTCATATTTGACAGCTAAAATCTATATTTTCAAATTTTTAGGGATTTTTTGAAACATAACTTATGCATACTTCTGTACAAATCCATAGTTAACCAATTATGATACAAGCTGTGAAATTAGGTTAAAATCACAAATTGAATGTACAATGTTTTAATCACCTGCATGAAATATTGACACGAACATTAGTAAAGAATTAATACCATCATGAAAATACATAATTATACTAGAATTAAATTTCTTAAAATATAATTTTGATAAGATAAGTCACAAAGGAAACTTTTGGTAAAGAAATGATTGAAATTATGCTTCGTAAAATATTTCCATTTCATCAGTCCTGAACAAAAAATACACAACACGCAATATAGAGTTTTGTCAAATAAATAAAATTGATTCATAATACGTGACTTTATTCTTGAAAATAGAACACTTCCAGTTACGATTACTGTCAGCCAAACAATACTTCATTTTTCATTAATATTTACTTTACTTTATTTACTTTTTATTGATATTTACTTTAATAAATCTGTTAAAACATTAACAATTTCAGTGGCTGTTTAAAAACTACTGGACCCATTGAGTCAAATGGAAGCTCGTGAATCAAAAAAATGTTTGTATTTACTTCCATGTGGGAAATAGGTTAGATCATGGATATGTCTAAAGGGAATTGTCTCAGTTCATCTAAACAGCTGTTCTTATTATATTATACTAGCCAAAGTACCCGTTCTTCGCACGGGTAAAAAAGGCTGAGAGGTGTAGGCTCTACAGATACATTTAAGTTATTGATAATTAATTCTTTATCGTTTACAAAATGACAAAACGCGTGTCTAAGTATAATATATCTAAACATGACAAAGTAACATATGTCAAATATTGGGAGAGGATAAGCATTAACGTAATAGAGGCAGGCATCGGAGAAAATTAAAAAATACCATTCCACTATTTCGAACTAATAATTCACTAATTTCGATCCAGCAGTTTATGTGTAAAAATTAACTTTATTTCTTTTTCCTACCGAACTTTCAAAATGTAAAGTAAACGGATGTGACATTAAAAAACTGTAAACATTGAATCCCATATTTACAGCAACCATGTCTTCTGCTTCTCGAACTGTCAAATTTTAGTGTTCACAGCTGTTGACATTCAAGTAATTTATGTTTTCATTTTCTAAAAATGTAAACATTGAAACTTAGGACGTTCACAGGGCGTAGCCCGAGAGGATTTTAAGGAAATGAGTATGCCTATGTGGCATGAGTTTAAGATCTGTCTTGTGTAAAATTTCAAACTGTTTGGTTCAGTATTTTTTGCGTTCACTTGAAAAATAAAACACACAAAAAAAACACAAAAAAACTAAACAAACATACAAACACCTATATTATATTATATTAACAATCAATACAATAGTTCTGGTAGTTTCTATGGAAACCTTTTACATGTTTTCCATCTTAAAAATCGCCAACACCCCTCGGAGCTAAGACATATCCATGTCAAAAGTGTAAAAGAACAAAATTACAAGGTTGAACTGAGTCTCTTATACATAAATCAAAATCACATGGTTTTTGAGCTTTGAAAAATTGTAATGGCCGCCATTTTGAAATAGTGAAAAGTATAAATTTGATACTACGCACAAAATAGGCCCTATTAGTACTCATACAAGTACGTACAAAGTTTGAAGTAGTACTTCAAGTTGTTCTAAAGTTATAGTGAGTTAAGTAAAAAACACATACACACCAACATACAGAAAACGGAGCAAGATAGGCCTTATGTTCACAGAAAATGTTTTGTTAGTTTTGACCTCAGGAACAATATGCCAAAGTTTTTTGTGTATTTTAGTCCTCTGTAGACTCTGTAGACAATTTTTAACGACAAATCTTTCGGTCTCTAGTAACATGAGTAACTAGAAATGAACTAAAACACAACCCAATTATAAAATTGTGATAACTCAAAATAATTTTTTACTTCATAATCACTTCGTTAACTTTTTATAGCCAACATTTTTTTATATTATATCATGAGAACCTAGTTGGATGCTTTGAGTAACATTACTTAATTAACTTACAAAATATGGACAGGTATTGGTAATATTAAAAGCTGAGTAATAATACTTCCGGTTTATAAAAATGTTTGGATGAATAGTTTTTTTTTAAATTTTTAGATTGACCTTAATACTTTTTCACGAATACAAATTATACCTCAACTAGTTGAAAAGTAAACGAACCACCTTGATGAATAGTGTTTGTTGGTCACCCAACAGTTGCACGGCAGGGTTAAATGTTTTTAGCCTGAAGCCCGAAGGAATCTCATTACCAGGGGGCCGGGTTGTTGCTAAGTTACACACGACTAGTGATGTATGTCCCTGCCCAGGGGCTGCCGCTGTCCCCACGCTATGATGGACGACCAGCCACTGACCACACAGTCAGAATGACAATCACTGCATTGTTTTAATTTAATTTATTTTTTTATATTTAGCAAGTAATAATCGTCGATTGGTCAAATCGTCTCAGTCGTAACAGCAACTATACATTACTGCAAGAAGATTACGTTAGCACCACAATTGAAGTAGATCAACCTGGGCGGTCATAGCAATAACTTCAATACTTAGCGTATAACTGTTGGGTTAGATTAGATTATTGAAATGGTGACCCTATGCATGAGGATTGAATGCAAGATGGTTGTGGTACTAACCAATGCTAAAATGTTCCTTAGACAGGACTGTTAATTTATAGCCCAACAGCCGATGGCAACTAAGGGACCTACAGTTTACGTGGAGTATGAACCACATCCTCTGAATTACGAATTGGTCAAATTATGAGGATGCTTTTTGCGGTTTAACGCAGTTAATCCACACAAGGGTTAATACTACACTCATTGAAAATCGCTCACAACTATCCACAATTCGAGACCGTACTATGCAAAGGAAATTAGAGTTTTGTCTGTAAATTGATTGCTTGGAGTTATGATATTTTGTTTACGTTTTATACTTAAACGAAATGCCGAAGTGAGTATTGCTCGATCTTTTTCAGTCTGCCTGTCTTTCTCTTAAGTTGAACGATGTATTTTTTTTAACTTTTTTCCGTGAAATCGGGAGAACCCACTATGATGAACCTTTTTTGACTCTTCGCCTTTTGGAGAAGGTATTTTTTACTTTAAACTGTTCCACATACTATAAAAAGATGTCGTGTCAAAACCCCAGTTCGGAGTGATAGTAGTTAAAACAAATATTAGTTCGTTTATACTTGTCATCAATTAATATTAAACCCATTTTGTTATCATACTATAGTAAAAGATATTTTAACGTATAACTATATTTGATAATGGTATAAAAATATTCTAATCTATTTAATTGCAAATTAATGCTAAATAATAAACCAGGACATTTCTTTATTTTCTTTATACTGATTTGTTTAAGATTTCAGGTTTACATTCTGGTATGATAGTCATTCTTCCTTAAACTGAATCCTACAACCCGTACAAAGAATGGGCTTGCTGCTACTAAGAATTTTTACCGAATTTGCGTCTAAAAATCACAGTTTGTTTACATCGTTAATTATAAACCCATTTTAAATAATATAATAATATTTCATAAAATAGGTAATAGTCTTAACAATAAAAATTTTACTTCCAAACAATGGACCACGTCTTGTGCAAAGGACGTCATTAATATTTTGGATATAATGAAGAAATAATTTACAAATAGCTTCTGGGGAATCATTCCATTAAAACCATTACTGTTAGGCGTTGTTTATCGTAATATGGTGAGTACTAGTGCAGAGAACACATAGTGTGGCTGCTGCCACAGGTAGGTTGGCTCCGGGCTGCATTAACCCGACAGGTATTCCAATCACTATTAAGGCACAAGACAAAGCTGCGCTGCAAAGTGCAGAGAACCATCTAATCCTGGCGAGGACCGTGCATCGCTGCATCCCTGCATTGCTCAACCATTTACACCAGCTACCATTCCCAGCTATAGAAAAAAAGATTGTTTTCGTAATATTTTTTAATTTAAATTTTTAGTTGATACCTATACCTTTTGGGGTGCCCTAAACCCAAAAATTGTTTTTGAAGTGATGTCTGACTGTGTTAGGATTTGTACAGTCACAGCCCACAACATCGGTCTGATTTGAATACAAATTTGTATTTATTATACCCACTAGCATGTCTAAAGGGAATGTTTTTAGTTCATCTAAACCGCTGTCCTTATAACTAAATGACGTCACTTTTGTTTCAAATTTTAGTCTGCCAGATACCCCCACCCCCAGAGCCAAGACACATCCATGTCAAAAATCTACTTAAAAAACAGCTCTAACAACTCCGGTTAAAGTTTCATGGTTTATAGTTCTTAAGATTCTAAATAATATTAGACTAATATGTCTGCAAAAATGTCCGTTCATGAGTTAAAGACTTAAAATAGTATTTTGAATTATAAGTCTAGGACTACGAGTTCCAGAGAAGTTAAATTTACAGTCCAAGGTGAACGCATGACGTATGAAAGTGCCTAATGCTGATATTATGACTAATATAAAACCATTGATTACCTATTTATTTCCCAACAGTTTCCATGAAATTTGCTGCACAGCTTACGGTAACATCACCCAAGAAACCTACCCAGATATTTCTGGGTTATCTTTTTAGAATCTCTATTTTTGAATCTCTATCATTTTCGGGTTGAACTTCTGTCCCAAAATACTAAAACTTGTAGTAAAGGGAGTGAGAAAGAAATTCGATGATCAATTTTGGGACAGTACATTTGTTATCTTATACTAGATTGAATTAGATAGACTATTTGAAATGGTGACCTACCAAGGTTGTTATTTTGCCAAGTATGAGTGAGAAATGGCTGTAAGATTGTGCCGCGATTGTGTTACTGACTCACAGTCAATGGCTTCTCTCAGAGACCTACAGTTTAACGTGGAGTCCGATGCAAGAACTGGTCTAATTATGAGGATGGTCTTAAGAAAGTGTTTTAAAATATCTTATGAAGTACCTATGTAAGTAATATTTTGAGCTATCCTTTAAAGGGAGAGAGTATATGTCACTTTACTGATACGTTTATTTTGTTGTAAATTGATTATTTGAACTTTATAGCTTTAAATGATATTTTCTATTTAATCTATTTCTCATCATATAATCATCTATTTAAATGATATTTTTATTCAATTTAAATAAATTTCAAATTTTTACTCATACACGTTGAATTAAACACAAACACGTGTTTAAGGAGATAAAGCTTAGTGGAAAAGTTAGCAAAATAGATAGCATTGGACAATTTGATTTGAGAAATGGGGCGATAAGGACCGCGTCACTTTAAGAGAGAGAGAGAGAGAGAGAGAGAGACACGCGGACACGCACTGATGTGAACACTCAAATTAAAAGAAGTCAGTGACTCAACATTGTTCTAGAGGGTGTAGGGGTTGACGTAGAGGATCCCAGCATGCACAAAGGACCTGGATGAATGTGGGCTCCCAGCAACGGAGGCCTCAGGACGTCTGTCGGTTGGCGGTTGGACCTGATATAGGCGGTGATGAGGGACGCTGGCGCTGGGGGAGGTGTGCGCACACCAGGAGTTATCACTGACCACCAGGGGGCGAAGGGTCACCCAGGGGGTTGTTGGAGATGATGCAGTACTAATGAGGACTATTGAGTCGACACACACGAGGAAATAAAATGAGCGAATAGGGGCAATTAAAACACTGTTAATTAATTAATGACGTTACTTTGACACAAACAATGAGAGAGGGGGTACGAAATGTTCGTACCCCCGAAATGTTTGTCTGGTAGACAAACCGACTGTGTAAACCGTGGTAATACATAATTTGTTAAATTAGTCTTCATATACAGTTTGCGGCTGAAATAACTGATTTTAAATTTGTTGGTAATGTTTTCAAGTAAGTACTAACCGATAATACTAATATACATTACGCAGAGACTCGTGTGAGGCCGAGAGATGTTATAAGATAAAGTTGAAAAATAATAAACTGCTAATAATCCCTTATAACTAGTGTTAATTATTTTGTTACACGAATACCAAATTAACATATATTTGTTACAGTACCGTTCACAGATATTCCCACAATTTTATACTTCAGGGAAAAACATCTAAATGGTAAAGGACTCCCTTAAACAGAGCTAATTCCATTATAACAAGTTTTTATCTGTTGATCAAACTTAAAGAGATATTTAGTAATAGTTACATCATAATTAAATTAATAATAATAATTTATTGCTACAAATAAAAATCCATTTTGTTTCTAAATTTAAATTTTTTGAAAAAACCATCTATAGAAATTAGTATTCAACCCAGTTAGGTAGGCCATGTCTAATCCTATTTCAGGTTGAATGTGACTAGAAATAGATTAGGATATAGGATTCAGGATAAAGGATTAGGATCAGGATCCCATTTACCAGCTTGAGGCTAAAAGTTCAGAATTTATATCATCTACTTTAAAAAACTTATCCTTAGCAGCAAACCTACGTATTCATTGCAATTCTCACGGATAATAGATAAATTAGTATTTCTCGCTTAGCTATTGACATAATTTAATACAATTTTGTATATATTTTTACTTAGTGAACAGCCTAATAAGTACATTACCATGCTTATTACAGCCTGAATACTCATTACTATTAGATTACTAATGGCTATAATATAAGTTCTGTGAAATTCTCTCTACTCGCGTCAGCGTGTTGCGTGCGATCTCGTTTATTTTTATTTTATACTTTATAAAAACTATTGATTTTTCGATACAATTTACCTTTTGAAAGGTTAACTATTCTTTACGATAACGTCCAGTTTAAACTTTCACGGAGGAAAATATAAAAAACAGTTTGACATGTCAATCGTATTTTATTCCACTTCATTTCAGGATCTAAGGAGAGGGTTGAGAAGTTGCAAGTAATAATCCGTAAGAGGTTACGGCAAAGCGTGACTTGCTGCGAGATGATGGATGGTTCTAAGGTGGTTCTGGTTAAAAGCTACATGCTTTATTTTCCAATAAAGAAAATATTATTTCTCACGAGGCGATATTGCATCTCCATTTAGTAATTCAGTTACGCTAAAATGTAGAGTTATCAAGGGTGAAATTTTAGTTTATTTTCAAGTCTGAGAATTACTGGAATTATATAGATTTTAAGGTAATATTTTCTCTGTATGCTTTCAATACACAGAACGAAGACTATTTTTGGCTAACTATGTAGCAATAAAGATCTATGAGTCGTTTAATTCTGTCTTCATATTTACAGAAATGTCAAAAAATGCAAAAAAGGTGAACAGTGCAAATTAAATGAATAGGTTACGTTTATTGATTAGGTCCGGGAACAAATCTTTATTTCACAGCTTCATAGATCCAAGTTATTACAGCTCCATAGCTCCATAGTAAACTGAAAGTTGGTTATCATTATTGAAGCATTCCGGGCATACGTGGTTTGGGCGTTATCGATAAATTTATGTGATATTTTACTACTCAGTAGTTTATTCCAACAATGTAAAATTTTATTTTGGGGACAGAGAGAACCCACATATTTTATTTCATATTATATTGTTATATTCAGATTTTGAATGAATTTTATATCTTTTGTTATTGATATCTATCTAGACTGGGGCGGTGGCGTATTCAGTAATCAAGCTACTTGGAGGTAAAGAACTTGTGGATAGCTATGAGCCGTGGTCGGTGGATGTGATATTTTCTAGTGTGGATTAAAATCCTCACTGTTGAATTAATCCACAATTACAATCTTCATAATTAGATCGGTTCATCATTTAGACCTAAAAGTGGTTTGGATACCACATGAAACTGTTGGTCCCTTATATGCCATTGGCTGTTGTGTTATTAATTAACAGTACTGTCTAAGGAACATGTCGGTATTAGTCAGTAACAAGACTACAAGATCGCACCACAATCATCTTACACTGAAACTAATGTTACTCAGATACATATGTTGCACTTACAGATACCTCTGTACTTACCAGTTCAAACTGTCCAGTGGTAATACAGTGATTAGGTAAAAAACAAATAAACCAGCTCGTTTAGTTTTTAACAAATTAGTTTTTAATATTATTAGTATAGGTTACTAGGAATGTTATAGTCTGTTCAATATTAATATACGGTCGAAGTATTGATTTGTTTTCGGTCCCCTCCACTACTAAACAGCTGATCAGCTGACTCATGACTGATTTTACGTCAACTGTCAAAAACCGTACTGTTATTGTTTACATTCGCTTACTATCGTGTAAACAGTCTTCTATTGCAATATAATTCAAATAATATTTTGTTATGTATTGATTCCTTAGTTGTGGTTATTTATTCTTGGTCTAACCTCCTTGCTACATTATTTTGTTGCCTAAATAATTTTAGCTAAAAAGGATTGTGTTTTTATTGTGTTTTGATTACGGTTGGCCTGGATCTTCAAATCTGGCGCGTCTACTAGACTATATGTTGCATTTCTTTTGATAGAGTACGAACTGAAACAAAATAGTTATGAAGTTTTTAAACCTATCAGACCATAAACACCATAGTTCTAAAACAGCGTTATTTGCTGGGGAAATCATAAAAGGCTTGTATACCAAACATAGCCTAACAAATTATAAATTACAATAGTTTTCAACCATCAATAATTAATCGTTTCTGTAGATTGATATTGTAGTGAAAAAATTCCTGAAAATCTTATAAATTTGATGTAAACAAAAGTGATTACTTGTGAAAGCGGTGTTGTTTGCAAATCTCGCTAGGAGCGCTGTCAATGCTCTGCAGAGAACCGCTTGTCGAAGTAGAACATATGACAAATTTGGCAGAGAAGGCTTGTCATGGTAGTCCAAGTGGGAGTATCTTTTGTTTGTATTCTACTACACATTAATATTGAACAGACTGTAGTAGTGTTGAAAATAAACCATTTCCAGATTTTTTATTTACTAGCTGACCCGGCGACAGGGCCCGCCTACTAGGTTCTTCTTTAGTTGATCAATTCGCCATGTTTTGAAAGATTAGATATTCTGGGTCGCGGTATAGCTAACAAAATTCCTGATACTAAAATATATTAATATCATTCCCACAAAACAAACAAATCTAAGTAGCTTGATTCACAATGTTCCAATCCAACCTAAACCCAAAGGTTTAAGTAACACCTACCATAACTGCATACCTAACTGAAATAAGTTTTTTTAAGAAATATATAATCTTGGTATTTCTAATAATAGTACTCGTATAATTTAACATTTATTACATTCGCATAAAATAGAAACATACAAATTATAGTTATACTCTCATAACCAAAACAACCCGTAATCTATGAACGTGTTTCTTTCAAAACAATCACAAACATTCGCTGAAAATGACACATAATGACGTTGGATGTTGACTCGTAAAATATAAAGCAACACAAAATCAGCTATTGATGTATTTATATGACCAAAATGGAACATGTATTTTCCTCGTATACACACTTTGCAGACCAGTAGGACTTAACCCTAAGGTAAAATATAGAACTTAAATATGCCTAATAGCTTACTCGGAGCAGACACGAATCTAAAGAATCAAAGATAATTAAAATCTCTCCAGCCGTTCCCAAGTTATAAATGGTGCAACGAGCACGACTTTGTTTTATATATTTAGATTTATTACTACTATGTGACAACTGTTTAATCTCGTGAATATTTTAACCAAAGTGAAGTTACGATTGTGTCTAGGTGAATGTGATGAGTTTCATGACAATACTTGCTTTATTATGACAAAGGCCACCTGATTGATCTATCAATTAGTTGTCCAATGAAACGGAGCTAAGCCCAGTCAGGAATTGTATGGTTATGAAAGATCGAAAATACTTTCCTAACGTTACACGACTGTTTGAAATTAAAAAAACGTGAATATTTTATTGATGGATAAGTAAAATTCTTATTTAAAGTTTTGTTAGGAAAGTTTATACTTAGAAATTGAATGTGAATAACTACAGACTAATAGCAGGGGAGAGTGTTTGGTGATATATCTGTGTGACATTACCAAGCCATGTTGCAGATTAGTTGTGCGGTAGATCACGACATTGTCTGGCTGATTGTCTCATGTACAACACTATCTGCTCCCTGGAGTATAGCTAATGTTCATTCAAATAGATCTATTCAACACCTTCCACAGAGTGTGTTTAGTGGTATCTCTATATTGACATGTCGGCACAGTAAAAATGAGGGGTACATCATCCTATGAACATATTGTAAGACACATGCAGACTGTATTAAATACACTATTATAACAATAATTATGTTTCAACTTTAGTCTTTAAATTTTTCCAATGATCTTCTAATCATGTCAGAGTTTCAAAATCACCACTTTTGGAGGTTGATTATAAAATTTGAAGATACTGGTCAGGTCATCAATCATCAAACTGCAACAACAGTGGTACGAATTTTCTTCTCCATATACAAAATAAACATTTTTCCAACGTCTGTCTTAAAAATCGGTTGTTTTCACCCACGAAACTTTAAGAAAAATCGGTGATTTCCATAGCTTGCACACAATAAAAGATTCTAATCAACTGCACAACAATGGGTCAGATCTAGTTTATCTAGTATATCTAGTATTTCCAAGTTTATACCTCCTTCATCAAAGTTTACCCAGCTACAAAGGTCACACTAGCTGGGTAAACGTGTCTTGAAGTTAAAACACTAGAGAGCGCAAAGTATGACAATAGTCGCAAAGTAAATAAAGAGTGCGCAAGGTAAAATAAATACGCAAATCACATATTGTGCAAAATGATTAAGGTGCGTAAATAAAAGTGCGTAAAACCACTTTTATTGGGCAGACGTAGGAAAATTACTATTTTTTCCAAATAATAGCCGTTTTGATGTGGTTGTTTGGTTGATTAAAAAACAATCGTAAACGTAACTCTCGTAAAAATAATCCGATCGAGACCAAATTTAGTAGAGACGAGTACTCCTACATTTGCTCGGACGATTTAGTAACATATCGGTCAATCAGAACGGGTAGTTTGGGGGGGTTGTACCCCAAAAATGACTAATTTTTAAAATTTAATTCCTTAACGTTTTTCTCTATATCCAGCGGGTACAGAGATATTAATAAATCTAAACACAGTACATTGTATTTAGGTTTTCCAATGCTAATCTTATGGAGGATAAGGAAAAATTAATATTTCCCTTACTAACCAATAGCTTTGGATGAAACTTTGTATTTGGCTTCATGTGGTTTGAATCCATACGTTAATGCTAAAAAAATCATAGTTTATGTGTTCCTCAAAGCAGCAAATTTGCATACTCTTTCCAATGTTAATGTTATTATTGCCATAGTATTGATTTGGAAATTCGCTGAGTACGCAGGTCTGCTACGACGGGGGTATTTTACTAATCTTATTTCCCGATGCCATTGTAGTGTTAGTACAGCTTAATGGACAAAGCACTGGCAAAGTAAAGTAAGGTAATTTTTGTAAGGGCGAGAGGGACGACGGACACGACTGAGGAGGCCGATTGAATTAGGATAGAACAACCCCCCTCTCCCTCCAATTGTAGGTTCTCTAGTCCAGGTCTCACAGTAATCTCCTTCCCCTCTTGTTCTCTGGACAAGCAATCACTCTTGAGACTCTGCCGTTATTGGGGAGAACAGGGACTAATGAGACCGTTGGACGATTTACTGTTTGGTATTAAGGATTTACTATCGACTGTTCGATGATCCTATGTTTAAGAAATATTTTTCTTTACTTCCCTGTGGGAAATAGGTTAGATCACGGATATGTCTAAAGGGAGTGTTTTCAGTTCATCTAAACAGCTGTTCTTCCGTCACTAACCATATGACGTCACTGTTTCAAATTTTCGTCGCGCAAATTGCCAACATACCCAGATCTAAGACATATCCATGTCAAAAAAACATTTCGCCTAAGTTTAATTCATATATTTATTTATGCATTGAAACACACTTTTGGGTATTTTAATGTGATGTGTGAATGTGAGTACACGATTTTTGAATCTCACTTAAAGATTTTTAGCATCCAAAGGGATTAAGTCTAAGTTAATCCCTGTTGTTCTATGAGTTCTATCTACTTGACTTAATACTGATAAATCTTCCTCATAAAAGGCCTAAAGCAGCGAAATTCCGTGTAATCCTAGATTCTATAAGGAAAATCCTGAAGCATCTATCTTCAGACACGTTCACTAGAGATACATACAGCAACTAATTATAACTAATTGACTATTCATAATATAATCCTATTAATTATTTGTTTGAATATATTATTAGTTTTTGCAAAATCGTCATGCGGATTGAATAAATTTTCAGCTTTAAGGAATCAAAAAGATTATAAAATAGTTCCTCGTAAAACTCGATTACGGTAAATAACTAAACACACATATTTGACAGAAAAATATATTCAAAGTATCTCTTATCAGTGAAGTGCCTAAAATTTTTAGATAAGAATTATAAAATTTAGTTTGTAGAATAATCACTAGTGGAGATGTAAATTTTATAGATTTCGAAATAGAGGTGTATGTGTGTGTCTTTGTCTGTGAATGTGAAGAAATAAAGTTCATAAAAAATTGCGTGGTTATATTAAATAGTTCAATTAATTATACTAATAACTATTTAATTTTTATAAAGCAATTATTTTTAAATATTTATTATGCATTAAATAATTTAATATACAACATTAATAGTAACATTATATGATGGTTTAATTAATAATTAATTATGTATCAAGCACTTTTAAATTTTATTTACTTAGTAATAACTAGTAGTAATAGTTAGTAGTTATTACTAACTACTAACTATTACTAGTAGTTAGTAATGACTATTAGTAAAATAGTTATTACTAATAACTATTTTATCCATTCTAAAATAAATATGTACTTTAAATAAACTACAAGAATACCTAAGTACTAACAGAGTTTTAAAATCTCATTTACATTTCTATTTAAATTGACAGGCTAAATTAAGTTTTTCCAAGTTGGAACTCTATCTACAATTGTCTCCCATTATTCATTCTGGTAAGTTCCGTCTTCCTTTCTTTAAATCGTATCATAAACTGTGAGACATTTAGTTTAGAATCTTTTTATAGTTTATCAAAGTTAAGTGGAACAGTATAAGAAATTTAACGACTTTACTTAATCCATAAAAATCAGCTTATTATTAAAAGTAAAAGTATTTATAGGCGTTTTTATTCAGAGACCACATTCATTCTCCTTTCTTTAAATAGTGCAATAGCAGAGGTTCATATTACCACTCTAGCTGGATGTTTATTAAATCTAATTTAAACAACACAGTTAATGAAGAAGTATGAAATTCTTAGAGCAATTAGAGCTATCCTAATGATTATAAGTAAATATTATATTAATAACTAGCAGTAAATTGTTTCATCATATTATTTGTGTAATGGACTATTATCTGGAACACAATACAGTACAGCAAAGCTCAAAACAATATACGTACGAGGCAAGTGACATGACTGATGCTGCATTTGGCTATTGACAAAATACGAAAATAGTAATTTTTTTCGAAACCTTCTAATTATAAAGTAATAAATATTAACACGAAATAACTTATGTGTGGTATTTCAGAAGTAAAACACGTTAAGAACTACGGAAATTCAATTTTCATAACTTGAAATGTGTTGATACGTATGCATCGACGAGATAAACGTATTCCGTCTTCGGTTTACAGAGGGAAATTTATCGTAATTGTGTAAAGAAAACTATAATTAGAAATATTCACAGCTTTATATCGGGTTAAAGCACGTTATGTACAAATGTTATGTTCTTGGTTCCTGCCCACGTGAAGACGAATTCATAAACATATATAAAAATAACATAAACACACCATCACCAACGATGAATTTCTAAAAAAGAAAACTATTAAACGTTTTATTTCAACAGTGAAAACCCCTTGTTCATTTGCCAAAGAAGGCTTTGCGAGTTCACACAATTTGTTTGCGCAGACCAACACCTGTGTCACTTCGCACATTCACACACATTCCGTATGACTACGACAAAGGATGGGGAATTAGTATCAAAGGAACAGGCTGGGCACTTCCATGCAGTGTTTATCTTAGGGAGTGTTACAGAGGCTAAGGGGTCTCAGAACAAATAATATTACTTTGTATCATCTTCGGTCGTAAAAACAGTAATACATCGTAATCAACAACAAATACCACGCCGCAGCAAACCTACGTGCTTGGCGAAATGAATAATATGACAATAATAATTTATGATGAGTTTTATTATTGTCTGTCGATAAATAAGAGAGTTTGTCTATTCTCCATAAGATTAACATAAGAATGTATATGTGGGTTCGCTGCTGTGAGGAACACTGAAAGTAGGGATTTTTACCTACGTCTTTTTACTACTTACAACTTTTTATTTACTGGATGAGTTCGTTATCCAGATATATCGGCAATCGGAACGGGTAGTTTGGTGGGGAGTTCTACCCAAAAATATTTTTTTGCATTTTTAGGTGTAATTTTTAAATTTTTCTTCTGATATTAGTTTTGCTACGCTCCAAATGATGACAGAGATATTAAAAACAACACAGTACATTGTATTTAGGTGATCCAATGTAAATCTTATAGAGGATAAGAAAACTTAATATTACACTTATTAACTTATATTTTGGGATAAAACTTAGTATTTAGTTTCATATGGTTGAGATCCATCAACTTATGCTTAAAACCGTAGTTTATATGTTTACAATGACAGCTCAACTGTATTCTTTTCCCCATGTTAATCATGTAGAGAATAGACAAACTCCTTTATTTATGGCTAGATGTTCGTAAAACTTGGTATTCATGGTCAAAATAAAAACTATTTATGCTAGAAGTGTCTACTTTCAGTGTTCCTCACAGCAGCAAACCTGCATACTCTTTCCCATGTTAATCTTACAGAGAATAGGCAAACTCTTATTCATTGGTATTAATCAAACTTGTCAAATATTACTGGTGTTATATTATTGATTTGGAAATTCTCTGAGTACGCAGGTCTTCTGCGACGTGGGTATTTAACTGCTTGAAGTACATAAACTACGTAACACTTGCATGTTGTTGAGTTTGAAAGAAGGGAAATTTAGTGAACAACTAACTAATTACCATTACTATCATCACAGCTTAGCTCAACTTACAATTACAAACTTATATAGAATTTACACTTTGTACATATTGTATTCAAAGTAACCGATTTGATGCTCATAGTTTAAAAAGTAAATTACTAGAATATGATGAGTATATAATATGGTGAATAGGGTTATTTATAGACCCTGGCTTTATATGTAGATTTGCAATATAAAACATGTATAAAATATACCAGAATCACCTTGATATTCACATTCAGTCAGAATAAGTGGCAATGGACTATATTTCACGTCATGTAGTCAAAAAAATAAGGCAGTGGAAGGTTTGTATGTAGGTATAATCAGGCATAAATCAGCATAAAACCTGTTCTAGGAATTGATAATTTTTTCATAAATGAAGTGAATATTTTAGTATTCTAAAAATATTACACGGGGGAAGGGAGTGAATCGTTTTATCTTACAGGAATGAGAGACACGGAAAGAGCATTAAGATAACAGCTGGTCTTCCATCTGCCTCGTCCAATTCGGAATTGAATAAGCACTAAACAAAATGATTTGAATTCTTGAGCATAAAGAATATATTAGTAAGATATATCAATTCCATTCGTTATGCCTAAAATATAAAGAGCTTTATCAATCTAAGACACTGTACAACGTGGGTCCACATTTTCCAAAACATCCATAAACTATTTTCTCTATATATAAAACCCAAATATGACTCATTGTTCACTGTTTGTCAAAAACTTCAAAGACTTGGAGCTTCAAATTTGGTACACAGATTCTATTTAGGATCTAGATGCGTACTAAGAAAGGATTTTTCGAAACATCCAAAAGACTCTGACCTACGGAGGGTAAAAAATCCCATGTAACCTTATGGGAAGTAAATTGAAGTAATTGGGAAGTTTTTTTTTTTAAATAACTTTATTTACATTTACAATCTGTTCACAAATTAGAAAATTAAGCAAATATGAGGAATTTACTAAACATTAGTTAAAACTCATTTTAAAATGAATTTAACGTATAGGTTGCATTATACAACGCAAATGATTAAGAAAAAAAAACACGAACACAAATATATGACAGTTAAACAAAACGTAGGTGGACATCTAAGACATGGGTCCTCTTAAGTCTATAAGTAGCATTGCTATTGTCCAATAGATTAACCGCCAAGAGGTTGGGATGTTTTTCCAGCCTTTCGAGGTATTTCATGCCGAATCTTTTAATTTCTTCTTTGACTGTGGGGACGCCATAGTCATTATGAATCGTTTTATTACTGACAAACCAAGGGGCTTGGAGGATTTGTCGAAGCACTTTTGATTGAAATCTTTGTATGATTTCTATATTGGAACCAATTTAACAATAAAATATTTAAATTGGGAAGTTGACGAAATTTCTACAATCAAAACATTTAATTTCTAAAGCTACAGCTGTTCGTTTACTTTCCATTAGCAATGTGAATTGCTATTCAATGCCTTCTGTATCAATCGACAATTTAAAACTATCAAGTAAATAAATTCTGTACAAAATGAAGAGTTTGAACGATTTTCCCATAAGGAAAAAGCTAATACCGTAAGTCTTATGGCAAGACTTAAGCCTGGTACCATTGGGGTTATTATTTAGTTTTTAGGTGCCCAGAGGCTAAAAACAATAGTCATTAAAACTATATATATATAACTATATATACTGTATATGTGTGTGGGGGGGCGGTGTGCGCGTGCGTGCGTGCGCGTTAGTGTGTGAGCACGATAGATCTCGTAAAAATGGTTCGATTAAGTTCAATTTGGTAGAAACGTGTATTCCTACATTTGTTCGGAAGAGTTCTTAATCCAGACGTATAGCTTAATCGAAAGGGGTATTTTACGGGGGTCTCTATCCCAAAAATGGGGTTATTTTGAATTTTTTACATGTATTTTTTTAAATTTCATCTATTACTATTAGAATCAGCTCAAAAACTACACATGTTTGTTCCTTTAAATTTTTTTCTATCTCCAACTGTTACCGAGATATTAAAAAAATCCAAACAAATTATATTGTATTTTAGGCTCAAATACAAATCTTATGAGGGATAAGGAAAAATTAATTATTATTAACAAATATTTTTGGGATGAAAATTGATATTTAGCTTCATATGGTTAGAATCCATACATTTATGCTAAAATATCATAGTTTCTCACAGCAGGAAACCTGCGTAGTCTTTCCCATGTTAATCTTATAGAGAATAGGCGAATCATCTTATTTATTACGAATATTGATCAAATCTCTTATAAGATTATATTATTATTGATTTAGAAGTTAGTTAAGTTCGAAGATGTGCTGCGACGGGGGTATTATTTGCCATGTTGATACTTCACAGTTTTGGGAGTTACGTACCAATTGTTTTATTTCGTGTCTAATTAAATGTCATATGTTAATAAATGCCATAGTATTATATATTGATTGATCTATATTTTATTTTCCATGTAAATAATAAAACAACGTCATGTTAGTTACACCATTCATAACTTTAGAACGGATCATAACTATGCCACGACCCAAGATATCTAAATCTTTCACAACGAAGCTGTAATGATATTTGACTTCAGAACATTACTAATCTTAATGTTAACACATATTTACTGTAGGGCGTTACGAAGTTCGCCGGGTCAGCTAGTCTATTTATAAAACTAGTTTAACTTAGCCCTTATCGACTCAACTTTCTACATTATTTATTGTAATAATAATAATAATAATAATAATATAACATTTATGTAGTGAATATTTACAGTCAATATCAACTTTGAACATACAGTAATACGCGGTAATCGTTTGGAATTACAGTATTATAATACAGTTGTATAAGCATTTCTTTGCAAATGTAAATGCAATTCTTAGTAAATATTTTACATTATAAACAACATTTGAATGATATTTTAAAATTACGCTCTCATTCGTTCAGCTAACCTGAAGGCAAAAATACATTTAGCCAATAACATCGGTAATGGTGTGAGCTCACATTCATCGTAAAATTCCATCAGGCCTTTCCATCGTTTCAGTGTAAATAAATAACTTCACACTAAAGTAATGCATTCTTTTTGTAAGAACTTTATTTCACTTTCATGGTGAGAAACACTTATACACAATTTGTGTTACAACCTGAATTCAATTTATAACAGATCTTTCATTCGTAGCGTTATTGCAAAGTTTACAAAACACTTACCTTTAAGGTTGAAAATTTAATAAATGTGTTTATTTTGTTTGTAATATTATTAATGTTTAAGCATATTGCGTTGTTATTCAGCAAAGCTTTAATTTTGAGTGGAAAAATAAATTGAATAGCCATGACAATGCTCAATAACAATAATAAAGTACTTACGCAAAAATTATAACAACATAATAATTTTGAAAAACAAAATTCATCATTTACAAAAAAAATATTTCATAAATAAAAATCTTTTATGATCCTGGGATATTTTATTTTTCAACGTAGTAAATGTTTCACTCACTATAAACCATTTCAGCAAATCTTCAAGGCAATAATAATTCTAAGAGTAAACGCAAGTAAGAAGTTTCCAAAGTCTACAAGAGGGAGTCTCGTGTGGTTTGTATTAACTTGGAGTGCTTACACGAATACACGAGGAGAGGCACAATACAATACAACAAAATACGTGAACATGAAGTATACGTTCACTAGTAGCTATTAAGTTTTCTTATAAAGTAGGTTTCTTAGTGTTCATTTTCAAAAAATTTGGTCAACCTTGTTGAAAATTAAAAACAGTGAAAGGACCACTAAAATTTAATTTCAGTACAAAATATAATGTAAATGGAAAAATAATTCTCAACTGGATTGAATTCAATTTTACTTCTGGATGAAGATTTGTTTAGAGGTGACTTGGTTAACTAGAATACTTGTATAAAATTTACTTTGGTTTTGGTAACTTCTTAGAGTCTTCTCAAGGTCGTATGTGTCAAACGACACTATTACAAGCTGGTAATTTCGCACTAATACAATCACTTTATTACTATTGGTATTTATAATCGTATATTATACGATATGTATTTATGAGGTCTTATGTAAAATAAAAGTAATTGAACCAGTTATATTTCTAATTATTTTATCATTCAAGAAACTGTAGATAAACATGTGTGATTTTAATCAAACTTCAGCTAACCCAGGTCAAATGTTTAGTTATTGAATGATTGAATTTTCCTGAAAATTGATTTTCAATACTTTTTTGGTAATGATAATTACATTCAATCCTCATTCATACTTGTCTTGAAATACCTACCTTGTGGTATGGTCGCCATTTCAAATAATCTAATCTAATCTAATTATAGACCTAAATCTTGTTTTCATAATTTTTGCCGTATCAAAACACGCTATTTGTCATGTTACCTAGGAAAAATATTATTAAATACATAAAGGATTATAAAGTAAGAACCAAGAATAATGCAATTTTGTAAGAAATGGATTCAGGAAAATATGATAATAATTCAGGAAATCATAGAAACTAGTATAGGCCTATTAATGAAAAATACGGACGAATTATAAAATGAAATGGCCGGAGCCCATTGTGTCTCAATTGTGTTGTAATTAGGGTAAAAGCTAGAGTTGCTTCCTCCTGTAGGAAAAATTATGTTGCTCAAAACATGGTTGGTAACATTTTTCAATTGTTTTTTATACTGTAACAATTTTTTTTGTAAACTTTAATAAATTAGGACAGATACTATAGTTTAAAATAATTCAGCAATTAGAGTTTTAATAATTTCAATCCAAATGAATTATTCAACGACAAATCTTAATTTCCGATTGATTAAAAACTTACCTCTCGGGGTAAACTGTTTAACCCCATTCAGTCGCAACAAATGCCAGGGGAATTGAAGGACTGGACGGTATTTCCAGAACAAGTACAAATTGAACCTTTTGAAAGGGGCTAACAAATTGCTTCCTTGCATTTTCTACTCCAGCATTGATAGACCGATATTGTTCATTTTAACGCTTTTGTAGCCTTTGTAACACTATAATTCGTTTTGAAGGACAACATCTTGTGTGTTTGATGAAATAAAACAGTATTTAAAATTTAGGTTCAAATAAAGTCAATAAGAATTTATGGCTGTTGTATAACGTTATAAAACGAATCAAGAGAAGAGTATAAAATACTAGGTTGAACTAGTTTTTAATATATTATCAGTAAAAAGTATGATTGATATCTTATAGGTTTGAAAATATTTTATAATGATCATGCCTAAAATTCTTGAAAATTTAATCAAGATTTGGTATAAAATGTATTTAGTGCTATAGGAACATTTTCTGTTCACGCTGTAACAACGGATTGATAGAAACTAAACCCGACATACGACACGATCGTCTAAATTTTACTGTACGAATGATCAGTTTTTGCTGTCAGTTCAACGGTGAGTAAAAACTGATCCTCCAAAAAAGCTGAGACAAAAATAACACTGTACTGATGAAATTTTGTTAAATAGACTGATGTCAGAGCAATCGTATGGAAGTGATTGAAGCATACAGTTTCTACTTCAAATCGGGATAAAAAAACTGTCAGTTATAACTGACAAGTTTCATATTACATCATAGCAAATGGAAATAGCCTGAATAAAATCGGATAACCTAAATTAAGCTTGAACATTAATTTTTTAATATCATATTTTAATATTGCTTCGGTACTTAACACCTAGACGTTTTTTCCGATGAACTATCTAACGTATTTGTTCCTTTGGATGTCAACATTACATGATTGCCGTTGAATCAGCACTTCCGAGTCCCTCCTTGCTGCCAAACGTAATAAAAGTGATCAGAACCTTGAAGGGCGACATAACACCCAGCGGAGTGCGTGACGAGCATACGCATCTAGAGAGAGGGGGAGGATGTGAGTAAAGAGAGTGAGGTAAAGTTCTACCTGGGTAAAGCACCTGACAAAAATATTCCTCTTGAGGACCCATCTATATAAATAAAATTAGAGTTTTCTCTGTACATTTTTTCAGAGTTAAGAAGCTTTTGGTTATTTTTACGTTTTACAGAGCAGCAAAACCGAAATGGCCATTATTTCAATTTCTCCCTGCCAGTCTGTAATGATAAACAAGGTTTTTCGCAACTCTTTGCCATGAAACTGAGTACACTCACATTATTTTCGCTGGTCTACACTTTTAGAGAAGGTTTTGGTTTACTTTCAACTGACTCAACTTACGCACGCATTACAAAAATAAAATAATGAGTTCTCTAAAACCGAGTTTTGAGCATCTTTTCCATATTATTATTATTTATATTTAGACATACAGTACATCTTTTAAAGTTAAATAAAACAGATTGACCTATAACATTGATTTATAAGAAGGAAATAACCAACTAATGTCATATTAAAATCCAATATTTGTTTGTTCACATTAATAATTGATTTTTAAACCTATTTAAAAATCATGCTAAAGTCTATATTAAAATGTCATCTTTACAAATAAGAAATTTTAATAATAATAGAAATGTTCTAGTTTAATACAAGTTATATTATTTTAAGTTAAAATTAAATTAATTAAGTTGACAATTATTTGCTTAAGATATTAGGTTTATATTTTGTCATGATAATATTATCTTCTTCTTAATAAACTAAAATCTATAAAAGATTACTGCTAGTTTTGAACAATAAAACTCACAAATGTATTTATACTAGATTTTAATCCCAAAGGAGTAATGTGAAACTGGACCCATAGTTTATCATCGGCAAAAAATAGCTATGGTATTCAATGAAAATGTTATTTCCAAAAAAATAAATATTTTATAAGAAATAAAAAAATAAATATTTATTTGCTGCGCAAGAAAATATAACTACAGCGTAATATGAGTTCTTACACCTGATAATAAAAAATAGATTATACATCTGTATGGAAACAAAATAAACAATTTTACTATTAAATTCTAGATTGTACGACTAGTAAGGTGTTACAATTATAACCATTTTGTTTTTTATTTTAAACCCCAATACGCAGTGACTTTGAAGATTCTTGGTTTGAAGTATAAATTACAAAAAAAACTATATTTTGTATAAACTTAGTAGACTCCTCCTCCTAATTAGTTTTATTTAAACGTTTTCAGTGTATTACTGGAAATATAAATTGAGAGCTTTATCTTCTGTCGATGGTAATAATTTGTCAGAAATATTAAAGAAACGACTCATGATTCAGTCATCAATAGAACAATCTTATTTTAAAGGGTTCCCATAAAATGAGAAGTTTTAGCTGATACTATAAAATACATCAACTGAAAACTTTACTAGGGAGTCTTTTGCTTAAATATATCAAAGTTTATATTACACTATAGCTTTAAAGAATTTTATCTGTTCACGTTCCAATTTATTACTTTTATTAAGGGTATTTTAAATTTTTACCCATATTATTTTGACTCTATATACATTCTCATCATTCTCTATATATATTCAATCTGACTTTGTCTATTGCTTGTACAAGTTGAACGACAATAAAATTATTATTATTATTATTATAATTATTATTATTAAAACTTTGTACGGGTTGTAGGATTCAGATAATGAAGAAAGATAATCATACCAATATGTAAACCTGAAATCCTAAACGAATCAATACAAATAAAATAAATTGATACCTAGCTTTATTATTTAGCATTACTTTAAAATTAAATAGATTAGAACATTTATACAAATATTATAATTGGTTATACGTTGAAATAACTTTTTAATGTAGTATGATTTCCAAATGGGTTTAAAATCGATGACCAATATAATCTAACTAATATTGATTTGACAACACTGTTTGTTTTTATTTCTATTAAATCTTTAAACTACAAAGACAGCTGATTATTACCAGTAGGTTATTCATTGAAAACTGGATAAAATGCGTGTAATATCGCGTAAAAGTGGGTATTTAAATGCTCGTTATTTACTTTTCGAGGGGCGGCGGGTGATTTCAAGCATTCATAAACCTTCTCTGGAATGTAGAGAATACATGAAACAAGTTTCATTGTAATCAGTTCTCCCTTTTTTCGGAGAAACGGCGTAAAATGCCTCCTGTAGCGTCACGGACAAACAGACAAAAATTGAGATGAGACCGGTTTCGGCTTCTCTAACGCACGAAAAGTAAAAATAACTAAAAAATGAATAACTCTGAGTAATATACAGACAAAACTCTAATATTATTTACATAGATAATCATCTAATTTCTTACAATAGAATAGAAAAGAAAACCACAACAACTAACGATTTCTTGTTGCATTTTTAAGGGACTCCCCCCAAGTAATACCAAACCTTTTAAGGGTGTTTTGTGGGTTGATAGGACGTTACACTGAATATCAAGTTTTATAGAATATCGGTTGAGGAATAAGGAAGAAATTGATTTTATAACATTCTCCATAAAATAACATTGTATGCTCTTAAACAATGTACTGCGTTTACAACGAGCTATAAATTGGACTTTTCTCTGAAACCGTAAGTCTTAGACCGATGTTTCTACATACTAAATTGTTTAGTTTTTAAACTAACTTTAATGGCGACATTTAAATTATTGTATAACATTTTTTTCTGAAAATTTACAAAATTACGTATACATTTAAAAGCCCATGACTTTTGAACCATTAGTTTATGCGGGTGGTGTCAAACTATTTAGGACCTAAATAGCTATAAACCATGAATTTTTAATCAAATTCGGTATAATGGAATTTGAGATATTTGCATTTTTCACATTTTTAATGGGTTTTAGGAGTAAAAAATCCTTAAAATGAAATTAAAAAAAAATAAAATAATTTACCCGAGCTATGGCCAAATTTCATCCGTGAACTGAATTTCATAAATATTTGACGATCATTGTGGCCTCGGAGTGTACACGGACAGACAGACATTAGCCCAAAAATCTTTTTTTTATATTCAGGGGACAACAAAATGGATATATCCACTCTCAACTAAAGTTCAAACATTATGACGAAAACAATACTTTCTCCATGTGGTAAGTCTCGAACTATAACAGCGCAAGGAGTGAAATTAAGAATTGCAATTTTAGAAAAAGCTTACTCTATCACAGCTGTTTATTTGACGCTGTTTATTTAAGCCGTACATTAAACCATTTTAGTAGATCACTTGCCTTAAAATTGTATAAAAGATTTGTCGAATATTGCCCCACACTGATTTTTGGAGAGATCGTCTCCTTATTTTCAAAAGGTGTGGTTAATTTTAAAATATGCAAAGCCCTGCATCAAAATATGAAGAATAATTAAAATAGTTTCATCATTACGGGTGATCTCATTTTCACGCAAAAGACGAACACACATGCCTTCCGTGGTGTTTAAGGCGGACAGAAATTTTTATTAGAACCATTTAAGGTGTCCTGGTATATGATGTATTAAATCCCTTAACTCCAAGAGATAATTGTTATTAGGTTCCACGTAAAGAGCAGTATAGCAAAGTATTTGTTAAAGGCTCTGGAAGAACTAACGTAGTGTCGGTTGTCCAGGAACATGCACACGCACACTCACACTCGCTTCCAGCTGGCGAGGCTGGACCGTAAGTCTCTGTCGATACTTGTCGATGATCAACTGGCCCCGATAGCTCTTCCACTCGCCCCGCTAGCCCCGCCAGCCCCGCCACTTCTGCACGTCGTATTTCACCTTCAACTTGATTTGTGGCTCCCACTAAATGTGTTCTTTTATAACTCATATATTTGATTTCGTATTTCGCCATTTAAATCAGGTTGTTTAAATTTTAAGTAAAACTAAGGAACCTAAATACTTTTAACAATCAAGTCTGTAAATTGTAGAAAAATCTTTAATCATTTACTGTATCTAGAATCATAAAATCCAATAACAAGTTAACACTTTACCTAAAAATATTTTTTGTAAATTACTTACAAATTAAAAGTATGTCGTTTGTTAAACATTAAATGCTACATAACTGAGTTTATTATTTTTCACACTGTTACAGTAACTATTATGGTTCTACTGAAAGGTAATCTATACTAAGAAAAATTGAATAATGTTTATTTTTGTGTTTTGTTTAGTATTTTAACTTTTTTTGAAGTTGTTAAGTTGGTATTCCCCACAACCTTTTCTATTTTTTAACATCTATAATGTTACTATGCACTTCTCATGACGTTTTAATAATAATAGAAGAATAAAGAACTAGAAGAATAAAATTAACTAATAGCGTACCACTCGTCAAATCCTGTGTTTTGATTGGATCTTTTTGTCAGTAAATTACCTGTCACACGATCACTATACTACAAAAACGATTCTACAAGAAAATACAAAATTGCATTACAGAAACAACATATTTTTCTTATTCGTGAGACACCGACCCAAGTACAATAAATTACGAGTTGTTTTAAGGTGAGTATGATGGATATAATGGTCTTTTAGCATAATAGCATGTAGCTTTGTTACTGACTAATAGAAGCTTATCCATTTTCCAGGATAATTAATTATAAGCCCAAAAACAATAGCGACTTAGAGTATCGAACCCCCACAAAGTTGTGTCACGACTTCTTTAGGATCAAAAGCGGTGATATTATGAATCGAATATTCTACCAGCCTCATCAACTGAAACTATAATGTTGAAAAGGAAAACAATATTCTGAGAGATCCTTTGAGTAGAATATATTTTGAATAGTTCTCAAGGGTTTTATAGTACGAACGCCCACTGATAAACTAAACAACCATACAACAGTAAATAGTCGTAAATATTAAAAAAACAATTTCTGCATTGTTTCCCATACAGTTTTCCATGAAACTTGGTATGCAGCATCATCCAACAAAATCCACTCAAAAACAGTTTGATATTACCCGAGGGAGGGTTGTTCCTCATATGAAATTCTAACATTTAATTTAATTTTGTTTTCGTGTTGTTATTTTATGACACTGGATGACTATGTTTAGAACAATAAATTATTAAATGATACTTAGATAAACGTTAAAGAATATGATAGTTTTATTAAAGATAATTTACTTAAGTGAGAAAGTATGTGTCAGTCCACTGATACCGTTTGTTTATTTTAATTTTGGTACAGTATAATACTCCAAAAAGAAGAAAAGAGACGTATTTTTGAATCCAACTGGCGGCTGAAGTGTGGCGCCGATCTATCATCATTGGCCGAGAGCGGCCGACGGCGACGGTTCCATTTATTGTGATTATAACAAAGATTGGGAGGAAAGTAATAATATATATCTCTGGAAAATACTCATTTCTCCCTCACTTCAATCGAAGCTAACCTTTTTTAAATAAAACAATGCAAATTGTTCAAATTAATGTTATTCTTACGGGAAATCAATTTCTTCCTCATTTCCCAACAGTTTTCCATGATATGAAGCAAGATTATATCACCCATCATATCCAATTAAAAAAAAGTTTGTATCACAGGGATGGGGTTGCCCCTCTAAATTTCTAACAATTAATTTAACTTAATTTCTCTTGTAATTTTCAGAAATTGGACGATTATTTTAAGAAAGAGTAAACAATTTGAATAAACTTTAAATTTTCTAACCTAACGTAATTATAAACTAATACTGTATAATTTTATTAATTTTTTCTAGGTTTCAGGTTAATATTTTGTCATGAAGGGATGATGGTGTCGCCATTTTGAGACGCCGTTCAATCATGTTGTCCTCTCAAATCCTTATCTAGACTTTGAACTCTCTCACTTTATTTATAGAATTCCAGCCCTCTTAATCTATTTGTACTGTCCCATTTTTAGTTATTTCCTGTCTGTATACAAAATTTCTTTATATGAAAAAAACCTTTTTTGCGTGTAAAATGAGATTGAATGTTGGTGAAAGAGTAAAAACCTTTGAGCTTGGCCATTTCAAAGCGACAATTATTTAGCTATTGTAAACTATTTTTATAATTACTTCTGTAAATTATTGGTATACATTTTCAATAATTATACTTTTTTACAAAAACATATTCTATTATCGTATTTCCAATTTTTTTCAATTTACATTAGCTTGGTGGTACACCGAACGAATATATTGTCTACCATTTATTATATATTTACATATATAAGTTCAAAACGCGAACATAGAGCCACGAGGAAAATGTTAATGGTAAGTTATGGCGACACGTAACCATAAATATTCCTCAAATTGTTGTTTATATAACACGAGAGACATTATGGTGTACATGCAGCGGCAATGGGACAGAACCAAGATTTGTGTCTCGGCTATGTTTCAAGACGGGAAAATCGGTGCTGCATTGAAACTATACTATTAATTCTGCTTAGAAAACTATCTATAACCTAAAGGTAAAATTAGAGTTTTGATTAAATATTGCTTGAAATAATTTTTTTTATACTACAGAAAATAAAAATTAGGTTTTATATCAATTTCTGTCTGTCTATAACGCTGAACAAGTCGTTAATGTAATTACTTCCCAGTGAAAAAGGGATAATGTTTGAGAAAAGTATTATAAAATGGTAAAACTTATTTTTATTATTCCATACCAGTTTTTAGTGATATTCGCATCACTTTTTTAACATTTCATATATTAAAGCTGTTTGATAGAAATAAATAACTAGCTGTAAAATAAAATAAAATATTATATTGTTTACATCGATCATTTATTTTAACCCTGTGTAAAAATATTTATACTATCCTACGTGTTCTTAACGTTAACCAAATTTTACTAATAATAAGTTAATCTAATTTGCGTAATTTAGATTAAATACATCTTAATAATTGAGCTGAGAATAGAATCTTTTCTTTTTGCTTTATTTATTACTAGCAGTAAGCCCTTTGTATGGGTTGTAAGATATAGTTTAAAGAAGGGAGATTATTATACCAAAATGTAAACATGAAATTCTAAACATATTAGTACAAAGAAAATGAATCAATACCCAGCCAGAAATGGGTTTTAAAATCAATAAAATATCAATAATATAAACTAACTAATATTGGTTTGACAGCTGTTTGTTTTTCTTTCAATTAAATCTTTAAACTACAAAAACAGCTGATTATTACAAGTATGTGGTTCATTCATAATTGAATGCAAAAAGCGACTAATATCGCATAAAAATGTATTTTCAAAGTCTCGTGATTTACTTTTTAAGGGGCGGCGGACAATTTCAAGCTTTAAAAAACCTCCTCTGGAATGTAGAAAATGCATGAAATAAGTTTTTTTGTTATCGGTCCTCCCGTTTCTTTCGGAGAAGAAGGCGTAAAATGCCTCCAGGAGCGTCACAGACAAACAGACACAAATTGAGATAAGACTTGTTTCGGCTTTTCTAACGCATGAAACGTAAAAATAGCTAAAAATAGCCGTGGTATTAGAAGTGAACGACTTTGGGACTGTCACACATCAAGTTAAATTGAATAGTCTTTAAAAAGATTCAATAATGCTGGTTTATCACAGTTTTGATCCAAAAAAGTATTTAAATCGATGGTGAAAATATTGTGTTGGAACACTTAAGTAATACTGAAGAAAAATTAAAGAAGTATAGATATCGTTACTTTCTATAAAACGTAATTTATAAACAAAAAGCAGTAATTTATGCAGTAAAATTTAATTTCCTATACACTTATTAATTTTATAAATGAGTCCATTTCTAATTATGATGGGATTAATTACTCATCCGTCAAAATATTGACGTTAGATAGTAATAAACCCCAAATATCACGAAACCCTTGAATCAGTACCTGTAACGTTAAAACGTCCATATAAACGTTAATGTCCCTGTAAACATTAAATGTCCTTGTAAACGTTAAAAATGTGGCTATCCATTAAAGTGAGATAAATTAAATTCTAATAAAAATTAAATGAAGAAATTAAAACTACTCATGTAAATGGTCTTTGTTACTTGTTACTTACTACTAGCTACTTGTTACTTACTTTACTCATTAATATTTGTCCTAATACAATTAATAATTATTTAGGTGTCCTAGTACTAAGTGAATCTAAATTGTAATAAAACCTTGAACTTAAATATTAAAATAGTTTATCTAAATAATCATTTAATTTAATCACAAAAATATGACAAATAAGTTAATGCTCACATAATAATTACGTTTCGTAAAAATATTTTACAAAGAGATGCGAGTGAAATCATGTGTTTTACAATATAGCTTTATAAAGTTGTTGATAAAAGAGTACGGTGTGAACAATTAAAATTGTGATTGTAGAAGTGATAAAACTACTCTCGACCATGTTGTATTGTCCTGTCAGTCTGTCACTGTGTCATCAACAAATCTTTGACATGGATATGTCTTAGCTCTGGGGGGGGGTGTTGGTGATTTGTAAGATGGAAAATATTTGTAGTTTCTAAAAATACTCCATAGAAACTACCAAAGCTATTGTATTTATTTTTTATATTAAAAAATAAGAACAGCTGTTTAGATGAACTGAAAATATCCCGTTTAGATATATCCATGATATTTCCCACAGGGAAGTAAATACAAACATTTTTTTATGAAGAGCCATCAAAATTACACTTTGAATTTCCGACCTCAGTGGTAACATTAATTTATAATATGAACATTATAGTTTTGGACACTATTTTCAAATTTATAGTTACGAATAGCTTTGTTGTTTGGTTTATATATCGATCCTATGTTTTAAAATACTTTTGTGCATGTTATTGATGGCCTAACTTGGTTAAAACCAGAGTCCATAATAAAGATTTAAAAACAAGGTTTTCGCATGTTGAAATACAGTATAAGTACAGGCTACATCATTCGTGGGATAACACAACATCAGAAGAACTCACTTTACCCATTCATCTATGGCTGAACTCTTTGATATTTTGTGTACCTTAACATACATAAAGTATTTCTATGTCATATTCTGCTTTTAATCGGTTATGCCAGCTTATTTACATATATAGAGATGTTTTTTCTAGTTTCATTCAAAACTAACATAACTTATTGCAACACGTTCTTAGATATTAGTTTTACTGATTCCCATGAGTAAATTGATAATTTTATATGATTAAGCATATTTTATAATTTTATGGTTATATTTCATCAATAATTGAACTAAACCTGGTCAGTTAAGTTCTCAGTTCTTTTTTATTCTACCAAATATTTCTTAAAAGCAGAGGTTGAACCTGTTGAAGAAGCAAACAAATTGCTTTTCTTGTATTTTCCACTTCAGGCTCTAATCGAACAACATTGTCCGTCTCATTTTTTTCATTTGAGATTCTTTGTTAAAATTTGATTACACTAATAAATAGGATATTTTCTTTGAGTTACGGTTTGGACTGTAGTACGATACAATATGTCCCCGAAATATTTAAAAGTAGATGAATCTAATGTACAATTTACTTTATTCGCTTGTAAGTAGTCTTCGTCAGTACATTTCAGCAATATTTTTCATACTATAACTTTTTTACATTTTTTATTGTAATTATCAATCACATTTTTAAGTAGCCATGGTAGATCTTGTCGACTGATGATTTTAATTGTGCTAAAGTCTAAGAAAATTATGAAATTAAAAAAGAATACCACTATCAAAGATAGTAGAGTTAGCTATTTCTCAGTGACTTCCACTGGGTTTGCCTCGTCACGTCACATATGACGTCAAAAGTTAATACCAACTGGTTTACGATGCTAAATCATTTGATGCTCGCAACTCTGTCAACTTTCAGGGTATTTTTGGTAATATAAAAAGGAGTGTTGGTACCGAGGTTGAAAAAAATTAATAATGATCCGCCTAAAATATATAGTACAACAGAAGACTTACGAAAACCCAGAAGACTATTTAAGTTGTTTACAGTATGAAATATTTTATGCAGCTTACTATGTATCTATGCGTTTACAGGCATACAAAGAAAACTATTAACGTAAGGAATAAATACCCCCGTCGCAGCAGACCTGCGTACTCAGCGAATTTCCAAATAAAATGAAAATATAATAATAATAATATATGACAAGTTTGGTCAAAATCTGTCGATAAACATGAGAATTATTTGCCTATTCTCCATAAGATTAAAATGGGAAAGAGTGAGTAGGTTTGCTGCTGTGAGGAACACTGAAAGTAACCATTTATACCATCAAAAATTTTATTTTTAACATTTATACCAACTTTCATCAACATCTGTCCATAAATAAAGGAGTTTGCCTAATCTCCATATGATTAACATGGGAAAAGAGTATGCAGGTTTGCTGCCATGATAAACACAAATACTATGATTTTTTAGCACAAATGTATGGATCTCAACCACATGAAGCTAAATATCAAGTTTCATCCAAAAATATCAGATAATAAGTGAAAAATTAATTTTTCCTAATCCTCCATAAGATTAACATTGGAGCCTCAAAATACAACGTACTGTGTTTAGATTTTTATATCTCGGTAACCGTTGAAGATAGAGAAAAACTTTAAGGAACTTAATTGTGTAGTTTTTTAAGCTGATTCCAATGGTGAAATATAAAATTAGGAAAGTTTAATAATTACATGTGAAAAACTCAAAAAACCCCATTTTGGGGTACAAAACCCCCCCAAACTACCCGTTCCCATTGACCGATATGTCTGGTTTACGAACTCGTCCGAGCATTTGTAGGAATACACGTCTCTACCAAATTTGGTCTCGATCCGACCATTTTTACGAGAGTTATCGTGTTCACAGACACACACACACACACACACACACACACACACACACATATATATATATATATATATATATATATATATATATATATATATAAATTTTAACGACTATTGTTTTTGGTCTCTGGGCACCTAAAGAAGAAAAAATAACATGGTCTCGGGCTTAACTCTTGCCATGAGACCTACGGTAATAGCTTCTTCCCTATGGGAAATTCGCTAAAAATGAAATAAAATGTACGGAAGTAAAACTAAAAGTTATCTATTGGATTGCAAGGGAAGGAGGAGTGCGCCCTTAGTGCATGTCGTGCCTCCCTTTCTTGACACTAGCCCCTTGGAGAGATGTGATTAGGACTGCACATCACTCCCCCTACCCGTCTGGTACAGAATGTAATAATGTCTTCACAAGGGTGGGGGAAACCGACCATTTAGAAAAATAAATTTGTTCATTAAGAAAGGATTGCAATCCATCATAGCTTTCATATTAAAAAATAAACCATGATAAAAAATCTAGTGTCATATTACAACAATCGTCTACAATCAACAACAGCGATAGCAGACAATATCAGAATGAGGACGAAAGGTTAACCAATGATGTGGTATCAAGCGGTAGAAACCGCTAGATTACTCACGTAGATAGCAAGTGTAAAAGCAGTGATACGATAATGTTTAGTTTTATTCATCCTTTCAATCAATTGATTAATTTATTCAACCTAATTGGATATTTCTGCAAGTGAAAAAACTTAGAAATATCCCTCATAATAAACAAACGAATCCAAACCTTGTAGGAAACAGCTTAAATCATGAATAGGTCTGAAAGGAATGTTTTCGATTTTTCTACATAACCATATGACGTCACTTTCATTCCACTTTAAGTCTCGCAAATTGCTACCCCTCCAGCAGAGCTTATATCAAATACTTACCTATATCAAAATTTTGTACGAGCCCAATGAGGACTGTGTAACCAGTATTCTTCACATGTTATTTTGGTCAAATGGATGTACCTTTTTCGCAGAACCTATAAGATATAAGAGCATGAGCCTTTCTACCAAATATTTTATGTACCTTTGTGTACATATTTATAACATTTCATTCTATTTTGCTTAGTGAGTCGTTTGTGATAATTGTTTAAAATATGTTAAATATTTTATTTTTAACTAAATTATTTTTATCCTAGAATACCCAAATGTTACAAGAATGTGTATTAGCAAGAGAGGAATAAAATTAAAAATACCTACATTCACATGTCTTGTGTGGTTCCTGAGAACAAGGCACATATATTCCAAAAACGAAGCATTCGGAGAAACGTAAAAACTGGCACCCCAAGGTGGTTTTCTTGCAATGCAGCACACTATAATAATAATAAATTATTATTATTTTACCAACTTATGTTCACCAGATCATTATAAATGCTACATAATTTTAACCAGGACTTTGTGTAGAATTGAGTGAAACTAAAAAAAATAATCTTAATATTTTAGATTTTTTTGTTACAACAGCTTCAATAAGATTAATGTACGGTTTTATTCTTCAAAATATACTATCCCCCAGTACTACTTTCCTACAAGAATTTATCAGCATTTCATCAATCATATGTTACACACCCCAGCTGGAAAATTACTGTTGTTTGTTTACATAACACTCTATATCCAACACAACGTCAATTTCTACTATTCGTTACAATTAGGGAAATTCTCAGTTTTACTTATCACACCCGACACCCTGACACAATGTCGACCAGAGGTTCCGCCGGCCACCAGTCGCCGCAGAAGGAGGAGACGCGGACGACGCTACTGCACGTGGCTACCTTCACGGGCGTCGTCCTGGCGGTGGCCGCCCTACCCACCCTGCTGGAGATGTTCGGTGACGGAGACACCCCATGCAGCCCCTGGATTCTCCACGACTCCTGAGATGCAGGGGTGCACGACGCACGCGTCAATTATACAGTGGTTGTCGAAAATATACGTAAATTAATTCATTGAATCTTCACTTTACTCACAGGGATGGAAAAACCAGAGGTACTGATGACTATGGTATGGCTGAAGTTCCACACACAATTTGAACCAAAGAAAATAATACACATTTACATTATTACTTATGGTTGAAAGAGGATTGGTATAAAGATATGTTTTGGCTGTAAGGGTACATCCAAAACACCTTACGTCACATGTCCATCCTCCAATGTTGAACGAGAATCCTCTTAAGTCGATACTTCATATACGTTAGAGAACAAGGGGCACTGTTAACATTAAATTTGAAACCGTTAATTCATTATTTAAAGGGATTTTTTTGTTACTAAACCAAAATGACGTATTTTTTATATTAAAACTATCTAGAGGCACAAGTTAATCTGTTTAAACGTTTCAGTAAACAATTACAGTATTTAAGTTAAAATAAATTCTCTGGTTACTGTTGTCTCCACATATTTGCAAATAGAAAATTCCCTTATGTATATATAAATGTATGCTATAGAATTGTTCTATTTCAAAAGCAAAAAAAGATTATTGTTATCATGCAAATTTAATCATTATGTATATCAAAATCTTTGCAATCCAAAACCACTTGACTAATGGTAAAGCAAGAGAAAATCTCCATCATCAAATATTTTAATGCTTACTGAAACTTGCTTCCTCTAACGATAAATTTAACTTTCTTACATCCTTTACAGGTGCGATGTTAGTTAAGGATACACAAGAAATTATATTCATAGTTAATTTATATTTGGTCTGAATCTTACTCCATCAAATTGTTCTCTAGTTTACATTTCTGAAAGGCCCACTAGAGCAGCGGCCCATAGGAGAAGGCACGTATTGCTGCTGTGCTGGGTCCACAGTATGTTGGTTGATTGCACAACTACATCCCACATACATCCTGAGTGCTTTTTCGGATAAATAGAAACGGGCTTGAATTAATTTGGTTTCAGGTAAATTGGCGATACCTGCTATCGGTTGCTCTCGGGGTCCATCTAAACTGAAGCAACTCAAGTCGAGCCTCTGTATCAATTAACTAATTACGTATTTCATGATTAAATTAAATAGCCCCAGACTGTAGTCCAGAAAATACACACAAGTGTCGCTTTTGGAAGACGAATCATTCAATGACTTAAGATTAAAAATTAATCTTTCACTAGTGTCACATGAGAGTCCAAAGTATTTAAAAATTAACGGCCTAAAAGTTTTTTATATGTTTTTAAATGTATTCCAACCCCTATTGTTTCAGGATTTTAAATTTGGTTGCACAAAGAAAGTTAGCTTGATGTCATCATGTTTTGTGACTTGACAATGAACGCAAAGTTGATTAGGCTACATCAAATTCGTCGTTTAATCATTATATGGAATCAATTCGGAAGGTAATTTCATGCCTTTTTGGCTAATTAAACCTACATAAGCTAGTTTATCCATAATATGCCTTCTGAATTGATTAATTAACTGAAATAAAAACGTCATCAAGGAGGCATCGACTAACCTGCGCTTGTATTAATCCCCGCAGTCTAGTTTCACCCTTGGCCTATCGCGCGTAATTTCCTAGTGTCTCAGTGTATGTGTTTGTGTAAATGTAAGTGTTTTTTTTATCAAGAATGACGATTTGAAAATGGGGCCATAAACCCAAACTTCAGTCATCCTGAAACTATTCAAGGATTAAATGACGACAGGTTTATAAACTATTTTTTATGTTATATAGGTTAGTCACTTCTTGTAAATAATCAACAGAATTGCAAAAAATTCTATTTCATTATTTTAAAAGCGTATAATGAATTACTTTTTCAGTTATAGTACTCACACTAAAGACCGCAAGGTCTGTGTTGATGCTGATGAAAGGTGAGGTTATTGTTATCAAACAAAACACGCGCAAGAGCATAGAGCTTCCAGCTGATACACTAAAACTATGCAACATGTTATAATACTCCGTAACATTATCTCTATATATATAAAATTGAATGTATGTCTGTCTGTATGTCTGTATGTATGTCCTTTATGCGTTGCCAAACTACTCATCCGATCGCCATGAAATTTTAGGAAGTTGCTCTACATGTGTCCGGGAAGGTTTTAGTGAAAAAATATTTTCGAAAACCCCATAAGTTTCCATTTTATGACGTTTTAAATTTCTAATGTTAACCTTATGGAGAGTAAGTTTGTTTACAAAATGTCTACAATGAAAACATTTGATTTCTTAGCTACAGCTGATTGGTTTACTTTCCATTAGCTTTACTATCCAATGCCATCTGAATCATTCATTAATGTTAAACTATGAAGTAAATGTGTACTGTAAAAAATGAACAGCTTTATTCACCACGTTAATAGTTTACGGTTTTGGGGGATTATGTATTTATATTTTTATTTTCTGTCTGATTAAAGTCACGTGTTTATATGATAATTACAATGTTTATAGTATTACGTTTATTATAATAATCAGCTGTTGTATATCTTTCCTATAAAAGCCGTATTACAGTTAGGTTTCGTTTAGGTTTGGATTGGATTTGAAAATTGTGAATTGATCCACTCAGATTTATTTGTTTTATGGGAATGTTATTAATATGTTTTATCATTTCAGTATTGTTATTCACTATGCAGCGACCCAGAATATATAACCTTTCACAATGAAGCCGTATTGCTATTCGACTTCAGAACATGGCCAATCTTAAAGTTAACATGTGTTTACTGTGAGGCGTTACGAAGCTCGCCGGGTCAGCTAGTGTTCACATAAAGATTTCCAGTTATAACTTTTACTATAATTTTCACTGATATAGTAACCTGGCCAGGAAGGTACTTAAGTTAACTTTGAATTAAAAATTTGTGTAGGATGTGTTTGTGTTGTAAGATGTTGTAGTTTTGTCACTGACTTTGTTGACATGTGCCTTAGAGAGGTCTGTCAGTTAAATCTAAGGAACTTACAGTTCCTTAGATGCCACGGATCCCACGTAGGAACCCACGTGGGATCCTAACTACAATAATAACAACTCTATATACAACATATATAAATATATATGTCTAAATATATAAAACAAAGTCGTGTTATTTTCACCATTTATAACTCGGGAACAGCTGGACCACTTTTAATGATTTTTGATTTTTTTATTCGTCTCTAGGTATATTCCGTTTTGTATTTAACCTTAGGGCTGAGCCCCAATGTACTGTAATATTTTTATATGTTAAGCTAATGAGGAAAGGACGTGATGTATTTGAATCATTTCATTATTCATTCATTTGATTACTCATCAATCAGCTGATTTTATGTTGCTTGTTGCTTATTATAAATAATGCCGAGATTCAGAAAAGTTATTCTTAAAAGTTATCGGTGCAAGATGTGACGGGTTCGATCCCGGGATGGCCACAAAATTTAGATGGGAAAATCTATAAAACCAGTGTACTTCGAGGCTGCATAGCTTAAGCTGAGCCTGCCATTGGCAAACAGAATAAAAAAAATAAAAAAGTTATTCTTTTCTATAAAAGCCGAAACACAGTAAGGTTTTGTTTGGATTTCGGTTGGATTGGAAATTTGTGAACCAATCCACTTAGATTTATCTGCTTTGCGGGAATGTTATTAATATGTCTTATCGTTTCAGTATTGTTATTAACTATGTCACGACCCAGGATATCTAATCCTTCACAACGAAGCCGTAATGCTATTCGACTTTAGAACATAACCTATCAAGTTAACATGTATTTACTGTTAGGCGTGACGATGTTCGCCAGGTCAGATAATTATTGTATAATTGATAAACTCTAGAAACATATAATATTTTTTACTAGTGTAAAATATAATGACACAAGAAAATAATGAGCGTTCCAGTCCGCAAGCGAGGAGCCTAAGGACGCCCACTCGCCCACTGGTTATCAAAACACACCCGAGAAGACAAATCATGCCGGCTTGCCCCTGGCGGCGTGCGGCGGAACTAGGTGGTCCATCGCTCGGCGCAGGACATGCCCCAGCCTCTGGTTCAGGTTCAGTCAGTGTGTAGAGCTCGTGAAGGTGACGTCGAGCCGCTCCTAGCCCATCATCTCACATTGATTATCTCAGCCGCACCTCGTATCTTCTCACAGCCTCTACCAAGGTAGGCCTCAGACAATTAGTCACTTTTTATCCGTCTGTCGGTGACGTACGTGTTGCCTGCCGACTATTGATTTTGCACAGGTGCCCCCTCCCCCCCGCAACGCTCCTGCCCTTGGAGGCGGACTCGGATTGTTTCTGGATCTCGGTGTACTTCCGAGTCGTGTGTGAAAAATCGGTTCAATATTAATTCATTGTAGTGATTCCCTATACGACCTTAAAATAAAAAATACTTTGTAATACTCAAACCTCGTTGCTTGTTTTGATTCAATATTTGATTTTTACATTGTATTTACTTTTTTGCTTTTCATTTTTACACTATTAGATTTCTTTGTTTTCAGTATTTACGGAATACTTATTCATAAATAGTTATCTCCCTGTTCCTAAATTATTTCAAATATTACAGTAATATTTTGTTAAACAATGGAATGTTTCAGCTATTATTTATACGGGGTTTTATGGATATACCAAACAAAACACTTCGTATTAGAGAGAAAATTGTATTTTTTAGCGAGGTGTTACACAAAGATCGCGTCTCATAAACTGAGGTGGAAGCTTCCACGCTTACATTATATTAACTTACTAAGAGACAATTTCCAGTTTAATATCCTTTGTTGGGCGTTTTACGGTTTGTTACACCACGAAACAGAGATTACTAAACGTAATTTTAAAATTAAATAGGGTCTGTTAAGATAGTTAGTCTAAGGAAATAGTGTCTGAGTCGTAAAGATTTTAGTAAAATACTCGGTTTGTTAGTATTTTTTGTGACGGTTATTTTATGTTGTAAATGAGGTTGAGTGTAATGGATCTGAGGAAATTTTGTAACCATGTATGACAAAGACCAGCTTTTTAAAAATTCCCCTTTGTTTCAATAAATGGTAATTGTGATTGTGGAAGTGTTAAATCTAGTCTCGATCATGTTATATTGTCCTGTCCGTCTGTCCCTTGGAATCCAGAAATTCTTTCAGAACAATCAAAATTACAAGTTCAATTTCCAACCTCTGTGATATCTTTAATTTATAATATGAATATAAACATGATCATTTTAGAAACAATTTTCAAATTTATATTTTCCAATGACACTGTTGTTTAAGACACTAATAATAGTGTTTAAATACTTGTGTACATATTGCTAATGTCTTAACTTGGTCCTAACTGATAGTCTGACAGGCTCCGATCATCCGATAGTCATCCATTGCCCTGGTTTGGGTCGTGGATTTGTTAATCGGTTTTGACCTGATATTTATTAGCTTTGGGAGGGAGCAATTTGCGATACTAAAATTTGAAACAGTAATGTCATTTGGTTAGGGACGTCCTTGTTTGGTTATAAGAACGGCTGTTTAGATGAACGGAAAACATTCCCTTTAGATATATCAATGATCTAACCTATGTCCAACAGGAAAGTAAATAAAAACATTTTTAACGTCACTTCCTCCTAATACTCGCTTTTACTACTTACTACTTACTACTTCACTACTTGATACTTGTTTGACCCCACCCACTGACCCGTAGTCTTTGTAGTCGTGCAAATTATTAGTAAACAAAACTGCCAACCTCTTAAAACCCCCGTTTAATTAAAATCTTCATAGGAAAATTAACTACATCAATTCAAAATTCAGAGGTCGTGGTTCGGATTCCACGTTAAACTGTAGGTCCATTAGTTGTCATCGGCTGTTGGGCTATTAATTAATTAACAGTCCTGCCTAAGGAACATGTCAGCCTCACCATGCACTCAATCCTAATTCATACTTGGCTTAAAATACCTACATTGTAGTATGGTTGCAATTTCAATGATCTAATCTAAAGTCTAATCTAACGATTTATAAGCACACAACTCTCGAAAAACTTTCCAATCAGGTTGTAGAATTCATTGAATTACTCTTTGCTCGTTTAGCATTTTTACGATGTACTGTTTACTTATGTTCTAGATCAAAGAGTAGTTATGTAGTTACCAGCTGATAGCCCAGCATCTTTCCGTCTGATTACACACACAAAGTGTGTCGATCTTGGGAATGGCTTTATAATTATTGTAACTTAACGCCAACGTTTCCAAGGCCTGATCGTGTTTCTAATGACTCTATTTAGCCCAAGGTGGGGCCACCCCCCATCGCCCCACCATCCCCTACACATCCCCCCGCTCTGCTAGGGTGTTGTAACTCCAATTTAACTTTACACTTAGCGCCGCACCGCGTATGGTTAATTATGCCCGTAACTTAGAGCGGTTGCGAGCGTTGCCACGACGTGGAACAATGTAACAATGTCGTGTTAACTCTTGTCCTCGGATATTAAGAAACGATATATTAGATAATACAAATTGTAAGTATACATTAGCTATAATTGATCGGGTGGTTACTACTGAGGTTGTAAGTAAATACCTTACAGCCTTTCTGAAATGACAAAAAATCCAGGTATTTTAATCAAAGTATGGACGGGAAATAAGTTTATAATGATTATAGCGCGATCTCGTAGACTAGAAGCTGGACATATACATATACAATATTTGGTAGAAATTTTTGGGGTATAACCACCCCTCCCCCAGGGTAATGCCTTTTTTTAGTGGACTTTATCGGACAATGTGACCCTACCCTGCGTACCAAATTTTATGATAAACAGTTGAGAAATAAGGAAGAAACTTCTTTTTTAATATTCCCCATAAGCATAACATTGGGCGCTCTGAAACAACGTCCTGCCTTCGTGGTGAACGCAGTGCAGTACGTTTAATTTTATACGCACTTTACATTTTTACGTAATTTTATACCCACGGTGGATATAAAATTTAACTTTTCTCTGGTACCGTTAGTCTTAGACTCATAATTCAAAATACTATTTTGTTTAGTTTTTAGCTGGTTTTAATGGTGTTAATCATATTATTTTATAAATTGTTGTATAGCCAAACAATAAAAACATTTTTTATATTTAAGAGCCCATAGCTTTTGAACCATTAGATAAAAATGCATACGAACGGTATTATATTATTTAGGACCTTAATACCTTTATTGCATTACTCAATAACGATTATGAAGATATCTAATTAGGAAACGTTTCACTCTAGATGAATGAACCTTTATCATTGGTTTCCCTCCAATTAAACAAGATAAAGCTATTTTACATGTATTTGCATCTTGCAAAGTTAATAATTTTAATATAGTAGAAAACCCTATGACGACTGTCACACATTTGTAATTCATATGTAATTTTACCACTTTTGCTAAAAATGAATATTCATTACATTCGTTAATGCTAATAAATATGTTGTTAGGTTTCATAATCATTTCACTCTCCATGAACGTCATGTTACACACACAATAATTACATGGCTACTGTACTACTGTATAAGCACAAGTCGAACAGTGAGGTTTCTCTGCCCTCTTTATTTACCGTATTTACATCTCAAAGGAGAACTTCGACCGTTCCGACTTTGGCTCGAGACCAAATCTAAAAGTTACATTTGTTCTGGGTTTCGAATGGAAGGGCGGAAACTTTGCCCTGCTCCCGAGCTAGTTATATTATGGCCGGCTTACGTCGAGACGTCTTCGTGTTCTTTACATTGAGAGTTGAAACACCACATGAGGTCTGGAAATTATTCTTGTGTAAATTAGAGGAATGTTCCTGATTCTGAGCATTTCCTTGGAAATGTTTTATTAAAGGGCTGAGCTGACTTGTAGATACAAACTTATGAATGAAAATAACAAGCACCCACATATTCTACACAAAGACTTTTGTGCCTATACTCTAAGTGACGAATATATGTTTTGTTATTTGGAATATAATTCTTTATGGAACATAAACCTTTGTTAAACACGTTTAAAATACGATTAATTCATTAATAATTAATTTTATTTATTAACGAATTCAAATTTCTACTAAACACAACAAAAGTTAAAACCCCTATACAGTATTGTGGTACCTAAAATAATATGAGTCTATAGTATTCAAATTATTCTAAAATAATACACATATTATAAATCTAGTTTTTCTTATACAAAACCACAACTTCCCATCACCGTAGCTTGGAGTCTGACCGGTGAATTAATGACAACGCGTACCGTAGACAGTGATACTGGACCAAGTCAAGTAAAATAAAATTGGATAAATAGTAATGGAATTGAAGAATCTGGAATGAAAAATTGAAAAATAGTTTAAAATAATCTTCAGATTTAATTAGCTTACCAAACAACCTCTGCAAAGAAATAGCTTATATATTTATTTCTAAATTACAATACAACATTTCGTCTTAAAATATACAATAATGAAGCAAATATTTTTGCCTCACAAGATTACTGATAGATATAAGAAAGAATAATACCATACTAGAAATAATAAGACTCTCTTCAAAACTGTGAACATATTGAGGTTCAATGGATGAATAAACCCAGTAAAAATACAGGATTAAAATAAAAATCGTACCCCTATTTTAAATAATTATAGCCCATGGAAGAATAAAAAGTATTTAAGGATGTAAACAAAGAGCTCCCTAAGGCATAACAAAAGAACTTTGTGACTTGGTGAAGACCTAGACATATATATCCTATATTTTACTTAGCCTTTATAAAAAAACTGCCATGTGCTGAGCTTAGAGCTAGACTGAAGAAAAAACAAATTCATAATCATTCATTTATAAATTTAGAAGGATTAATTCTTGTAACTGTGAAAAGAATGTAGTCGATAAACTTCTGTGCAAGTATGAGAATTGTATGCAAGAGGTAAAATGAGAGAAAAGAATTTAACATCCTATTAACAATATTCTTGTGAAATAATGCACGAGTTAGTCGAGAATTCCTGGCAGGTGCATGTGACTTTAACAAGATAATGTGGTACAGCTGCTGAAGCAAAATGCAAAAGAGTCAAGAATGTAAACAGAAAGTTCACCGCCCTTATTTTATCTCTCCCTGACGACGGGTGTTTACTCCCTTATCGTTAATTTAATCTCTTAGTAAAACAATGTCGCACAGGTTTTCTTAAAATAATTTCTAAAAGAACAGTTTTTATTCATACCTTCTGGAGTGAATTTAATTATTTAAAAAGAAATTCTCTTATAAGAGGGAACGTGTTGACCTGAAATTGCATTAGTAGTTAATCCGAGGAGTATACGAGCGCAGTTTCTGACAACTAAGGGGTTAAAAAATAAACTTAACGCAGGCAGGAGAAAAACATTAAGTTACATAAAAATTGAAATATGTGAATTGTATTACATCACACTAAAAAATTGGTTACCAGTTTATCTAAAAATGATAATGACAAATTTCTACTCAACGGTTTAAAATTTGGTTGTTTAGCCTTTATTTTTAAACATAGAATGAAAGGGGGAGATCAGTTTGTGCGAGGGCACTGACGCAGAACCCTACTGCTAAGGCCTCAGAGGTCCACCTGAGGTTGAGATCTATTTTCGTTGTTCTAACATCAACACTGTACACACGGTTGTTTGAGGTCAAAAATCAAAAAAAGTCTCCAGCTCAAAAATGTCAATGTAAATTATAATGATCTCAACGAAGTTAAGATACCAAGCTAATACCGAGTTTCATAAAAAATATGGATTAATTGGCGAAATATTAATTTTTTCCTTATCCTCCATATGATTAACATTGGAGCTTCAAACTACAACGTACTTTGTTTAGATTTTTTAATATCTAGGTAACCGTTGGAGATAGAGAAAAACTTTAAGGAACTAAATTGTGTAGTTTTTCAGCAGATTCTAATGACAAAATATAAACTGTAAAAAAATTAAATTTCATGTGAAAAACGCTAAAAACCTAATTTTGGGGTACAAATCCCCCCTCAAACAACCCCTTCTGACTGACCTCGAATCAAAAGTATCATCACCAATGATCGTTTGCGACCTTGGACTCAGAAAATCATTATAATGACAGGCTTAATCCTCGGAAGAAAAATAACAATTTTTGCTCTTTAACATAGGTATCTAAAACAGATGTTTTGAAGCAGTATGACAAAAATGTTTGTATTTACTTCCCTGTGGGAAATAGGTTATATCATGGATATGTCTAAAGGTAATGTATTCACTTCATCTAAACAGCTGTTCTTATTCTTTTGTATTAAAAATCAATAAAATAGCTCTGGTGGTTTCTATGGAAACCTGTTACATGTTTTCCATCTTAAAAATCGTCAACATCCCCCCCTCAGAGCTAAGACATATCCATGTCAAAACAATTTTGAATTGAGTTATCTATGAGAACCAGCTACCAGCCAAGATAAAGATTTATTACTGTAATACCATGTTAGAAGCCATCGTTTGAAACAGTTTTGGTGTCCACTTATTTCAAACTTCCTCTTGGTTTTAAAAAGTTTTGTCTTGAAAAGTTGGGTATCGGTGTCACACATTATATAGTAAGTAACCTAAGAACTGATAAAGGATAAAGGATACGCTTAAATAAAACGACCACCATCCAGTTATCGCTGTTGCTACTAACTGGGTGGTTCAGTGGTTATAATATCCACTTCAAATCCTGAATGTCACCGGTTCGATACTGATAAAGGTATTTCACAATTTTATGATGGTTCGATACTAGGCCGAGTTGCCTTTGGTACTTAGGCTAAAAATTTATGACCCTGGCAAATGGATCAGCTGATCTTTGTCAGTAACGAAGCTATATGTCATAAAATTCATTACATTCATCACAATCATGCTTTACTCACCTCATATCCGCGTAGTTTGGGTTGGGTTTCAAATAAGAATCTATCAGAATAAACAGCAAAGTTAATTTAAGTCCATATCAGCTAATTCTGAACATTTATAGGGTCCTCTTAATTGAAGCCATATCAACTCTAGTGATTAGAATTTGGGTTGCGGTGTCAAAAACTATATGCTAAGTAGTCTAAGAACAGATTTAAAAATAAATGAATACTATCATATTTTAATATTAAAACCGTTTTTTGTCTTAACCGCGTTTGAATTCTTCGACAATCAGGTTCCATAACGACATTGTTTATTGAATGGAAATCTATAAATCTGGAACAGGAGATTCCAATTAAGCAAACCAATCAGAGGAACACACAATACATGTTGTATGCTACAACTACCGCAGACATTGGAGAGAGGGATGATGAACATATGAGGACTATGCACCTAGTAAGCACTACAAAACACATATATATATATTGTTCATAGTGTGATGCTATATTTTTATCAAATTGGTTGAGAAGATTTGTTTACCGCTATTAATCATCTATCATGCTTGTTTGGAAATAGATTCTGTTTGTTTTAACGTATTAAAATTAACATCGATATTATTTTAATTAATCAGAACTTTAGTACAAGTTTTACATAAAATAGTAGGATTCAATATCAATAATCAAAATAGAAATTTTAAATATTTTGGATCATTATCGGCGTGGTTCTGAGGAATGACGTGCTAACCCAGTAGTCAAAGGGTGGATCAAAACCAATGACCCTAAGTAGTCAGGTCATTAGCGGTCACCTCTGGCTAGCGCGTGTAACGTACGCTACAGTACCACGCTGTCTTTTCATCTGGCATTTGAGGTTATTAACAATGATCTACATTAAGAAAATGGAAGCTAGAGTTATAAAACTTCTGTTGTAGTACCTACTTTGACAATATTGGATAAATAAACTTAGTTTCCTTACTACATCAAAATTAGTCTTCCTATGTTACACTCTAATATCTGGAAAAATAATATTAAATATAGAGTTTGTAAAATTTGTGGTTCCCCAATTGTGGTTATTACATGGTTACCATCTGTGGTGCGTTATAATAAACACAAATCCACTTATAAACAACTTGAAACCGTAATTAACTTATTGGGACTAATTTTAAAAAATGGTAGGAATAGTACCACATAGTTAAAAATGATTACAACGTATGTAAACCATCGAGTATATTGAAATGTAACATGAAACCTCAATTTACTTAAGTCTATATTTACTTATCCTATTTATATGAAAACTCGAGTAAAATGAATAAACTAAATCATAATATGGCTGATATCTGCTTGATTATTATGTTATCCACTGGGACGGTGGCGACGTCTTCTTGTAATCCAGCTACTTGGAGGTCGCGAATTGTGGATAGTTGTGAGAGATGGTCGGTGGATGTGGTGTTCTCTTGTGCGGATTAGCGTCCGTACTATTGAATACTACGTTAATCCGCAAAGACTATCCTCATAATTAGAACAATTCGTCATTCAGAGGCCGTGGTTCGGATTCCACGTTTAACTGTAGGTCCATTAGTTGCCATCGGCTGTTGGGCTATTAACTAACAGTCCTTTCTAAGGAACATGTCAGCCTTAGTCAGTAACAAGACTACAAGATCGCGCCACAATCATCCTACCTTCAATCCTCATTCATACTTGGCTTAAAATAGCCAAATTGTAGTATGGTTCCTATTTTAATAATCGAATCGAATTTTATTATGTTTTTTTCAAATGTACGGTAATTGAATTCAACATATTGCAACAGCTTTTCAACAACCCGTAAAATGATTTGTATGTTATCCAAGGGTGTATTATATTATATTTTAAAATTTTGGTATGAAATAGAATCGACTAAAATGAACCAGACTATAAACACAAAACTAAACAATGCTTCTGCAAATTCCCCAGGTGTAGTAATTATTTATTAGAATAAACTATTTAAAACCCTTCGTAAATAAATATTGACCATCCCCGTTGGGATTGAGAAGATGGAGAGTAGAAGAAATTTGTGTGTTGTATTAGGCCGTAAAGAAGAACTTTCTCAGAGGAGTTCAGATTTGTGTTTGGAAGTAAAGAACTTCTCTAGTGTTTCAGCTTTTAAATTTGTAGAACGACTCTTTTCTTTACAACTAACAGTGAGATTGGAAGTTAGTAGCCATAAAGGAATGTTAAAGTATTATTTCTTATTTAGGCACATAAATCTTTTGAGTTATAATATTAAATGAAAGAAACTTGACATTTTAACGCTTGTAATTAGTATTATGTTTATATTTTTTGCTAATCAGTTTTTCTTGATAGTTATAACAATTTAAAAACCAACATCTTTAACAGGAGAATGTCTGATAATAGCTTTGAATTGTCAACAGATTTTTATGTGATTATATAATAAACTTACGAGACATCATAACTTATTAACTTATGAACTTTATAACATTATAACTTATTCATATGAAACCTGACGTTGTTTATCGTCTTTTCATTATGTATTCATCTCTATGTGAAGTGGATACGTCTGTGAAAAAATGGATACGGTAACAGTACTACGTAGTGAATTCATTGTGCCAGTCGTGAATGTCTTCTGTCGAACCATGGTTTCACATCTGTGGCACTTAGTAATAGACCTATCAATGATTTTTATATCTGCAGCTCTTTAAACAGTTATGATTGAAATATTAAAAAACCATTCCAAAAAAGGTTCCAGAAATAATTTTTTAACGTTAATTGTAATTGTATAAAACAATCTTCATCATCAAAGGAACAAATTATTAGTTTAATCATTTATAAACAATGGATATTAGAGATATGGATGTTTATAAGTTTAATATGTTTAATGAAAATTAAGGATCACTTATTGAATTGTTAAAAGAAATTACCCCACAATTTAACTGTGATAAAATCTCGTTGAGTTCAATTACCATTACAAAGGCTGCATTAATCAAGATTTGCATAGATGCGTGTTAAGATGACGTTTAGATAAAGAAAATATGAACTTTTCAGAGGTTTGGCTTTTTCTTTTTTCCTATTTACTGATTATGTAGGAAAAAATAATAATGTTAGAGTTTTTTTTATCTTTTAGTTTGTGAAAAAAACTTTGATAAAAATTAAGACCAGATTCATTTGTGTTATTTTAAATTAGTTACAAGTTATGAGAAATTTTTAAAGTAGAATAAATATTTTTTGGATGCAGAAATTTACGGATAAACTGTGAAATCTATATTTTTGATCAATAAGTTTATATTCGATGAATTTTTGACATGGATATATCTTAGCTCTGGGAATGTGTGTTGGAAATTTGCGAGAACAAAATTTGAAACAGTGACGTCATATGGCTATAATGTCAGCTGTTTAGAGGAACAGCTGTCGTTATAGCATGTCCCCTCATTCTTAAATAAAGGGAACTAAATTTGTTTATAGAATATGGTAAGAATAATCATTATTATAAATATTTTAATATTTATACATTAGTGTATTAATATTTGATTGTTAGTAGAATAACTAAAACAAAACGAATCGTTATTGAGGGATTGTTATATTGTTTGCTAAAATGTCCTTAAACTTATACATCCATCAGAAGCTTTCCTTTCAAAAGAGAAAAACTGGTGAGCTTATCAAATAAGTATACACATGGGTAAATTAATGAATAAAGACTTCATTACAAGACTGGTGCAGTGAAGAAGTGATTCATTCTGAAATAGAATTTATAAAATATGTATGAAATAGTGTTTTACAATTAATGATCTGTTATAGCTTTTTGTTGTAAACTATCATGCTCGTATCAATAATTCTTAATGAATTTCAATAAAAATAAGCAATTAATAATTAGCTTGGTGGTTGCTCGACAAATCTTTAGATTAATCTGAATGTCATATATTCACCACATATAACGTGAACTATGGGATTCTCTAGCGTTGGAGTCACGGATCGCTGAAGAACAAGAGGGCAAAGCAAGTTGGAGTGTAGAACACGTGCTAGGGCTCTCATAAAGCGTGATACAACCAACATAAACCCGCTGTGACGTTGTATGAATGTGTATCATGTCCCGCACCTTAACGCTTACTCAACTGGCTCGTTTAATTGAACGAAATGTATGTGGACTTTAATTTTATATTATAACATGATGTTGTGGAATTTGATAATTTCATATTGGTCACTGAAATAGCGACCTGCAGAGGATGAATGGGAAATGAATCTAAGATTAATTTGAAACGATCATCTATTCTTGTTACTGACTAAGGCTGACATCTTAATTAAAAGACTGTTATTAGCCTAGTCAATGACATCTAACGATAATGGATCCGAATCAAAATTTTTTGATTACGTTAACTAACTCCTAATAGTTAACTGGAATTTAATCCTCGTGTAATGTAATATTGAATGGAATAGATTGTAGAGTATTAATGAGAGTAAAAGGAAATTCGCTACTTGGGTGAAGGTGGAGGAGCATTTTTTGGGACCTGGCATGGATGTGATCCTGGATGAATTGTCTTCATGGACCATGATAGATATTTGTTATATGGAATCTAGACCGTTGTTCTTTCGGACACTCTGCTGCGTTTTGATAAGGTTAAAGCAGGCAGCAGTTGTCAAGTTGGGATGGAGTGTGACATACCACTGTCAGTAGTGAGAACTGGTTGGAAAGGAACATCAGTAATGTACATTCATTGGTAATATATGAGAAAACTCCAATAATACCAAACATTAATCTTACTAAGTTAAGGTTGAGGATTTAAAAGGAGTTGATTGTGGTGTGAAATCTTTAAATAAGCTATACGATAGAGAATATTCCAAATACTCGTCTTTTTACTGCCTAACGTGCACCTGGTGATCATTATATTACAAATTGCGACTTGTCTGGAATCGAAAGACCGTCGGTTGCGAGATGATTAGGTCAAAAATTTTGACGTCCTTGGGGGCTCTACTTAACTGCTTAGTTAAAGCTTTAAGGTATATTAAATGGAGTCATTATGTATACCATCTTGTTCATAAAGGCTCTAAAGGTTCTAGGCTCCATGTTTATAGTAAATGATTGCAGTTTCACACCTACTTTTGAAGGGTTTGCCCTTATAAGATTTTGGATAAAATGTATATTTTGGAATTTTAATATAGTTTTTATGATAGAACTTACATGACTCGTTGGGGAGAAGAAACTTATTTTTTTAATGCCTGGATTTCAACCTAACGATAATACACAATAAGAAGGTAGGACTAAAAAATGCTACATTTTTAAAAGCCTATTTTAACTACTTTAAGGCATAAGTTTGTGGGATTTTATACGTTTATGTACGTTAAATTAATGGGTTATTGTAATGGACACTTAGAGGGTTAAGGTATTAATTCCTCAGAGGCGTCAGGTCGCGGTCGAGGTCGGTACCGAGCAGGATCGAGATACCGACCTACCGTCGGAGGCTCGGGCTGGCTAAGTGGAAGACTATTAACCCCTCCTCCATCCCTCGTGTAATGGCTCTAAATTATGAGGCACTTACACCCTACATGTAATTAGGACTCAAGTGCTCCTTTTTGTTGTACACTGTGACGCTTTTTCATGGAGTAAAGTAACAAGACTGTAATTTTATCGTTTGAGGAATTATATTTAACTTTTTTAAGACTAAATACTCATAACAATTCATATAGTACAATGTTTCTCGAAGGTGCAATAACGTCAAGATAGAAAGTAAGTGGTCTACTATTAATACATGTTCAGTAGAATTTAAATATTTCTCGTACGTGTAGGGTATTCATATTTTCATAATAACTTACGTGTTTGTCACATCTTGACTTTAAATATGTGCAACAATTAATACATATGAGGAGCAGCTTGTGATAAACTATTTATCATAATTACAGAAAGATGTTATTACATTACACATGTTATTATTACACTACATGTTATTATTGCACGAAAGGTTAGTTAAATTAAGTGTGTTGATACTTTTTCGTCATACTACACGGAAACATGAGACTTTCAATAGTAAAATACGCCTGGTAATTTGCTGTTTATAATATAAATTAACATATAACTTCTTTACCGTGCAATAAAATTAGTTACATGTTTATCTTATGGCGATATCCTATTTTGACATAGATATGTCTTAGCTCTGGTGGGTGGTGTTAGTGATTTATGCGAACAAATTTGGAAACAGTGGCGTCTTTTCGTTAGTGACGTCATATGGTTAGTGACGGCATAGTTTTGTTATAAGAACAGCTGTTTAGATGAACTGAAAACATCCCCTTTAGACATATCCATGATCTAACCTATTTCACACAGAGAAGTAAATACATTTCTACCGGATGGTTCTCTTCCGAGCAGTTGCAACAGCTGACAGACATTGTTGTCAAAACAATGGGCAAAGTTTTAAACGTGAGAATCGTTCCTAGATTTGTACAATAAGTTTGAAATTGTAAATAATTAAATTGAGTTGTTATTATATGATTTTTTCATAGTATGACGGGATGTATCGTTTAATACTTTTCCGTAAAGTTATATTCCAGTGCTCGATCTAAATTCGTAAACACGATCTCGCATTGGAAAAAACGCTGTTGTAGACTAGTAACAAAATAACTACACCAGCCTTCACATTTTTTCGGTGTTTTGCACTGTTACTGTAAACTGATTGTAAACACAAAGAACTTGTGTAAAATTAAAAACCACATGAATCTTAATTTTACCAGATCGAATAAACCAGACTGATGTGCTGATTTATGTTCTTTAGCATTTGGTTTTAATATTTATTCTAAAACGTATTTGTCTAAAAAACTTCTTTTTCTCCAAAAAAAGCGTGTAAATATTTCCGTAAATAAATTAAGTGGGCAGAATGGAAAATAATGACGTCACACGAAACTACAATAAACCTCCTCAGCAGTTTTATTGCGAGCTATGTATCATGCGTTCTCACTTAAAACTGGACAACTGTCAGAAATGTATCATTTTAATCGACAGGATGTTTGGGACGATGTCTATGTACGAATTAATTTTCCATTGCAATGACAAATTTACCAAGTCATTACATTAATTAAATTAATGGCAATCTTTAAAATAATGTCCTCTAAATAATTCATAATAACAATAAAATACCCCCGTAGTAATATATACTAGGTGGATTTCCGTTCATGTAGGGGCTGATTGTGATGTTTCAGCCTAAGGTTTATCGTGGGTAAAATAAAGAAGTTATATCAATTTACTTACTCTTCATAAGTAAATTTGGTAGATACGTGTATTCCTGCATTTGCTCGGACGAGTTCGTAAACCAGACATATCGGACAATCGGAAGGGGTAGTTTGGGGAGGGTTTGTACCCCAAAAATGTTTTTTTTGCGTTTTTCCTATATAATTTTTAAAATTTCAAATTTTATCTTTCACTATTAGAATTACCTTAAAATCCTTCACAATTTAGTTCCTTAAAGTTTTTCTCTATCTCCAATGGTTACCGAGATATTAAAAAATCTAAACACAGTACGTTGTATTTTGGGGCTGCAATTTTAATCTTATGGAGGATAAGGAAAAATTAATGTTTCACTTATTATCTAATATTTTTGGATGAAACTTGATATTTATCTTCATGTGGTTCAGATCCATACATTTATGCTTAAAAATCATAGTTTATGTGTTTATCATGGCAGCAAACCTGCATAATCTTTTTCCATGTTAATCATATAGAGTTTGGATAAACTCTTTATTTGTGGACAGATGTTGATGAAACTTGATATAAATGTTCAAAATATAAATTGTTTACGCTAGAAACATCTACTTTCAGCGTTCCTCATAGCAGCAAACCTGCATACTCTTTCCCATGTTAATCTTATAGAGAGTAGGCAAATAATACTCATATTTATTGACAGATAATGACAAAACTTGTCATATATTATTATTATTATATTATTGATTTGTAAATTCGCTGAGTAAGCAGGACTTCTGCGACGGGGGTATTTCAACATATAGTTACTAGATGAACGACATACCTTAACTAAGTATAAACCAAGTTGTATCACATTCTTCCAAATAATAATGATGTAATAATGATGTATTCATTTTGGTAAGGATAATATAGGGAAAGAGTAAGCAGGTTTGCTTAGAAGAGAAAAATTAAAATTTCATTTTTTGATTTTTTAGTACTATTAGATGACTACTAGTTTCAAACAGCCGAATGATTTTTGTTTAAATTTTTTAATGTGCCTACAACCGTAAGTTGTGTGTTTTGTATTTGAGCAAAAACATTAAACCTCAGGAGGCAGTGTGGTTGTGCATTGTAACTAAGTCTTTTGATATACTTGGAAACACTACAAGTGCATACTCGTCAAATACTAGTTTGTTAAAGTTCGAAACTCTATATTCCGCCGGCTTGGAGCGCTAACCAAAATTATAGAGAAGCTGTTTTATCTATGTCAAACAAAGATACCGCAGGCACTTGTCGAGGGATAACAGTTTTAAATCGTTCAACTCTGTTTATTTTAGGTGTAATAAACGTTTCTTTGTTTTAAAATATCATTAAATACCTATGCTATTGACTTTCAAAATCACGAAATATGTATATAGTTCTATCTTTATATACAATGTTAACAGTTACACAACAATGCACACTACTCTGTACAATACGAGCCGAATTATAATTGTACTAATTATACACTTGTAGAGTACAACTGATTTCATTGCGGTCAATTTCTTCATATTTTGGTTCCAGTAAAATTTACGCTGATTAGTTTAATTTATCATAAGTTACTCTAAATATTGAATATCAGGCCTAAAATTTTATTAAATCACACAACTTAAGCTTAAGAAAAATATTATTAATGTTGCATTCATTTTTAATGTCAATTTGTTGTGTTAATATTTTTGATGTGTGTTATACTAAAATTAGATTTATTGTTTATTATTATATCGCACAATTATCATAAGCTACACAGCTTAGAGGTTTCGTCATCAACTTTTTCCGCCTTTTCTATTCAAGACATGGTTGGCATTTTTAATCTTCAATAAATATTGGTAATTAAGGGCCCGGTGTACATTATTCGTGAAAGCGTAAAACAAGGCTTTGGAATAATCCTTTTTTAGAAGTCGTTAATTGTTTTAGCAATGCGTTGTAAACTGTATTTGATACAAGATAGATAGTTTTACTTGTTTATAAGCTGGAAAGTTATATCTTTGACGATGAATCTTTTTTAAATCCTTAGTCAAAGGTTATACTCTCACAGAGACGAAATATTTCGAGATAATCGGTCGTAGTAAACGAAAAAGTGGTTATTTATTTAAAATTTAAGCCTAGCTATTTTTTATTAAATCGGTACAGGCCAGTTTAAGTACTCAACAAATTTACCGCTGTTAAATACCGGTAAAATTATCTAACATCTGGTTGAAATAAAACACGAAGACAAAGGGCTGGTTCACATGGTGCGATCCACTCTACTACCTGAGAACAGAGGCGTACCACAGGGGTCCGTTCTAGGCCCGGTGGTGTTCATCATGTTCTCAAATGACATGCCTAAACATCTGGAGGGGATCTGTAATACTCTAATGTATGCAGACGATACATCTCTCATCTCCGCAGGAACTTCCACTGGCCAGCTTGCTCTATCATCCTACATTGCATTACACACAGCTTATCAGTACTGTCACAGAAATGATCTAGTAGTCAACATGACCAAGAAAAACCAGCTAGCGAGCAGAAAGCGAGACTTAGTACCGACTTCGCCAGAGGTTGACATGAAGCCTGAGACCAAGTTCTTTGGAGTCACTATAGATGAAAGTATATCATGGACAAAGCATGTGGATATCCTGTGCAAGAAATTAAACACAAGCCTGTACATTTTAAAAAGAATCAAAGCTGTTGTTGCATCAGAGTTAGTAAAAAAAACTGACTTTGCACTTTTTGAATCACTCATCCCTTATGGAATAGTTCTCTGGTGAGGTACAACGCAAGAGAATCTAAATCGAACAATGCTCCTCCAAAAGAAAAGAGTAAGAGTTCTCAGTGGTCTTGGACCTATTGACTCGTGCAGAGAGGCTTTTAAACGACTCCACATAATGACTGCAGTATCCCTGTACATCCGGGAGACAATACTGTATGTTAATGGGCTAATCTTACCAAGATTTTAAGACCACCACAACTACCCCACCCGGCATGCTACAGACTACGCACTACCTCTTCACCACCTTAGTCTGTTCGAGAGAAAGCCGTCATATGCTGGCATAAAACTTGTCAACCATCTTACCTGAAGAAATGAGGAATCTCTCGGAAAGCAGCTGAAAAAAAACTCTGGATAACTGGCTGACTGGCTCTCTTATAACATGAAAGAATTCAAGAGTGGAAGGTTACATACCTGATTAAATAATAAATATAAAAAATGTTCTCTAAATTATTAACGCTGTACATTTCTCTACGAAATTGTAATAAAGAGTTTCAGATTTCGATTCTTTCCCAACGCGTCTTGTGTTTAAAATCTACACACAAGAGTAGTGGTCTGTCCTTCGTGTCGTGCGGTCCTACTTGCTTTTACGTCTGCTAGCTCGGAGGCGGAGTGTTAGTGTCGTTGAATTTCAATTTTCCGAATGTACAAAATAGGCTAAGTAGAGTGTTTTGTTTAATATTTAATTCTATAGTTATAAGTTTTGTTGTGTTTTTGACCGGTTTCTTTTCTATATAGAAATAACCCTTTGTTTGTATAAATGTAAATATCGTTAGGCACTTGAAAAAGGATTAGTTTAACCATTCTCGAAACGTTGTGTAGATTTTAAACACAAAGACGCGTTGGAAAAGTCCAACTAATTGTTAATTTAATTATAAAAAATGCGTAGACCATAGATAAATAAAGACCAGAGTTTTAACAAGTCCCTTTTTAACACTTGAATTCCCACAAGTTTTGGAAAACATGAAACTAAATTATATGCTCTGTCAGGTGTAGCTCTAAAATGTAATTTTACTGTTAGTAATTACTGACAAGCCGGAGTAACACGCAGCGCGTCGCGTCGCGTCCCCGGCGGTGACATTGTTTGGAACAGTCGCGCATAACAGTGAGATATTCGTTTTTATGTTCATCATCGCCCAGATGAAGAGTTATTATACCCGGGGGAGTGTTGTACAATGGTGGGCCTGGTGGGAGAGGGGGGACGCTCAATTGGACCCGCTGCAACGTCGCTGCGCCAACGGCCGTGTGCTGCCACTGCTGCAGTCTGGGTCAGACATTGAAAACATTACTAGCACACCTACACAGAGAGACTCAACATTATAACACATTTAGTACTCGTGTAAGACTCGGCAGTGTGGTTAATGTGAACAACTACATGCCTGTGGTGTGTCTTGTAATCCAGATACCGTACTTGGAGGTCACAAATTGTGGATATTTGTAAGTGAATGCGAATGTGATGTGAATCCCCATGTGTGAATTAATTTCCTCACTGCCCATCCCTTAAAGTCCGTAATTCAGGGAAAAATTGTAGTCCGTATACCATTTTAAACGGCATGTCCCTCAGACACCATTGGCTGTTGGGTAAATACTAAGTAACATTCATGTATAAGAAACATCCTTAGGCAGGAACAAGCCTATTAATTATGTAATTATGATCGCACCATAGTTATTTTAAACTCACCTAAAAACACCTACCTGGGTAGGTTACTATTTCAGCAAAAAATATATAAAAGTACTCATATTAAAATTTTTCAGGGGATTCTCGCTATTAAACCAAACCTAACACACGCTCACTGTGACATTCCAAATAAACTAATAGATACAAAAGTAAATATTTAGCGAACATAATTTAGTCTAAAAACATCGAATTATCTGGGGAGATGTTTATAGAACAAACAGTTCGGTATTAGCTAATAATTCTACTTCCACAGGTGAGTTAGTGATGTTTGACTACGCGAATCGCAAACAAAGAGTTTCCAATGGTATTGTTATGTTTACGAGAGGAAAGGGGAATTTACCGTTGGAGGAAAACATAGTGTTTCAATTATTTTGTAAGAAAATTGACGTACATTGTTTTTGTTATTTTTGGTTCTATGTAAAGATCTGGTTTTAACATATTAATGTAGTTATTGTCCCTCTTCTACCCTGAAGCTACACTATAAAGGTTAAATGGTGATAGTATTTTGACGGCAAAACAAAAATGTTGCATGCTAATTGACTAATACGAGTTCGGCTGGTTTAAAACTTTGTTAGTTTCCTTCATTTTTTGAAATACTATTTTATGTACCTACGGTTTTAAATCAGCTACATGTGGTTGAATTATGTAGATTTTTCAACAGGTGTGATTGAGTATGTTGTGCATAAAGCAACACTAACATAATCTTTGTTTATGTAACTTCGTAGTTGGTTGGCTATACTCTTATCATATAAGGTGTTATACATTACTGGATGTACTCATACTTTTTTAAACAATAAGAAATGTTCATTTTTATATTTAATTAGTTTACATTAAAAATATGTTCAATATAATCAAGCATCGAATGTTCCCAAACTGTGGATTGGCTGTGGTGGAAATCGGATATAACCGGATGGCTCTCCCAATCCATTCCCTTAGTTCTTCTTTGTTGTATTTTTTTGTAAACATTTTTTTTGTAAAAAAAACCAAACAAAAGTCACATAGACTTTGTTGCGACCTTTTTTCACCATGTGACCTTTTTGTCTGGGGTTTGTTGGATCGTGTCTACAAAAAAGTACAACAAAGAAGAACCAAGGGAAAGCATTGTGAGAGCGTTTAGTGAAATAGATCTTTTGATTTTTCGTCATGTTTCGTCAGGACTAAAACTTTCCTAAATGTTGATTACTAAAGTAGTTATTTATTTAAAAATTTTAATAAACTCAAATGAATTATTGAAACGGGACATTTTACAACAACTTAAGTTTGTATCCTCGATCAAATTTTGCTTACTGCATTACTAACTTGATTAATGCGATCAAAGAGTATCCGAAGCCTGTGCAACACCCCTTATCACTTATATTGGCAACGTTATTTCTTCACACCATAGACATCACCGTGGGGCAGATCCTGGTATTAAATGAGGGAATAATACCACATATAATTGTCCACAGCTAAGCTAAAAGGTACAGTAAATACACGAATGTGGAGTGGCGCAGTGGTCGAGGCGAGAGGAGAGAAGCGCGCAGGCGCGGGAAGGCACCGAACATCTGGTCGAGCAGATGGTCAGTGTCGCGAAATAAAAGCAAAAAGGCGGAGTTGGAATGCCAGCTGAGACAGACCGTTATCACATGGGCTGACCACTGATTGGCTTATCTGGTAAGCTGGCGAAACACATATGAGAATCTGTTCCAGACACTCGATAGTAACTTATTTACTCCCATTAATTTTTTACTCTAAAATTATCAGATTATTTAACTACCTGGGTGGTTTAGTGGTTATAGTATTTGCTGCATAATTCAAAGGTCTTTGGTTTGGTCATAGCAAATCTTAACATAATTTTGTGATGGTACGATACCTAACCCAGTTATGTTCATTATATTATTAACTAATGGTCGTGGCAAATAATCAGCTGATAGTTTTATTAGTAACATAAGTGTATTGTTACAAAAGAACAATAAGTTCATCTCACTCACCCCTCGTATATATTCACGTTTTATACCCACTTTGGGTTGCAGTCAAAAATAATATAACACTGTTCAATACCAACGTTTCACAAGCAATAAAAGTATGTATGTCAACCAATGCAATGAAACATATAAATAAGAACTGTTATCCATTAATGAACACCATATTATTAACCGATTTCACTTAACTATAAATAGCTACTTTTACTAATTATTATTTTTACTAGATCGGTGGCTGAATGGTTGTAGTGACTGCCATCAATACGGAATGTCATCGGATCGAACCCCGCAATGATCGAATCTGGACCCGGTCGCCATTTTGTCATTGGACTATTAATTAATGATGCTTCCTAACAACAGGTCGACGTTTGATAGTAACAAGCCAATGAATTGGACCGTTCTATCAATACGTTAAAAAATGCCGACGGGACATTTAGTCCACAGTATGTTGCACAGAGTGCTAAGTGAATAAGTTAACTATATCACTCCAAAATGACCAACAACTGGTTGCGTTGAAATCCAATAAGACCTACCTCCGCAGTTAGCGCTAGTCGCACACTCATTTTATTTCAATGCGACCAGTCAGTTCAATGCAGGTCATTGTTGTAGCAAAGCAGTTAACTTAATCACGCAACATACTGCGGATGTAGGAAAACGCCCCTGGGCGTAGAAAGACAAAAATATTATCAGGTCTGATGCAGTAGACACCAAACGTCAACAAAAATTGGTCAGAAAGAATGGTTTTATTGACTTTTTCACGAGTTTTAAGAGTTTTAACACTTTTCAGTATTAAAAGTTAACAATTACAGTTTATACTTATATTTGATGAAAATTTTAAAAATAGCCTCCTTTAATGTACTCGCTGGAACATTAATAATAAAAAAATTGTATCTTTAACCAAACAAATACATTATTGATTTTCATAATTGTATAAAGAATAACAATAAATAAATGCGATAATAATAGACGTTTAAGTAAAAAAAACTGGTACTAATCAGCACTAAAAAGCTATAAATAGTTATTAAATAAAAGAAAATATATAACAAATGTTAAAAAAATACTACAATAACGCATCTGAAGATTTTGTGGGGGGGATTTATAAACATCAGAAACACAGGATTCAGTTACCGTATTCAGAGAAAAATCGGAACTCCGGAGCTACGAAGCAGTAGGAATCAATTTCCCCAGAGTGTTGCTGGAGCCCCCCCCGGGGGGGTGCCTTTGATGTGGTGGGGAATCACCGGGTGCGGCGAGGCTCTTGGTGCCCATTATTATTCGCGACAGAATCCCTTGTTCTAATTGTCCTCCACCACTCAACCAGTCGTGGTTTCAACAAGCCGGCAAACATTGAGTAATGTCATCTGTGGCAGAGGAAAGTGACAATCCAAAAATTTTAAACTAACCAAAAGTTTGTGGATTAGAGGCTTCCGATGATTTAATAGATTGTAATATTCATGTAAACGGTACATAAAACAGGTACGTAATACTTTTTTCTTTTTCACTGAACTTATGGCTTAATCAGTGGTGGTTTTGTGGCCTTGTATTTGTGTTACTGGCTAAGGCTGACATGTTACCTAGACTGTGTTTCAATATCCAATATGGAACCTTCAATTTAACGTTGGATCCGAGTAAACGAACCATATTTTTATCTCTGAATTAAGATCTGGTTGGTATTAATGAGGTACATTCCATGTACTTAGGCATATTTTCGGATAAACGAGTACCCATCCCTTGCGTGCACTATGACCCTGGTTTCTCCCTTTGCGCTCTTAGCTTCTGACTCTCTTCCACCTTTATGATAAGGAGAAAATAAGGGGAAAGTATTTTTTCGTCAAAATTTTCGAATTTGATTATTCAGTAATCGTTTCTGTTTTGGGGTCTCGAACCCCAAAAAGGGGTTTTCGAAGTGATTTTTGTAAGTGGATAGTATAGTATATAAAATTGTCTTCCTTATTTCCCAACCTTAAATAGCGGCCAGTTATATAAATTTCATTTTATATTTTTAAACGTCAACAAAAAGGCTCTTATTTAAAGTGTATCACATGTTTACTTACAAAATCAGATCGGAATTCCAGAGAAAAATATGAAAAAAAGCTACGATAGTTTAGATACACAATTTAATTTTGATACCAGAAGAATAGACATGCATGTGAGGGATTTTTACTGTCGTGATTTGATATATTTGGATCAGGAGCTCGAGTTTTCTCCCTCAGAAGCGCAGATCTCGCCCTCGCGGCACAGCTCACCGTCAAACAATTCAGTTATACGATATTATACACGAGTTATACGACAAACGCATGTTTTATAGCTGATTCGACAACGCATTTGTGCTGTAAATCGACACGAGTATCATTAAACGTACATTCGGACGTGGGGTGGGTGGTGATGAATTAGGATCACATCCAGCTGACGTCAGCGAGAAGAAACAGTTTATGCTCGTGAACGTGACGTGATGCTCTATAGTCTGTTCAATATAACTGTGCGGTCGAAGAAGGGGTTTGTTTACGGCCCCCTCCTCTACCAAACGCAACTGATCAGCTGGCCCATGATTAGTTTTACATCACTGTCAAAAACTGTTATGTTTTGTTTAAATTTACATTGTTTATTATCATTTGTTTTATTGGTTTTAGGTCTAGTTACCATATAAGGCCAGTATAAGTATCATACTGATAAAATTTAGGTGAAAGATTGCACTGCGACCTATCTTGTGTCTATCTATTGTGCCCCCCAGACTAGTCTCTAGTTCTTGCCTAGAGGATCCCCTCTAGTCCTAATGCCTTAACAAAGTTTAGTATTATGAGGGGTTCTAACTTAAGAAAATCCTCCACCGCCACCTGGTGTGTTCCCAAGCTTCTGGCTCTCTTTTGACCTATCGCATCACACTCGGCCAATAGGTGGCCAATATAAGGCCAACAATAGCCTTATTTTGCGATCAAATTCAAATAATAGTTTAGTTGTTTTTAGTTACTTAGTTGTGGTTATTAGTCACGATAGTAAATAATTGATATCAATTTTGTAACCTCCTTTCTACCTTATGTTTTGGAATAGGCATAAATAATTATTTTAGTTAAAAAGGATTGTGTTTAAATTACGGTCGGCCTGTCTCTTCATATTAGGCTATATCTTGTATATGTATGATACAGTAAATACTGTGGAAAATTGATAATATTGAAGTTTTGTTAAATCAATCAGACCATAAAACGATATAGTTTTAACATAGCAATATTTTCTGGGCAGATCATAAAAGGCATATTCCAACGATTTTCTAATGAAATATAAATTACAATGATTTTATTCGTGTTCCTGAAAATCGTATAAATTTGATATAAACAAAAGTGATTACTTGAGAAAGTGGTGTTGTTTGTAAATCTTGCTAGAAGCGCTGTCAATTCTCTGCAGACAACTGACTCGCCGAAGCTAGAACATATTACAAAGTAAAGGTAGAAGGATTGTCTCGGTTTTCTTGGCAGTCGGTGTGGGAGTATCTTTTGTGTATATTCAACCACACATTAATATTGAACAGACTGTAGTGGAAATATTTTAAGAAATAAATAAATAGTACTGTTTACCATAGATTTTTACAATCAAAACAGTAATTTAATCTTTACAGCCCCTTTGTTCATACTGACTAGAATTTAGAAAATTACTTTTACCTATAATATCATTAGTACTAAATATTCAGTTAGCCGTTACTGATGAATACTATTAACATGAAAAGTTCAATGATATTCTCAAATGAGTCATAGTAAATATTAATTATTAAACATTTAAAAGCGATTAGTACTTTGGCACATCATTAGTACACGTTCATACTACTTTCTAAGATATGCATTTAAACGTAACCCACATGTTGACATTAAAATATTATGACTAATGTGTTCACACAAAACTTGTACAAATGTGACCCAATAATACTATTATTTGTCAATCCATTTGAATACAATGTATGTAAGCAACAATAATTGAACCCAGCAGTGTTCTTAAATAGTATAGGTGATCATACAAACATATTACCACTTTCCTACTCACTACGAATTAGGTCATAGTTGAAATTCTAAAACTTACAGAACAACAATTTACAGACATTTGTATAAAAAGTTATTGAACTCTTGATAAACTCGTATTTTCATTATGTTTCACATAACACTTGTAATTTTACATAGATTACCACTGATTTCATTTTTTGTTTTAAGTGATACAATTACAGGAAAGAAAACTACTTAGAAATGAATATAAATAAAAATGTCAATACAGTTCATTGTAAGCAAGTTAAGAAAATTTCATTCAATAATTGAAAGGTTATAAATATAGTGTTTGTTATGAATAAAATTCAAATTTATAATACAGTAAATTTTACTTCAATGTTTCAAGGTTAATAAAGATAATTCACTTGATCTAGTCAATATCAGACAAACGGTTGAAAGATTTCGAGTTTCGGAGTTGGTTCTCCCTTAAAACATTGCTTTGTTTAGAAAAGACTCCGCAAAAACTTTTGATTTATCTAACTTCTTTCTTCAGGAGCAAGGAGTCACAGTAAACATACCGAGATCCGCGGATTTCGCTTCTTCGTTTCTTTTAAATCAAATGAAAACATTTACTAAATCTCGATTACTGTTCTTGGCATGTTTTAAAATTATACATACAACGATAAATAAATTCATAATGATGATAAGTAATTTTATGTTTTCCAAATTCAAGGATAGTGTTGGAAACTAACACTATCCTTGTTGAATTGTAAAGAACAAATATATTTTTCTGTACAATATGATCTTGACCATCCTTATACACTAATACAAACACTATCCGGGCAAAATGTTTCCTGTCCTGTATGTAATGCAGAGTATTTAGTCACAATAAATCTATTGGAAGTCTCAAGGCTGGGAAAAATCCGAGTTTCCTCCTACAGACTTTCAAGTCTATGTTAGGTAAGAGCCTTTTTGACATGGATAAAATTGGAAAATTGGATATGACTTTGCTCGGGGGGTATTGACAATCCGTCAGACCAAAATTTAAAAAGGTAACGTCATATGGTTATAAGGAAATGTATAAGGACCTGAAAACATATTTCCCACAGGGAAGTAAATACAATCGTTGTCACCTCACTGACCCTATGGTGATGAGCCAATTGAGGTAAAAACGAAACTATACTTTAGTTGGGTCAGTTATTTCTCAAATTAAATTTTAAGATCCCGAGAAAAAATTATTTTATGTATTTACCAAAATAATTAAATTATTTAATAAATAATATGGGGTATTTTTACTTCCTTTGTGTTTGACCTTTTTTAACAGTATTTGTTTAAGGAAATAAGAAATGTTACCTTTTCATATTATTCTTTACGACATGTTGATAATTTCACTCAGGAGAGGGTATCTTTTGCGATGCAAAACAACCCCTAAATTTATTGAATATGTTAAAAGCTTGACACGCCGTGTAAAGGTACTGACTCTTGAACCTAATATGTTCTATTTAAATCAAAATTTACATAATTAATATTTCAATTGAGATGGCAAAGTTAAGTAAATGAAAAGATTACAAGTGATTTTTACTATTAATAAAACAATCATAAAAACTATTATGTAGGATATTTTAATATAAACTAATAATTTTGATATGTGCAAATAAATAATTTCTTCATTATGATTTTACCGCCTTTTGTAAGTCAGTGTTGGACGGTCTGCGAAACGTTGAGCTCAATCCATGTAAGAATACTGCAATTAAATTAAATTTATTTTACTAAAAACGCATGCATTCTATTTTAAGTATCCATTTACTATCCATTTTATAAAAACTTATATCAATAAGGATTTATTTTTACTCATGTAAAATTTGAAAAATATGACTTTACGTAAAGTTTCCTAATACTTTATTTAATCCAATAATATTATTTTGTAGAAAATGTCATCAGAAATATGTGTAAAAGTATATTTTTATTTTATAAATCTTTCACACGCGTGTTTAAAAAACCGTTTTATACAACAATATACTTAACTGACATTTTATATCCTGAATTACCCTTCAACAAACAGTTTTATCTAAAAATGAAACTAAACCCGTTATTCCAGAAGTTTTTTACACCGTTTACACTACGAGGGATAGGTGAGTGAGTGTGAGTGTGACTGTATGTGGAGGCGAAAGGTCATCACAGCAACATTGTCGCCAGGGGAAATGTCTCTCGTCAGCCTCATGAAAACCAGGACATAAAACTATGATTGGGTCGGCGCGCCGCTGGAGAGCGCTGCCCACATTTCTGCTAAATGTCGACCACACTACTGCGATAACTTACATGAAATCCATGCAGAACATTTTTAAAACTAAGTTCTGTTTCCAAAACGTATTACGTTGTGGAAACCCCGTGGCGTTTGTATTGTAAACCCCTTAAATAATATATAGCAGAGACTGGGACGGTGGCGACGTCCTGTAATCCAGCTACTTGAAGGTCATGAATTGTGGATAGTTGTGAGCGATGGGCGGTAGTGTTCTCTTTTGAAGATTAACGTACGCACTATTGAATACTACGTAAATCTGCAAAGACCATACTCATAATTAGACCAATTCGTAATTCAGAGGCCGTGGTTCAGATTCCACGTTAAGCTGTAGGTCCCTTAATTGCCATCGGCTGTTAGGCTATTAATTAACAGTCCTGTCAAAGTTACATGTCAGCCTTTAATCTCAAAGTTGTAAATATCTAAACGAAAATTCAATATGTTGTTGTACTGCATATGTACAACTAATGTAAGTTTTAAAGGGAAAAGTCTGCTTAAGTTCTGTATATTAGCCTATTTATTAAGCTATGTTCTCTATAGTATTATAATATGATGAGACTGGGACCATGGCGTGTCTCGTAATCCAGAAACTTGGTCACGAATTGTGGATAATTTTGAGCGATGGTTGGTGGTAGTGTGGATTAACTAATATTGAATACGACGTTAATCCGCAAAGATCATTCTCATATTTATATCAGCTCGTAATTCAGAGGCAGTGGTTCGGACTCCGTGTTAAGTCAGTAATAAGACTACAAGATCGCGCCACAATCATCTTACACTCAATCCTCATTCATACTTGGCTTTAAATACCGACATTGTGTATGGTTGCCATTTCAATGATCTAATCTAATCCGAACTAATTGGAACCGAACCCTGTTGGGATTATTTGGAAACGTAGTGTTAAGTTGCATTAAATGTTCAGTACAATGAAATCCACCAATCAACTTACGTCTTATCACAGTTCACATAATATAGGTTTGTCCTCTACATCTTTAGCGTAAACTACATCAAGTGTTCCTGCAGGGACATTCTATCCGTTATGGACTCATCAGTAATATAAAACACCACATACATATTCACACATAAAAATGAACAATGATAAAAAAAGTGCCGTCTTTAGGCCTAATTTTTATGCGATCGCGGGTATTGATGGTGATGACGTCAAATGTTAAAAAAAGTAGTTCGCCGATAAGTGATTAAGAATCGGACCTAGAATCGAGTCCATTTTGATGTACTGTGAGTGCAGCAAGACAACACCCTACGCTATCTCTAGCAACAGTCTACTGCTACATCCGCATACGTGATGTTTATGAGACGATGACGCAATTTTGCAATGGCTAGCAGGATTTCTTTGTTACGTCAAGAGACGACATCTGAATTGGTATGTTCCAAAAAGTAAGTTATTGTGTTAAATAACATTGTGTACGCATTAATGTTTAATCAATGACACCGTGCTGGAGATTAAAGTGTTATACAGTAGTTCAAATTACATTGCTTCGTTTTTAACTGAAACTCAGTGGCCTTTTTGCCTGTCAGGTACTTTAGATTAGCCGGATGTTCAGATTACCGGGACTCTGGTATGCTGTTTAATAGTTGGTCCACTGTAGTACGTACAATTTATTATTTTTTGACACTTTTAAATTATTGTAATACCATTCATATATGTCTAAAAAATTGTAATACAAACTATGATATGTTTTTTTATATTAAAACGCTTTGATACTACTTGTAAAGAAATTAGAAGGAAAATGTATAACACGAATTTGATAATTGTAGCCCATGATGAATTGCCGCTCTATTTTTCTACGTATTTTGCTGCCTATAAAGTACATGAACTGTCACTTATGAAGCACAATTATGTAAAAGTTTTTTAAATTTAATTATACCGCTGGAACAATGTAGTACAACCTTGATGATTCTTTAGCCTACATAGAATTAAAAATATAAAACTCAACTACTTATAGTAAGGTATATCGTAATGTAAAATACATGAAACAAGGCGAAAATGCTAAGGAACTCAATACTGTAATTGACTTTACATGTTTTACCTTACCTTACCTATGTGGCCACTCAAACCGTAGAAGGTTTTTGGCCTCGCCAACAGCCGCACGCCATCCGTCTCGATCCTGCATGAGGTCATGTTTTGGTTACACGAAAAGGCATTACATTGGTTACTAAGTTGCATGTAAATGTAATGGAGTCATTTCGACTCCTATTAGTTAGGTAATTGGCCAATTCGTTGCCCAAAATTTCAATATACTTGTTAATTAGTTGTTTGTGTGAAATTGTAAATTTATTGTAAGATCGAAGCCAACAATTTAATTTTACAGATATATAAACTCACGTTAACTCAAGAGTGACGCTCTGGCCTCGTAAGTCAAAGGTTGCTGGATCGAATCCTGTGACCGGCGACTCCTGTCAGATCATGAGCGGTCACCTCTGGCTAGCCTATGTGACTCACGCCGCTATCTTTCTGCTCTCTTTCAATCGCTGCCTAGGCCCTGAGTGATGGGCAGTTGGGGTTTAAAAATATTCAGCTCTTATTTTGTATGATTATCTTATTATGAATGTTTCCTCTTGCATAGTTGTTTTAGTTCCAAAAAAAACTTTGTTCTTGACTCGGAGCAAAATATGTTTTTAATTTAATAGCAATTCCAGGTGGGGGTTTGATTCGCACTAAAACTGAAAACGACTCTTACAAACTCAAAAAATGAAGTTTAAAACCCATCCAAACCTATAAGTACGTTTTGCTATAGCCAGAATATCTTCATAATCTTCATGTTACACCTAAGTTAGCATCTTCTAAGTGTTTTTTTCTAACAGCTGTAGTAGTTTAGTAGCCACAGAGCTAACATTGTTGGCCAACAATGATGACGTTGGACTTCGTATTATTCAATTGGATGCCGCAGCGTCGCACATCTACCAATCAAATAATAAAGCCTTGTCTTGTACGCTGTGAAACCGTTACATCCCTCTCTGAGTTCTCAAACATGTTCCGTACAGTTCAGCAAATCCCTCATTTGTATAATTTGTTTCTCAAATCTGTATCATGACCATGAAACTAACGTTATTTCTTTTTCAGGTAAGTGTCAATTGTATACCCCTACACGACTGCAATGTTCTAATCTACATTTAGTAAGTACATTTTATGCTATTCAAAAGATCGTAGGACAGTACAATAGTATTTATATACTATAGTACTACATGGTGATTAAAAATTAAGTAAGTTGGTTCCCCGGCTTAACTTTTTTATTATTTTTTACTTTATTTAAAATCGGTTTGTGGTAAACTGCTCTAAGAGAGGCTACATTGACTATTGTTATTTTGAAAATTTGTACCTATAGGTGTAGTGAGGGGGGAAAGCTTCTTAAAAGAAATAGATTGGCGCAAATTCGACGTAGATTTTAGGGGTAAGACCTAACCAAAATGGCAGCCATTTAAAACTTATTAAGTGTCTAAGTTGTACCCCCTTAACTTTTTTACTATTTGATATATTTGATATATTGGTTTGCGGTAAACTTCTCAGATATTAGGGACTACATTTTTGATTGTTATTTTGAAAATTTTCACCCTTAGGGGTAGTGGGGGTGGGTGTTATCTCAAAAAATGTTCAAATGTAGAGCACTAGCGAGGGACCCCTCATTTTAAAGAGCTTCTCAAAAGAAATAGAATGGCTTAAATCCGACGTTAATAACTTATCCGTAATATACGTAACCAAAGTGGCAGCCATTTAAAAAATTTTAAGTGCTTAATGACGGCTAGGGTAAATGATAAAAATAATAATCTCTTTATTTAAAAAGTTCAATTAACTTTTAAATTCAATTCAATTAAGAAATAAACAGTAAATTAATGTACATTTTATTTTATCAGATGTTCAAAGTGGATCTTGCATAGTAATACTACTACAGCAATAGTAGTTATATTCAAGTGGGGACTGAATTACCTTGAATTCAGACAGTTTGAGAGCTATGCCGCGAAACGTTTTATACGTGTTTGTGTATCACATGAAGATTTTATTTTGTTTTAACTCGAGATTTTAACCAGATCCAATGGGGAACCCATTTGATCTGGTTTAAGATTAGACATTTAAACAAATTTCTCCTTAAGAGTATCAGATGAAAATTACTACAAATTTTACATTTACTTTATAATTACGATTTATTTAAATAAACTACTTATACCAGGATATAGAGCGGTGTATGTTTTGAATATAGTTTGAAAATCAAAAATCGTATTTATAGGTAATTTAACAAACAATATTGAACAGGACTAATCTCTAAAGCAACCGCCAAACAGTAAATAACTTTATTTGATCAAAGGGATTGGTAATGTGCATGTTGGTTTAAATATTAATTACTTTGAGCGAACACAATAGGGAAATATTTGATTTTAACTATTATACGAATGAGTACTAAAAGGATTATAACTAATATATGTGTATAGTAATTTTATAGATTCTTATAAAATTGGAAATTATTACTTTAAACAATTCTATTATTTTAAAGTAACGCCTTCAATTCAAATTCCTTCTTAAACACCACAATAAATCTTAAGCGACTTCTTTTTAATCATCTTCGAAAAATTTACAATAATTTTATCCTATGATGAACCTGCTATAATTTAATATTAGCTACATATTAGTACGAAGGCTTCAACGAATGAGATATTGTTTTTTTATATTTTACAACTAACAATAAATATCTACATAAAAAAATAAAATGCATTAACCAAATGTTGTTTTCGGTTAAATTAAAAATGTCTTTTTCGAATATCCCTCTTTTTTAAATGGGAGAAAAGTATAACTAGCATCACCACTGTTAAAAATAAAATATTTCTTTAAACTGATTAGTTTTTTCTGTATTTGGATTTTAACTGTCCTTCACTTAAATTGGTTAATTTAAGCTTCTTGATTTTACTCACTAAAAACTTATCATCCACAATGTTTTTACTTTTTAGAACCAATTGTCAATCAGGAACCGAGTGACCATTTTAAGTTCCTTTAAGGTTAAATCAAATTTGATTTTCGTCGTCGGTTAAGCAATGTTTGCGATGAGTAAATAGCATAGAATTTCGATTTCACTCCGGAAATGTATTATTTAACAATACAATGCAGTTATCAAATTCTAAGAAATAAATTTATAGTTGAAATTTTAAACCTTCATTACAGTACATGGGTGGAGTTAGATGTCATTTGTTGGTGGGGGGGGGGTTGTATGGAGAGCGTGGAATACCCCCTCAGTGAAGAGAGGCCCTCCTCCAGGATTTACAAAAATAGAAGCAAAAAGGTATTTTTTTGATATTGTAAGCAGATTTTTATTCAAGATGTAAATAAAAAAATTTATTACTTATAAAATTACAATTTAGGATTAGGTAAAAAATGTGACGTTAATATTGAAGTAATCTTTGTTATTGCACTTAAATACAAAACGTATATCGTTAAAACTATATACATATGTACCAAACGTTTTGGGGAGAGGGGCAATACCCCCTTAATTCCGTCCATTACCACATTACTTCATTACCACAATCAAAATTATAGTAGTTATATAAATGTAGGTATTGTCTAATTAACATTATATATTTGTATGCTTAGCATTAAACGTACTTAAAAGAAGGAACCGTTCACTATATTTCTATGTTTAGTAATATTTCTTCGGACAATATTCATTGACAACTGTTCTTCCCACATATTGCCTTTAATTATTCAGTAAGGCTAAAGACAGATGGTATATTATTCAGTGACGTCCGCAGCCGTTTCCCATCGCTGTAATAATTAAACAGCCAACTCCCGCCCTGATAGCCGCAGTATAGGTCTTCCTTCACCTGTGGCCTTTATATCGTCCATCGGTCGGAAACCTTTTAAACTCATATTTAATTAAAAGGTGTAAGCGTGTGAAGTCATGGAAACCCCCTTGAGTAGATAAATGCTGGTACAGTCCACAGAAAAGTAATGTTTTGAAATTTTTTAATATGCTTCTTTTGGTCGTCATTCGCTAGGGTTTTAATGAAAAAATATATCTCGTTATTAATGTTATCTGTTTCGCCCCAGTTCAATAGCGGCTCCTGCTACGACCCGACCTAAACTTTACTGGCACAATCAGTTGACACCATAGTTGTAGTTAGGAACCAGATTTGAACTTGGACTAAACAGGTAAAATTAAAAACCAATATAATTTGTCTTACCAGTTTAAGACATACCACCATAATGTAAAAGGTTTTTATAACAATTTATTTATTCTGTATTGATATAAAATTTTGTATAAACCTTCACAACAAAAGTTCCTGAAGTAATTTTTTTCGATACTTATTTTAAAAGGACGGTCATAAAAGTTGATAGAAATATAGTAATTTTGATTCTATTTAATTTTAATAATGGAAACCACTGAAGTTAAAACTTCAGTGGTACCCAGTAGCTATTTACAAAGCTATTTAAAAGTGCATTATTTGTAGAACAGAGTTAAAAATTTCTAATCTCTAATGTGATCTTCTAATATGTGTTGAGAGTGGATAATCCGGTTTGCGGCTCCAAACTTGAGGGAAAAAGTGCTTTCGGGCTAATATACGTCTGTCTGTCTGTGAACAACCCCGCAGAACACACCGTCCAATTTGTACGAAATTTCACACACCGGTGCACTTTGGGTATATCTCGAGAAATCTTTTAAAATTTTTATTTTACCTCTAAAACATTACGTCCATCTTGTCACTGCAATATGAGTTCTCTACCGACACAGTCGTGTCTTTGCCGTGACGGTAACTGAAATGAAGAACTTTGACAATTCTGTCGTGTCGTGTCAGCAACATGACTTGTGTGTGAAAACGCACATCAGCTGAGCGCTTCGTCGCGTCGCGTCGTCTGCTAGACGCTTGCCCAGCTGATTGTAGTCTGTCTAGACTTGGCGTTGTGTTCCACGTAATTGTTTGATTGCGAGACATCCGCCCGTAAGTTGAAACAGTCAGCAAATACGGTTGGCACAGTAATGAAGCTTAACTGACTCTCACATGTTGTTTTTTGCCTTATAGCAAAAACAATCCTTCTATAATTTAAGTTCTGGCTGTAAGAGTACTTTTCAGAAACATCTGTTTAACCATAAATTCTAAATAATAATCCCAATATTTATTGAAAAATGATTGTATTTACTTCCCAGTTGTAACTAGGTTAGATCATGGATGACTTAAGGGAATGTTTTCAGTTCCTCTATACAGCTGTCCTAATAGCCACATGACGTTACAAACCAAATGACGTCACTGTTTCAAATGTTGGTCTCGTAAATTGCAACCTTTCCCTCCAGAGCTAAGACATATGTCAAAATATCATCGCAACTGTTTTATTGAATTATACCACATAAATTCGGAAAATAACTCCAATGTGATCAGAGCTGATACATCCGGAGACATCTACCTTTAAAATATTGAATTCAAACTAAAAAAATCCAGGGGCATAACATCATAATACATTTTGATCATGTGTTCTACTTTTGAGTGTATTAAACTTTTTGAGATTAACAAAGTTTATTTATTGACACGCGCTGGATACATTATACATAAACGTATGGATGAAACTATGACTAAATTTTCTGTTAGAATTAATCATGGCTTGTATATGAAAAGGAGATGTCACCCAAATGTTCTGAAGTAGATTTCTGTGAATCATTAGGGACGAACATGTGGGTGTTGAACCACTCGGTGGAGTGTCCCGGCCTCAGAACCCGCAGCGTCGCCTACACACGCGCACACACACACACACACACTCGCAAGCTATTAACGCAACCCTCCGTTAAACAGAGTTCAACGAATATTCATATTCACTACAAAAATAAATAATTTATTAAATAATTCATTTCTTAAACTTTCCTCCCTCTTTCTTTTTATATTTGTTTATGTTTTTACTCAACAAAACAGAGAAAGGAAAAGAAGACATTTACCCACTATAAATAACAAATTTGCATGCAACTAAGAGAGAAATTAATTAATGTTTGAAATTCTCAAGAATAAATGTTAAACAACTTATAAAATAGCATTAAGTGTATAATATGTTCAGAAACAATGAGAACAAAAATTAGTTATAACAGCAACAAACAATAGGGCGTAAAATTATATTGGTATCGAATTAAATGGGTCAGTTTGACCTTTTAACAGTATTTAAATAGCAACAGTCATTACAATAACGTTTATAAGTTCTTTGACCTTATATTGCTAGTATTAAATTAAACCATGGGACGTTTATAAAATGAACATGAGGTGAAGTATAATGTTTTAGATAGAAAATTATTCCTTTTGAACATTAAACACATTTGTGGAAGGGGTTGATTAATCCAGTATCCGATATTACGGTTGCTTTCACATACGCTTTACTGCATTCGATGAGCTTTAGTACCATTATTATATTCACATAGGCTTGATCATTAACTAAACGAGATTTTAATAACTTATTTTACTCTCTGAATATTATATCTACTTCAAACCAAGTATCCTTTAATAACAATCAATAATTGAACTTTATTGAACACATTATTCCATTTAGCACATTTTACACAACATTTAGTCCCTAAACCGACTTTTATAAACAAAATTTAATTTAATATATCTGTTAAGTGTAAGCCCGTGTGTGTAGTTATTGTGTAGTCACAAAGTCTTTACAATAACAATAAAAACTAGTTCATATGTCAAAGAACCAACTAAACATGTTTGACCTACCTTTTTATAAAATTAGTATTTCCAAATCTATAAATGTTTTTAAAAGAGCCTCATTTTAAAAGCCTAGTTATGTTTTTCCTCAAATGCTCATGACTGGAAATTTAATCAATTAGAGGCTGTGTTGTGAAATAAAGTAGCGAGGTACCGAAGCGGCTTGAGTCACATAGGCAGGCTAGCCAAAGCCCATAGGTCATGGGACGTCATGGTCTGATCCACCGGTTTCGATCCAGCAACCTTTGACTTACCTAGTGGTTACCCTTGAGCCGTGCCCCCACCATTCCGGTAAATTAATTAATTAACAAAAATGGTTACTGATTTCCAACTCGTTCAGAGAAAATGCAGTGTTTTAGCTCGATGGCAATGAAATAAAAGGCTAACGAATGATATATTTTCGAAACAGACCTGTTTTGAACAAATGACTACCTGACAAATGACAATTGACTTTGCAAAAAGGCATGATATTTGTAACTGTGGAATTTGGTTTTTACCCTTTTGGTTAGAGGCTAGCAGACCAAGGGACGTTAACCCAGATGTCTGCAATTATCTTACTCAACGCCAATTGGTCGGTGAGCTTCGCATGATGCATGTTCTCAGGCGCAGACTCAAACCACATATTACATACGAGATTTCTTCGTCACAATCCAGGATATTGCTGAATCGTTCTCGCTCTTCCTCGTAGAAGGGGCTTCGCAAAGTAAGCTCACTTGATGTGTGTGTAAATGTAGCTCTTTGCAAAATCAGTTTTTCTTTATCAGCTTTATCATTTTGGCTAAAGTCTTGTGTATCGGTAATACACTGTGCTTGCTGTAAACCGTGAACATGAATTTATTTAACCTGCTATCATTTTATTTCAATAGTTTTCCTCTTGCATTTTAGGAGTGATTATGCCTCAAAACATGCTAAGAGTTTTCAGCTGGTATGATTGTCTCATGAATACGTAAGAATGTGACATTGGAGAATTTTTTTCTCGAAACTCCCATCTTCAATTTACACTTCCTGCTTGAATATTCAATTTTCATTCTTAAAGAACAACCATACAATTTGATAACTCAATCACTATCTCATTAATCTCAAAATATAATTTAATAATAAAATTGTTTACAAAAATGAAATTATTGCTCATTAACAATGGGTCTATTTCTAATGAAATTTTGTCCAAGGGTGGTATCTACTCTGGCAATATCTCTTTTGGAATGTATTGAATGGATAGTCCCCCCCAAACCTCTAAAAATAAAAGAACAATGAAAATTTCTCAAAACCACTCATACTATTTTGATTAAAACTTCACGGTTTATATTGATTACAGTCCAACTCGTATAACTTATACAAGTAACGGTTAAAAGTTTATGGGTATTATTTACGGGTTAAAAGTTTATGGGTATTTCTATCGAGTTAAATTTATTTCTGACAAAACAATATATTTATACATTGACTACCCATTTAACAAACACTGACTCAAACAAAACTAAACGATAGCAGGTTTCTTTGGAATGTATTACCAAATGTACTAGCCAAAATTTGTTGTTAGAGATTTAGCAATATTTATTGTATTTATTTTTATTTATAGACCTCCTGAATTGGTGGATATATTAAATAACAGGTTACTAACCTTATACTCCGTCAATCCGATTCTTTAAATAGTTTATCATCAGCACAGATAGGACAAGTTCAGCAGCTTCCTCACCAAATCTCAACGTTGTAAATAACTAAACGGAAATTCAATATGTTGTTGTACTGCATATATACAACTAGTGTAAGTTTTAAAGAGAAAAGTCTGCTTCAGTTCTGTATATTAGCTTATTTATTTAGTTATGTTCTTTATAGCATTATAATATGATGAGACTGGGACCATGGCGTGTCTCGTAATCCAGCAACTTGGTCACGAATTGTGGATAATTTTGAACGATGATTGGTGGTAGCGTGGATTAACTTCCACAATATAGAATACGACGTTAATACGCAAAGACTATTCTCATAGTAATATCAGCTCGTAATTCAGAGGCAGTGGTTCGGACTCCATGTGAAGTCAGTAATAAGACTACAATATCGCGTCACAATCATCCTACACTCATTTCTCATTCATACTTGGCTTAAAATACCTACCTGGTTAAGTTGCCATTTCAGTTAAAAGTATAAGGTAAAGTATATTGTTAATGACTGCTTAAAGGAAGAGTAACATACGCTTTTAGTCTGAAAAGGGACTAATTTTTTAAACGTTTCTAAGCACAGAAGCACTTACCTGAGCGTCGTTGGCACGCCTCGACACCTGCTGCTGGAGACGAGAGCTTCTTCCAACATTTGCGTGTACAAGTCCATTCGAAACACTCAACACGCGTCAATTTCTACTGTTCTACTGTTCCTGGAATAATATATTAATATTACACATTCAGTTTACGTTATCGCTAACAAGTGTGTGGCTCTGAAAAGCGAAATCTTCTAAGGCTGACTTATTGAACATTTCATTTACCTAAATTGAATCATCTTGGACCTATGTACATGAACAAAATTTCCTTCTTAAACTCTTCTTACCTCTTCCGGTGGCTTTTTAAAGTAATTATAAAATCATACAATAATATTTAATGCATTACTTTGAAAAAGGTGTTTTTTCAAACCAACGGTTTGGTAAAATTAAAAGATCAACTGATAAGCCAGTAAGACTGATCTGAAAGGAGATATTTTAATCATTTCGTGGAGCCCACTACTATGCAGATGAGAAAGTAGGTATTATATCAGGGTTTAAGAATGTATTTGATTTTTTATATATCCTAAATTTATTTACTATCGTAACATTAATTAGTGTAACTATCTGTACACTGACATACAAAATTCTTCTAAATGCTTACAATGTTTCGGGTGATTTAACAAATTATTGAAATCCCACTTGGTTAATGATAAAACCCATGTGAATATCATAATGGAACCAAAGCTTATCGAAAGCAGCGAAGCGTATGTGAAAGCGATTAATTGTAATATTGGGATATAAAGAGGATATTTATTTAGTGCAGATTGATCTAGAACAATATTTTTTAGTTAAACAAAAGACAAGGTAATAAGGGGTGAGCTGCAAGGTACAAGTTAGGTGGCTAAGGCGATCTATGGAGGGAGATTATATTGTAGAGATTAATAAAACAATAATGTTTGTATTTACTTCCCCGTGGGAAATAGGTTAGATGATGAAAACGTCTAAAGGTAATGTTTTCAGTTCTTCTAAACAGCTGTTCTTATTCAACATATTACAATACAATACAATATCTCTAAAATACATATCTACAATATCTAGTAGTTTCTATGGAAACCTGTTGCCCTCTGCAAAATGCCAACACCCCCCCACAGCTAAGAAATAGCCATGCCAATAATCTAACTCGTTTCGATACACGAAAATGTCACTCCTGAGCATTTCATTTCGTATATTGGTTGCTGTATTTACTTCATATAAAAAAGTAACATCAAATGACGTGAACAGATCAAATTCACACGCAGGTTTTTTTATAAATAAATCATTGTTTTTACATATAAATTAATTATTGAAAATAACAATGCCCTTTTTAACGTCTGCAGTTGTGTATATTACGAAACAACGTAATCTAAAAACCGTATTTACCTTAAATGTTGGCTGATAAAGCTTTTCATAACATCCAATAAATATGAGATATAACCCTTCCATTATGAGATATTGCTTTGCACTTGGTTAGATATTAGGAAATGGAGGTCGGGTGACTTCAAGATGATGAGGTGCTTTCCGTCAGCAATGATGTAAAGGCAACTCGATAAGGCTTATGAGAGTTGGTCGCCCCCCTCCCACTCCCTCTCATGATACCTCAGCGCCACGATACCTCTCTATTGGCTATTTGTTTATGGAAGTCATATTTTCTGAAACCTAATACAGCTACTAGATATGGGGGTTTTATGAAAATTATGATGCATCTAAATAAATAAAGTTCGAGTTTTATCTGTATATTTCTTGAAAATACAATACGTTTTGGATATCTTGAAATTTTTCGTACATCAGAATAGCATAAAACAATCTTAATTAACCCATATATTTTCGTCTGTCGGTTAATTTACCTGTCTGTATCTTTCTGTTATACCATAGAAGGTTTTGTTCGTCTTCTACAAATAAGACCACCTAACTGGTAAAACATTGTTATTGTTACAATATACATTTTACATAATTTTCCGAATTGCACAGTTAAATTATATATGGTTTAAATAACTTACTGTCAACGTGATCCATAGTGCTGTGGTTTTTATCTCACAACTGTAGTTTCAATCCAAAGGGGTATTCATAAACCACAGGGTTAAGTTCGTCCTCCTAAAGATACGACACCTGCGGTGAAATACGTATTGAAACAGAAAAAGAACTATAAAAAACTAAACTTAACATAAAGTAAATATACATGGGCGGAGTTAGAGGTTACATGTTGGGGAGCACAGAGTTAGTTTCCTATTTTTTGTCATAATATATCCTAAAAATATAGAAAACATTTACGTAAAACTAATATAAAATCACAGTAAAAACTCAACAAAATATGTGTGCCAAATAAAAAATTATACCAAAACCTTTAAGATTGGTAATAAAAATTCAAAAACCTTTACGAGGTCCCCCCTTAACTCCGCTCATTATAATGCATATAATAGTTCCTTAAACTGGGTGAAATAAAATAAAAAATAATAGAGGAGGGGAGAACAAAGGACCACACACGGCTCCGATAACAGTGACAATACCAGTCAAGACTAGCTCCTCCCAAGCTCGCGTGGCAATGACGGTACGGATGGTAATTTTTTTAACTTTGTGTATTATTCGTATTTGTGTTCTCTTAGTTTTTACATGAATTGACAAAGTCCGTTGGACTAACTTGACGCCCCGTAGTTTATACCTAAAGAAGACCCTCTGCTGGTTAAAACTGCAGTTGCGAGAGCTAAAACAGAACACTGAGCATCATATTGACAGTAAGATATTTAAATCATTTATACATTTCATATAGGATTTCTTAATATTTTGAAAATAAAGTAACGAGCAACCATAAACACTGTTTTATTTGAATTATCATTTTTTTGTTACTGGGCAATGGTTCATTAAAGGGATTAAGCAGGACCACGTTAATGATTTTTTTGTAAGTTCCTTCTAATTTTTGTTCTCTCACTGATCCAATTTAATCAAATTGCAAAATTATAATTTCAAAAGTTAATATTTCAAAAAACTATAAATTTTATTTCGGGACAGACATATACGGTATTATTAATGTTAGAGTAATACTAATTTCTATAAAGTGTTATTACTGATTGAATACAATGGGAAGGGTATTTTTTTATTTTTTTGGTACATATAGGTACCCAAAAACCTATATGTACCATATGTTGAATTAGGATTTTTCTTGTCATACAGCCCTGTAAAACTCGGACATACCGCTGGGGTATTTTTTGTAAGTTTGCCTAAGCAAGCTAAAAAAATTAAAATACTTACATTACTTTCAGGAACACGGAATACCCACAATCACAGAAACAAAAAGAGAGAGGAAAATGATATAAAACAATTATGTAGTTGGTTTATTTATTCATACAAATGTTATTCGGAAATAGAAATTTCTAAGTGCAAAACTAATTGGAACCGAATGATAAATTTGAATTTGCCAAAGTGGATTTTGCTCTAATAGTTGTGAATCAGCTAAGCGTGAGACAAAACTCTTCGCAGAAACCGTTCCACATTCACATAAGATATAAATTAGCTTTACAGGTACATCTAATTGTTTATATTATATACCGTACAGTAATTCGTATAGTTTTGTGTAAATCATATATTGAGTTATTCCAAGAAACATTTAACAAATAAAGTTGCAAATACTTCCATTCATTATAGTACAACATTTCTTGAAGTTCCAAATGTATTTGGTATTTAAATATTAGTACCGGGAAGCCGACCCTTGCTTGGATAGAGTAAAACATGTATTTAAAAGTTAATTAGTTAAATTTAAATACATTTATTATGTACTCAATCTAAACACAGTTTATATGATTCAATACACCTTAGTTAATAAATAAATATTTTACATTTTAACTTCCATATCAATTAGGTTGTTGTATGATAGCATTTAAAAATCATTAGATTTACTAGTTTTTTTCTTTTTTTGGGAAGGGGCGGATTACTCCCAAGGCACTTCAACCGTAGCGGATTTTTGCGCACCCCTGTGTGGGTTGCGGCATTATCACATAGCGAAAGGACATTGGTGATTGGCGGGATTTGAACCCTGGACCTTGGGCACCAAAGCCCTGCGCTCTACCCCTAGACCAGCGCGCTCTCCTGAAAAAATATAAAAAAACTAGCTTGTATCAACTTGAAACGAAAATCCTCCCCGGTCGGTGATCGATCTCATTACCTTCCGCTTGTGAATCCTCTGCGCTATCACTGAGCCATGTCGTGCGATGAATGCATGAAGTCGTTTAGGGTACGATATTTAGCGTTTAGCCAACCCCAATAATTATTGGAAGTCACCATCATAATTATCCATAACATTATTACTAGGCCAACTGATTGTGTTAGATACGGAATGAGGATTAAAAAGCAAAAGGGTAATATAATTTACGCCAATCGGCTTATTCTTGCAATGCAATGAATAAGTTTTTTTTTATCAAAACGTGAAAGATTTAGGGAATGAATTATCCTGCTTTTATTCAGCACGGTTATTAAACCATTTTGTTTTTACAAATTGTTCACTAAATTGATTATTTTTTTACAACATAAAATCAATTTATGCAAACCTCTATTCACATCCTACATTGAACATATTGTTCAGCACCATCTTAAATCAACAACTGGCATCCGGTTATAAACAGATGTTTTGATTTGTATTGTTTACGTTAGGACATTACCTGGACATTAGACCTATCTAGAACTTATTTTCTACTCGGAAATTAGTTATTTGCAAAATTTCAAGAAATTCGTTAGAGCCGTTATCCAGATCCTTCTGCAAATATACAAACCTTGCTCGTATTATAATATTGGTTCTATAAATAAGAACTCAGCAGCCTTGTTAATTGATAAAGTTCGTTTTAATTGGATTTACTTAGGGGACAGAGAGCGTAATCTTGTGAATAGCTTCATAGCTTTTGATTTCACCGACAATGTAAACACAGACAATGGTTGACGTGATAGTTTAAATTTCCTTTTATTCCGTCTATTTGATAAACGATGAACATATCATTTTTGTCTTTTTACATACTTGAAAATGAAACTGGACTGTATTAGAGTTTTACATTTAAAACGATGTAATAATACAAAAACACATATTTATCCAGTTTATTGTATGTTTAACATACAAAAATAATGTTATTTTACGACGAATTGGTATTAATACGTTTTTACTTATTCATAATTAACATGTTTCCTATATGATTCTTTTATAAAAATTAAATCAAGTGTCGTACAATAAGGGGATTTGAATTAGCTTGTGTCAATGCTTTGTCTTATTTAATAGATTGTTTTGCATTTAAGATTGAAACTTAAGACTAAGCAGAAATCAAGTAAACACCAACACTAGGCTACGTTTTAGGGCTTATATAACATTTGGTCGCTCATCAGATTTTAGAGTGCCTGAATTCTGCTACTTAACCTACTCATTAATTTTACAAGCTTAAAGAACTAATTTCAAATGTAATAATAACTGTTACAATAAAATAACAAATTACACCTTACTCTTCAATTGAAAACATCTAATTTATTACTTTTTATTTTTATAAATATCACTATTTTTTTAATTTCGATCTATAGTTTTATCAGTGCTCATTCAGTTTAAAACCTTAAAAGACCTAAGATCTTTCAACGATAAGCAGATTTTCTAAGGTAATACACTAATGTTTATTAGTTTTCATGGTAATTAACTTACACATGCTGCATCCCTCCTAAAGCTAGTAGAACATGAGAAATTAATGATTTCTTTGAATTCTTGTTTTTACATTTTGAACGAAATACGATTGAAAAATCGTTACTACCTATTGAGTATGTGACAGACGGAAAATAGGTATCAAGTGTCTTTGTTAATAGGATTTTTACTATTCTTTAGAAAGGAATAACAATTCGTGCACCGGTTGTTCCTCAGCCATACTCTGTATATTGCATATGCTAAACCGTGGATATGCAGCGTCATCATCTCACGCATCGCAGCTGTTTCCGCTCTGAACGGAAATACAGAACTCTTATTATCGGAAATGCAGGATTCCGCTTAGTCAGTTATCACGTCATCGCCGCGTCGGCTGATACAAGCTCTTCCGGTCCTGTTATTGGGGGAACAATACCGAGTATTGATTGACTAATATTAATAAACTTATTTACTGGGATATTTAAAGAGAAAGTACCTGGAGACCGTGCTTTGCTCGGATAGAATAAGGCAATTTAAAGGGAATAAATATAATACTAATAATACAAATAGTTTAATAATTATTTTTTTACGTGTGTCGGCAACAAAACATAATGTTGTTAGTTGCTTTCTTAAAATAAAAAAATGATAGTTGTTTATTGAAAAATTAACGCAATCGTATTTTTCACTAACCTGCATAAACTCTAAGCAAACATTTTTCGGCCTCGTTCGAGGATCGATCTCACATCCTGTAATGCATGAGTCCGCCGCGTTGATAATGAGCTAAGACGCAATTAACTTGCGGCTTGATTCAGTATATTTTACCCAGGGGTTATTGTTGGAGCTATCATAATTATTCATACGACTATTAATAAACTGTGGTCAACTGATTGTGTTAGATACGGAATGAAGATTTAAAAGTAAAAGGGAAATTTAATTTACATCAATTGGTTTGTTGAAGTGGATTCAAGCAATACAATGAATAAGTTTTCTATCAAAATAATGAATAACTTCTTGATTAGCATTATACGTGTTGGTTTTACTATAGGATAAAGTAAAACTCACGTCTTCCAACACTACTTAATATATTTACACTTATATTGTAATTATATACAACGATAAATATATACAAAAGTTGTTAAATTGGCGATCGATTTCGTCCAGTCACACCGAACATCATCAGGCTGAGAGACTGAAAGAAACAAGATGGCGTCCCTGCTTCAATACTACTGGCTACCGGAAGTTCCTGTCATGGCGTCATAGGTAACATTTATTGGCTGGCTGAGTTTCGGAAATAGATTTTTATACGTTCTTGCAGAATCAAAAATGTATTTGTTCATTTATTAGTTTTGTTTGATCTTTACATTTTTCGTTATAAATAAATAACTCTTCCCATGCATTCATTCCATTTCCTTTTTTACAAGTTTTGATAATTTTTAGGTCTTCATCGATTGTTGTTAGATTATGACCTTTTTCTAGTAAGTTTTTTTACGATGTTTGATCTCTCCGGTTTCCCATTCTTCCATGCTGATATATGATTTTTAATATTTTTTTATAAAATTGACGGTCTGGCCTATGTATATGTATGTATAATATGTATATGTATGTATATGTATAATATGGAGCCATCATCAGGCCTGTGTAGATCTCTCCATTTGAAGATTATTATTGTTTACAAACATATAATCTTACCATACATGGACACGGACATGAATATACGGACCACGACACGAAAAATACAACAATAATGAATAATAGATAATGTGTAGCAGATGTGAATAATTGAGCGATCCAGTATTATTTAAATGCCTAAATGGAAAACAATTTAAAAAAATACATATAAATTTATTTACAAGTTTACTAACAGTTTAATATAAATTATTCGATGAAAGTATAATCGAAGAGGTCCTATATTAAAAACAAATACAAATAAATTTTAAAATGTTAATGTTTTTTAAGCGTGGAGCGGCGGTCGCCATTACCGGAGGCGGAAGTATGGACATAAATGCATCAACATCGACCGTTTTATTCGGTGCATATCCGAATTGTTTGCCGCATCAATGATGAACTGCCTTATAAATATGGCTGTGAGCTGTGTGACTGACGCTGTCAGAACCATTGTTGGCCAGAGGCAAGGCTGGGGGAGTTCACCCTCACTTTGATGTGGTTATAAATTTACATCACGCATTTCATGATGGCAGTGGCAGCGTCATGTGAATTCTACCGGTTGTGATCTGTTGTGATGGTTCGAGATTGATCCTCTATGCTTCTTTATTCTAGGATATAAAAAAACTTAATAATTTATATTCTCAAAATATAATACCTATAAAGTGAAACCACCTCACGATAACTCATATTTTAGAAATAAATACTTTAAAATTCCCATAAGAGTTACATAATAATAAAACTCATTTAAGGGGATACATTACCATCTATAAATTATTTTTTATACACTATTTATATTTTTCCTCGTGATGTTTAGTATAATTTGATTATACTTCATCGAAATAAAGGAATTATAACCAAAAATATTTAATTGTAAAATTAATGAATAGTTCGATTTATATGCGTGCTTAGTTTTTTCTTAACAATTAATTTTAAGTGAACCAAATAATAAGTTCTACTTGGTTTCCAGATTCAGAATTAAATGATGAAACGTTAATATATATTTATTGTACAAATATAACAAACAACAGTTTCAGGGGACTTTTTATTCACAATACTATGTAAACATGTTTGTATACTTCCCTGTGGGAAATAGGTTAGATCATGGATATGTCTAGAGGGAATGTTTATGGGTTCGTCTAAACAGCTGTTTTTATTATTTTATATTAAAAATTCAACACAATAGTTCTGGTAGTTTCTATGGAAACCTGTTACATGTTTTCCATCTTAAAAACCACCAACACCCCCCCAAAGCTAAGACATATCCATGTCAAAAAATTGCTGAAGTTGTGTGTAATTTTATTCTAAAAATGAAACTTGTTGGTAAATATAATGCTTTGGTTTGAATATACACTCAAACCTTTATTACTATATTAAGATGACTTGGTCAAGATTTGTAAATGATAAGCACAGTACTTAAGAATATATTTAAAATATTGTAGACCTATACTAAATACTTGAAAATAACGTTTTGACATATCGTTTAAAATTTGTAGCAGAGTAGTAGTGTAAATTGCAGTGTTTTATATATTTTTCTTTAGAATAAATTGTTTCATCAGCCAAAAACTGTAGGTACATTTTCATAATTAAATGTGGAAACAAAAATTTTATTGAAAAAAAGAAAGGTTTCCAGAGATAAAGGTGTATCCTTTTAACGTATTGATATACATAACATTAATAAAAAATATTGTGTGGTAAAAACATATTTGTCTGTCATAGATTCTAGATTTGCAATAATGTAGAAGATTGAAATTGTGAGAAACATTTTCGTTCATGAACGTAAATTTATTTAAACTGTTAATGCTGTCTCGATAAACATATCAACATTCGCATGAACTCTAAAATGTATTATTCAAAACCTTTAACAGTTTCCCTCTATTACTTATTTTTACGTAATTGTCTAATACAAATTGTGACGTATAACGGAACTGGTTGAACGACAGTGCGCAATACAACCCTCAAGGAAATTAGGTGTGGATTAGATTAATTCAGTTTGGATATCCTTTTGGCGTACCTGATTACCTTCCTTGATTCCAATCTAACAACATCGCTAATTTGCTTAGAATCCAGTCGTGAAGTATACTACAATTTGTATGTACGAGTGTATTACAATAAACAAAGTAAATCCATAAAACTTACCAAAAAGATGTTGGAAAGTTTGAACAAAATAAAAGATAGTACGGGAGGAAAAGTATGTAATTTTTTATTAAATTTTAATGAAATTTACTCTTACACGAGTTAATGAGTCACTGTAAGGACGTTAATTAAATCATTATTAACGCACACAGGAAGCTGCAGACTTTGCCGAAGTAGGCCCGCTCTGCCGCTCCTGTACATCTGCAGCGGGGCATAATTAAAATTCTTATTTACGTAACTGGTTTTAAGTGGTAATTAATTAAGTTTTATATACTGCTAACCCTTTGTTCGGTGTTTTTACATAGTTTGTAATATTTTATATTTTTTACATATAATAATTTCTTAACTTTTAGTAAACACAGTTTACCAGTCAGAGCCTCAAAAAAGTTTTTGTCGTAATATGTATCCTGTATAAGATAAAATCGCAATTTTTTATTAACTTTAAAATTTATTTTTGTCATTTTCATTGAATAACTATTTACTCTGTTTGATCCACAAATTTTGAAACATTTATATAAGATTTACGATTTTTTTTTATTTTTTTTTTTTTTTTTTTATTTTTTTTTTTTTTTTTTTGTTTTTTTTTTTTTTTTTTTTGTTTTTTTTTTTAAGATTTGGAATTGATTGATTTTATAAGATTGTAGGCGAAATTTCTCCATAGGGAAGAAGCTATTTTTGTACTATTGTGTATTTTGTATCTTTTTTCTTTTTGTATATATTGTATATATGTAACCTGACGTTGTCCATTGCTGCAAAGTTTAACGACAGTAAAATTTTTATTTATTTTTTATTTATTTATTTATTCACTAACTTATTAAACGCTATATAATTTGTTTTGAACACCCCAAGCAGTACACTTGCTCACAAGTTTGGCTGCCTAGCCGGCATCACACGAGAGCGCTAGTGTAGCTCTAAGCAACTCTTCAAAACTGCACAACTCTTACACTGCCTCCAGTTAATAATTTGAGTCTTTGAAATCTACATGCAAAACTTTGGCTTCCTTGAGTTAGCCTTTTCATTTTAAGTTATTATCACTTCGAATCTCTAAGCGTATTCCATATTAATGTATTATGTATAAATAAAACATACCTATTTTGAATTAGTAATTAAATTCTTATTTCATTAAATGAATTCACTAGTTTGACAATGTTATTTAAACGAAATCCTCTCACATTGATTTTTTATCATCAAAATGAATTTTAAAAACGACTCGGCTCTACCGAATATTCTGGAACTAGCTACTCAAAATGGCCACAGTTTCCAAACTCAGAATTGTTCATTCCTAAGTCAACAAATATCAAGCTATCTTACATCTTGATCTGTATTGAGCAGTCATATTTTTGAATATTTAACACTGGACATGAGCTCATTTAAACAGTTTAGCCAGTACTATATAGATAACCCATGAAATTACTGGTAAAGTTTTGACAGTGTCTACTGTTGTGTAAATGATTATTTTTCATAGTTATTTATCTTGTTTTCTAACATCAACTGGCCCAACCATGGGCCTAGGACCCGTGCAGTAAATTTAAGACAGTTACCGGATGGGAATTAGTCACTTAGACTATCCTGAAGTGTCCGTTCATGATCTGCTAAGACTCGCCGGCAACGGGTTTCGATCCAGCCACCGTTGACTTGTGCACACTACGACAGAAGGTTGGCCCCTTGAGGGTTGTAGTAGACCTACCTGTGACAATGTTGATTTGCCAATGTACCCTGTAATTGTAAGTAATTAAACTGAACATTATTTGTTTAGTATAACATTTCATGCAAAATGTTAATGTTTGTGTACGTAAATTCAAAAATAAGACATTTTAGAAGACAAAGTTATATTGAAGTGCATAAAAATATGAACTTTTATAGGCGTCAGTTGAATATTTATTTTATTCATGAGGAATTAAAATACACTCTTCTAAAAAGTTCTAAATATACACCCATCAGAATTTAAGTTCAAAATTTCTCCTGTTTTCAATAAAAATATTTAAATTTCTATTTTGATTATAATAATCCATACGCAAGGGTTATTCAACTAAATAAATATTAGTTTTTAAATCTCCTCCAAACTAATTCGTCCAACTCTTTCATTACAGCTCAATTCTATGACAAAACTAATTAAATATTACGGATGAAAAAACTTTAATAAACTTTTTAAATACAAAAAGCATTTTCTGAATACAAATGAAAGTCCCTAGAGATGAGGTTGATTTCGATTAAATGATTTTATTTAGAGATCTTACAATTAAGAATGGTAATTACCTTCTCAGTAACCGGAATCTAATTAAGTGAGCAGGAAGCGCCCCCCCTCCCCCCTCCAAGCGAGATCTTCGCGATAATACATTTATTTTTGGAGTAATTTAAATCATTATTCTTCACGAAAAAACTATATACCGACTTATTATGGTATAATATATTGAATATTCATAGCAGTGTTAATGTAATAATAAATAACACATTCCACCTGTTTTAATTAGTGAAATGGCAATCGCAGTCAAATTTATTCCATTTATGTATCGGACAGTTTTGATTCTATGAAAGAGTTAGTGAATATTGTTTAAGCATTATTCAAATTGGCTATAATTAAATTAATTGTGCTATATATACATGGTGTCTATGGAAAACGTTTCAGGACTTCGGTGAGTGATTGGGTACATTAAAAGGAATAAAAAAGTTCCAATGGATGTATGGCCTAAATCGCCATAAATGTTTCCTCAGATATCCCCCATTTTGTATTTTCCACAAAACGTTTTTTATTCAAACATTTTTCAATAGATTATTTTCAAATTTGGTATGTTTTTAAATTAGTAGATTAGTGTTATTAAAAATAACTAGCATGATACAAGCTCAAAATCCAAAATGGCGGCCGTTTTAAATTTTACCGTTAACAAAGTATTTTAGTTTTAAAACTATGAATGGCCGCCATTTTGGATTTTGACCTTGGATCATGCTAGTTATTTTTTTAATAATAGTAGTTCACTAGTGTAAAATACATACCAAATTTGAACGTAATCCGTTAAAAAATGTTTGAAATAAAAAATATATTTTGTGAAAAGTACAAAATGGCGGATATTTGAGAAATTAAGCGTTTTAGGCCATACCTCCACAGGAATTTTTTCTTCCTTTTAATGTACCCAATCACTCACCGAAGTCCTGAAACGTTTTTCATGGACACTCTGTATATTGTAGAAGTGAAAAGCGATCCCTCTGTGGAAAGGGTGGAAATTTTTCCTCCAAAATAAGAAACATACATAATTTAGAGAAATAATTGAATATGAAACTTTTCTATTAGTCTTTAGTAAAGTTGTAAATAAAAAATAAAACAAAAATTTCACAGTTATGTTTTCCTTGTTTAATCTCATCCAAATACATTTCATATCTTGGTAGTTGCAGTGTCTAAAAGTAAATGTTTTTTCTGCTAAATAATCTGTTATTTTGAATTACACAAAGACTTGACGGTACGTATTTTTACAAAACGCATTGTTAATATGTTACAATGCTATAAATGGGATAAAAATATTGACATAACACCTTTATAATAATTAGGTAGTACTCTTTTAAAATTGTATTCTAATAATCCATGTCGTTTGTTTTATATGCAGTTATTACGACAGAAATAACGTGTTTTTCTTGAAATATAAATGGCACCTAGAATTATCTCAGGAAACTAAGGGAACTTTCATCTCATGGATTACATGTAATTTTCGTTGTAAGAACTGTTTGATTTTTCTAAAAAAACAAAGATCCGTTGCAAATAAAATATAAAATCAATTTTATGGACCACGCGGCAGTGGAATCACCAAAAATGATTAGATCTGTCCGGAGATTTGTTTAAAAAGCGGTGATGCGGCAGAAGCAGCGAGATTAATTGTTGGGTGATTAAACTGTATTTAATCACTTTGTACCCGTAAATCAAGGGTATCCATTATGTAAATGATAATTGGCTATTTGATACGTTGTTTTCTTCTAATTTGTTGAAAAGCATTGATTCTATCGGTAGTATTTACCAGCATTACGATCGTTATGATGACGTAATTTCCGATTCCAATGCTTCATTTGTTTTATAGTTATTCGTAAATATGCATAGTTAATGAAATTTCAATACAGCCATACAAATGAAACACGCACACATACAAAAGAAGTAAGCTAAAAAATATCTATGGCTATTGTGTTGCAATCTATAATATTATAAAGAAGAGGTGGTTTCTGTATGTTTGTTTGTGGGTTTGTTGTGGCAAGTAAATGCGAAAAATACTGAACGACTTTTGAAATTTTAAGGTAGATCTTAAACTCATGCAACATAGGCATATACCCTTAAAATATCAGCTACGAAGAACGTCCTAAATTTCAATGTTTACATTTTCAAAGAATGAAAACATAAAATTACTTGAATCTCAACAGCTGTGAACACTTATTTTGAGAGTTCGGGAAGAAGAAGAAGAAAGCTGCCGTGACCATCCTAGGTTTCAATGTTTACGTTTTCTAATGACAACACCCGTTTGCACTATATTTTGACAGTTCGGGAAGAAGAAGAAACAAAGTTGATTTTTCAGATAAACTGTTGGATCGAAATTAGTGAATTATTTGAAATAGCGGAATGGTAGATTTTAAGTTTTTTTCCGACGACTGTATCTATTACATTAATCCTTATCCTCTCCCAATATTTGACAGATGTTCCTTTGAAATGTTGTAGACACTCGTGTTTTGTCATATTGTAAACAATGAAGAATTAATTAACAATAACTTAAATGAATCAGTAGAGCCTACACCTTTCAGCCTTTTTAACCCGTGCGAAGAACGGGTACTTTGGCTAGTTTTTAATAAAAATGAAATCAGTAAGCCTAATAATAAATATTGAAAATTACAGCACTCAACGAACTTGAAATTTAAATATTTTGAGTTACATTTTGACCACACATATTTAACAACGTGCTTAAATATAAATTCCAATCAGAAGAAGAAATGTGCGGGAAGGGTCTGGAAGAATGTTTTCAAATAATAAAAGGCAAATAAACAGTAAACTACCTCTAAACTAATTTATTCGTTTTCTCTGAAAGGCAAACATTTGCATTTCATTACAGGGCTTGAGTAATTCCTAATCAAATCGGAGTATGCAGGGTAAAAGGATAAAGCGAAAGATAAATACGTTTTCTCAAAAATTCTTTCTTAATGCGTCATAGGTATCACAAAGTCGCTTTGTGTAGGTTACCATACTTTTAAAGGAAGAAAGTGTGGTGGTGTCAATTCACTGATATTGTTTAGTATACTTTACAAAATCATGTAAATTAGTTGTTTTTAAAGAAATTGGGGAATACACTTCACAGATTTCTTTTTCTTTTTAATTATGTAATACAAAAATTCAGTACAGCCAGTTGAATGGAGCTCTCTGAATCCATAACAAGAAGAGAGATGTCAAGCTCTTTGTCAGCGAAATAATTTGACCTGATTATGTTCAAATCTACTTTCACTATTGGAGTCCATGCTCTGTATTTTTTTTACTTTCTCTCTCTATATTTAATATATTGAGAAAGTATTGTTTTTGTCAAAATTGTAATTGGAGATGAGAGCGGAATTATCAATTTTAACGCTCCTGAATCCGAAAAAGGGGTTTTCAGACTGATAATAGGATGAATAATATTCCACCTACTGAAAACTTACAAAAAGAGCATATTACTCTGTTCATGGGCGAATAGTTTTTAATAGGTTTAAAACCCATTTTTGACATGCATACGTTTAAGCTTTGGGAGGTGTTTGCAGGTTTTACTAACGCAAAACGTGTAGTGGAAGTGTTTGGATCTCGTTTCCATGGATCCTACTAGAGCTATTGTATTGCATTTTTGGTTATAAGCACAGCTGTTTAGATGAACTAAAAACATTCCCTTTAGACATATCCCTGATCTTACCTATTTCCCACAGGTAAGTAGATATAAAATTTTTGTCATGGATATATGACTTAGATCTGGGGGGTGTTGGCAGTTTGTAAGACGAAAATTTGAAACATAAGAACAGCTGTTTAGATGAACTGAAAATATCCCCTTTATACATATTCATGATCTAACATATTTCCCACAGAAAAACATTTTTTGTTTAATCTCAACCGGTGTAAATTAAAGTGCTATTATGTATGAAACTTTACACAATAATTAATAGCTTTAGCTATCCTCAACACATAAATTATATGGTTTCTGTAATGCATGACACAAATATTTATAGCATAATCTTTATATACCATAGATAATAAAATGCTTAAAGTTTGCTTTTAATATGTTTCATTAAGATATAATGAGATATAAGAGATAATGCAACTTTATTACAAATATTAATAAAACTACTTAGTATTTACAGTTATATTTTTATTCGAACGGTAAATTAAAATAATAAAACCATTTATTATAAATGGGTTACTTCATTTTTAATACGATTGAAATTAAATTAAAAAACTAATTAAACGAAAACAATAGAACCGTTTGAATGCGATAAAGAATCGCATTGATGATCGATTAATCGACCTTTTGTTCCGAACCAATTATTGTCACTACACATAGATTGTTTTACGTCAACAGTAAGCTTCATGTGTGAAAAATTCAAAATTGTTTATGAATATATATTTTATTTTTATTCATATTAATACGGATGTACATTATTGATATAAATAAACTAAGCCTGGGAAAAGTCACATTTCTTCATTGGTGTTAAATATTTACGAAATGCTTGGATATGCTCGTTAATAATCTAACTTGGTTCATTTTAAATAATTTCAGGAATTGTTCTTGAAATTATTATGATTTGTTACGTCGCTGTAATTTTATCCTGCGTTTAAAAATAATTTATATTGCTTTAAATAATTTATGCAACAGTTTAAAATATTATATTTATTTCAATGTATTAACTCTACAAGGACAGTTTTACAGGACTGTACACTGTACACTACCGTCTCAGAAACCAAATTAGTAGTAAGTAGGCGCAGGGCCTATATTACATGGTATTTCAGGAAATAAAAAACAAATTATAAATATTAGCAGCATAGGTTCAGACCAAGACCAGAAAGGTTATTATAAACTTGGTTATTATAAAGATCTATCATTTTATTAATTTTTATTAATTATATATTCAATAGTTTTGATCCGTAATAATGGTCACGTGTTTAATTTGTAAATATTTTCAGTTATTACTGAACTCAACTGTAAGTTTAAATAAATAATTAGATAGTAAATAAATAAATGGTACTTACTGTAGTTATTTTCTCAATTCTTTATACTATACCAACGATAAACAGTAATATCATGTTTTTATAAATGCAAATTTTAAAAATATGATAAAACTAAAATTAAAGTGTCCAAAACAGCACTTTAATTACAGAGTTTGAATTCAAAAGCCTCAATCGTTGCTTCAATAGAATTGCGAAAGAATGGGAATCTAAATTAACACCACTCTTTGTTAAAAGTTGTTAATTAACTAACATATTTACATACGTATTTCAATTTGTATAATCGAATAAGTTCAATCGTTGAATTATATGAACACGTTCAAATGTTAAGGCACCTTTTTAATGTAATTTTATTTCAAATTTTAAATATTGAATGTTTCACTCAGTTGTGTTTAATGAGATCTCTACAGTGAATGCTTTAAACGTGTTACAAATGTGTCTAAATCCGTGATAGAAAATTTATAAATTTTAGTAATTTGAAAAGTATTTAGTATTATGAGAAATATAAAGTTAAAACCTTTTAAATCGATTAAAAGATAAGTCGTAGAGCATATTTTTCCTCGAAGAGTGTATTACTCTTGGTGTATTTGTTAGGATTACTTTGTTTAGAGTTACTCTCAGCACATTATTGACAGGCAAGGATCTCCCCAGGGTATTCTCCCTATGTTTTCCGAGTGTAGCGCCCCTCTGATGATAAGTGTCCCGTCACTACTTTCCCGGTGGAAGTCCCACAACTGCTGTGGGTTTACGCTTTGTCAGTTTTCATCTCTGCGGTGATTTGAGGACATGTTGACCGAGTACCTGTTTGTGTCACAACGTCCTCACACAGAGGAGAAATGACCAGAATTCCTTTCCTAATAGCACTTACGTACATCACAAATGCTCGACACACATCATAAACATAGAGAATAGATAATATAGATCATTAAATTTTTGAGGTAGAAATATAACGACGTAAATATTTAGCAAATATTTTAATATCTACCCCTTAATCTAAACCTACGCTTCACTAGACACTTCACGCTACACTAAAAATCACCTCTCTTTATTCTCTGTTGTTCGCATTTTTTTCATTGTAAATAGTTCCACCTCAGTACAAAGTCTGATAACTAAACGTCTTTGAAGTTTATATTTTGTTCCAAATATGCTAACAATTGTTCATCAGCCTCTATTCCTGTTGTTCAGAGACGAGTAACTTACTGTTGATCAGTTAGTTATTATTTTGACTGGGATGGTGGCGTCATCCTGTAATCCTGCTACTTGGATGTCACGAATTGTGGATAGTTGTGAGCGATGGTCGGTGGATGTCGTGTTCTCGTGTGTGGATTAACGTCCGCACTATTGAATACTACATTAATCCGCAAAGACCATCATCATAATTAGACCAATTCGTAATTCAGAGGACGTAGTTCGGATTCCACGTTAAACTGTAGGTCCCTTAGTTGCCATCGGCTGTCGGGTTATTAATTAACAGTCCTGTCTAAGGAACATGTCAGCCTTAGTCAGTAACAAGACTACAAGATCGCGCCACAATCATCTTACATTCAATCCTCATTCATACTTGGCTTAAAATACCTACCTTGTGGTATGGTCACAATTTAAAATAATCTAATATAATCTGATCTAATCAGCGTTCATAGAAAACCGTTAATAGTTTTGAGTTAAAAGAAAAATAGGCGTGTTTAAAGAATTTATTTGTTGTACTTCCACAACATGTTCTGAAAGTAAAGGTATATAACTTCTTGTATGATGACCGATGTACACCTAAAACTGATTAGGTTAAAGATAGAGGTAAGAAATATATGAAAAAAGGAGAAAAAGCACACTGGTAAAATCTATCTCGTCCTTACCTGTCACTAAAACTATCTTTGCTAACCTATGTGTTTGACCTAAAACTATTTTAGTATCATTACATATTTTTGTATTAAAAAATATGCACCATTAAAATTGCTATTGAAAGTTGTTATTAAATTGTCATTAGGAGCTTTTTGGTCATTAATGTAACTGATACTCTAATAATAAAAGGGTCATTAAGGGTTTTAGAATTTGATATTTTTATATTTTCCATTTAATATTATACACATAAATACTGCAAAAATATATTCTAAGTGAATAAACAAAAAAGTAATAAAATTTAAGTGTTAAAATTGTGAAAAATATTTTCCGTTTTCTGATAAATTATTGGAGTTTGAAGGAAATATTTTTAAATCTCTGACCTCATTCCGGAACTGTCAATCTAATTTCACTGAAAGGGTAAATGAAAATGAAGGAAGTCTTTCCGGTTGACTGACCACACCCAAGAATGATTAACCCTGGCGGCCATCGTATTGGGAGGGGTTTAATTAATACAAATTGCTCATTAGAATTACCGCCATATGTATGATGTGATTGATTTATGGAACACATCAGATTAATTTGGAATACTACGTACATAAAGGAGTAAACAGGCAATCTATAGTTTATTAATAATACCTCTGTGTATTTTTATTTATTAGCAAATTTCCTATGGAAAAGTGAACTATGCACATGACCCGCATGGTGACAGTTAAGCCCGGGACCATGATAGAATTTCAGTATGTCTGTCGACACGATAACGGCCGCAAGTATTATCTCATTATTAAAAAATTCGATATAGTTGTTCCTTTCTGTAACATAATAAACGAGTTCGTTGACATCAAACCAATGTATTCATTACCAATGTAATTCATACTGGGAATAGATAAATTGGTATAATTTGTTTATTTATCGACATAATTTGACAAAATGGTGTGTGTTTTTACTTAGTGAACAACCTTAATATAAGCACATTACCATGTAAGACAACTCATATTGTGGCAAACCTGTATACTCAATTTATTTCTACTATTCGATTACTATGATGGGAATAATATTCGTTATATGTAACTCACTCTACTTTCACTAGCGCACTGCGTGTGATCTCGTTTGAAATGGAACAAAATACTGCACAGAAAACGCATTTTTAAATCTTAAGTAGAAGTTTTAAAAATGTAGAATCTCTGTAAATAGTAATTTTCTCTCTTCTCAGACCCATTGCTTCTAAAACTCTTTAAATAGTACAAACTAGCATACCCGTAGTTCAAATTTTTTACACAATTTAACCTTTACAAATTAGAACTGCTACACTAAAAACCTCTGAATTGTTATTTGCGAACATCAAAACGAAAGAAATTGGTACCTGGCCCGGGTATTGTTATGACGAACGTAGTAGTAACTACACTTTCTAATGGAAAATTTGTTGGATACAATATTACTGAATAAGAAATATAATTTTCAATAATAACTCTTGATATGTACACAATATTAAAAACTGATTTAAAAACCTCTTTATTGATGCGTTTTATTTTTCAGGTACACAATTGGTTTAAAATCTCATAGTCAGCTATACGAATACAGTAAGGTATGTTTGGTTTAATTTAATAACATCATTAGTCAATTTAATTTATGGTTCATAGCCTTAATAAAAATATTTTAGATGGTCAGAAACGCCCGACTATGTTCTTTTTCGTTCCAAATATTTTAACAACTGTTCATCAGCTTCTATTCCTGATGTTTGGAGACTGTTTACAGATAAATCAGCGGTAGCTGGAAAGTATTAATAGTTTAAAGAGAAACTGGCGTGTTTAAATAATTGATTGCATTTCTACAGCAAGTTCTGAAAGGAAAAGGTTTAAAACTAATTCAACGATGACAAAAAAGTATATCTAAAACTGTTGAGTAATTAAAGGATATAGGATAGGCTGTCGGTGAATGATTAAGGATAAAATGAAATTTTCTTTTTCTATAAAGAAGAATCCCATGAATAAAGGTCAATTGCTCGGTGGATTTAAAATAGGAGCAATAAATGCAAGCAGACCAGAGAGTATTGTATTACTTTCTATTTATTTATTTTGATTTTAAACCTTTCTTGATGAACGTAATTTACGTCTAAATGATCTCGTCTTTTAGATAATACTTATTATTTTGTTTCAAAATTAGGACTGACATTTATTTAAACCCCAAACATAAAATTATAACATTTATCAATACATTTCTTAGTAATACTGTCATCAGAAATTAAAGTCTAAGAAGTAAAGTTAAATTTTTAATGTAAATCAGAATAACGTAAAACAATCAATTTTAACTTAAATAAAAGTCTAAATTTACTAGTTCACGTATAGTGATTCCAAATATGTTTTATGAAGAGTTTAGCCATGGATTAAAAAATAAAGCAATTGAATTTACCACTCACTAGTAGGGTTTATTGCTTTATGTTTATTGCCTTCATAAAACAAACTACAGTAAAGGTATTGCTTCAATATCGTCTTGTGTAGATTATTACCCTTCTTAATGTTCTAAAAGTTATTAAAGATTATTTATTGTTTGGGTCTTTACGATGTTTTGTCTGTAAATAATATGTTTTAATGTGCATTAAACCTAGCCTTAAATTAAATACACTTTGTAACATAAGATATACTAAACAGTGCAGTGTTTTCAAGTATTAATCAAATAACAACTCCAAAGTATTAATAATTAGGCTAATTAGGCATTTCTAATGCAAGATTGAATTTCCTTCTACAAAATTTGTTGAAATTACACTAAATAAAAGATTAGCTACATTTTACAACTAATTACGTATACGTATATTATTGTGTTCATGTTAGAGTTACATTTAAAAAAATAATTAAATGAAATAATTCATATTTTCTATAACAGAGCTTTGCTACTTTTGGATAGTATAAAGCTATTTATTTTAATAAATAAAATGCGTAGTTAATTATTATTCTTCCAGATTTATTTTTCATCGAATTTAAACCTGGTATTGTGATATTAACCACCTTTACACATACGAATCGTATTGGCTTTGACGGAATTTGTTTTTGCAACCGACAGTAAAAGTCAAAGGTATAGGCCTGGCCATAAAACCCCTCTCGCTCGATATGAAGACGTTTTCTTGTATCTCCGCGCTATTTGTGGCCTCGTAAAAGACGTTTGAAGCAGATGGTCGGTCTAAATCTTTCGAATAAGTGAGGAAATTGCATTTGTTTGACTTTAAAATACTCGTAAAAAGTCGGAAAATTTGTTTTTCGAACATAAACTTGTATGGTGATAGGTCTTACTTATAAGGGTTTCGTGCTCTATAAATGTAAAGCATTAGTAGTTATGGAAGTTTTAAATAATTAAGAAACATTATGATCATTTTGGTATAGCTTTCCATGACTATATAACTTTGCATGATGAAATTTGTACAATATTTGGTCAAGCCAACAATGTAAAAGACTCCAGATCATCTTTAAAGACCCACGCCCATTCCACTTTTATACGCAGTAGAGAACCATTGCATCATAATTCCATGAACTAGGCAATAATACTGAAATTAATCGCTCCTTCATAGCTCCTTCATAGGAAGTCTTAATATTCTGAATTATAAAACCAGTAGGTCACGTCTGGAGATTCAAAACTGAAGGAAAGAAAATGAACTATTCCTCTAAAATTTCATAAGGGTAGTACTTAATTGTTGATACTTCAACTGTTTAAGGATAGTAGGAAAACAACGGATAATGGTAATTGATAGTACTAGCTGTTACATTTTCGTTTTTCAATTTACACCTTCCTTGAAAATAGTATATCCTGGCCTCTCAGTGGCCCGTAAACCCCCCCGTGGCCCGTGGATATTGAAGGAGTTACTCAAGTATAAAAAATTCTTTAAAAGTCCTTAAGTAAAAATACCTTTAGTATAGAGAGAAATTATCGATTTATCGAATGTTGCAAACGAAAATATCTTTGTAAAATAATCTTTAGTATCATTAATTGCCATTGTGGGCTGTAGGGTTATCATTATAACCAATATTAAAGTGTCATTAATGTTAAATTCTCGTTTCCCAAATAGACACAAATTTAATATCACCCTTATTAAAGCCATGGCTGAACGATCTTAGTTCCTGGTTTATTTGGTTGCTTCGTCTAATGAAGTTCGGACATGGGAATATTTAGCACCTGTTGTTCTATTTAGATATTGATGATGCTATTTAAAAATTAGTTTTCATATTTTCTTCTTCTTTATTTTTATGATAAATAACAGCTTTTTAGTCCATGTGTTGTTAAAACCATGTTTTATTTTCAAGGCTTATTAGCATTCCAAAGTAACCAAGATATTCTAGTTAGCGAATTTTACTTAGTAAAAATTGATTCCTAAAAAGTGTATGAGTTCCCTAAAGTAACGAATATGAAATAAGGTGGGTAAACAATTTTTCTATACCACGTATTTAGGAACAACAAATAAGTGTAGTTGAGCGAATGAATAAAAAATTCTTCATTTAAATAGGAAATGTTATGGTCACATGGCCTTTTTACACTTAACTTGCCTCCAATCATAAACACGAACATAACCATAAACCTATCATAAATTATAAAAAATATATGCATAATAGAGTATAAAATTGAAAACAAATAGATAGTTTTTATTATACAAAGAACTCAAGCGTATACACTCACACCAGCAAAACCGTCCCACCACAGAAGCCCTAGGACCCGCCAGCCGAGGTCATCCGCTCAAAACACAAACATTCAGGGCCGCCACAAACTGTGAACGTTTTTCAAGGGATCTTATTTGTAGGGGTAGGTTATTTCAAAGGCGACAGTGACAACATAAGTCTTATCATAAGCTGTGGTCACCTGACGAGGTATTCGTAATGTGATGGACACAGCACGTGACTCTATCGAATTACTTTGAGATACGAATTTAAATTCTCCTCAAAAATAATTTAAATCCCCTGTTTTTCTTAAAAAAGAATGATAGAATTTCAAAATGTTTGCCTCAAGGTAGTGTGGCGTATATGCTCCCCACGTCTAAGACAATATACCTATATCAAGTAATTTGTATGCTGTGAAGGCAACTTGGTAAGCACATCGTTGTCAGATCGTGCAATAAGATAAAAGATTGTATGCATCCTAAAAATCATCTTGCTAATTTAGTAGTAGTCTACTTTAGTAGTCTATATAAAAGCTATAGCATATTTATTACAAACTTATCACTTCCACGTGTCTCGTATGCTCTATGATTTAAAATAACAAAACAACAAATAAAACCCATTCATATAAACTAACGGTAGACGCATTTATACCCAACAGTAAACATTACGCTACCAGGTATTTATTTAACGAAAGGATACAGGTTAACCACTCAAGATTGGGTGGTTAAAACAACGAGTTAGTATAAACTATTTTTAACGGCGAGTGGTAAACTCAGAATTCGTCAGTTAAGGGAAAACTACGGTTAAAGCTAACTCAAACGGTGGTTTTAGTTTTGGTGGATCCGGCCATTATTGTGCAAACTGTAATTGTGTTACGTGAGAAATCACTGTCGGGTAACCATTTTGAAGTCAAATTTGGGCTCTACGATCAAAGGGATCTATAAATTACACTATCTGGATTTGTTGGGTAGTCAAACTTAAAAATGAAGCGAAGATAAACACGAAGGAGAAGATTAGAAGCAACTACGTCCGTTATCCGGCGCAGACGTTGCAGCGCCGTTAATTCCTCATCAGCGTGACTGGAGCGCCCTCGGTTAAATACTCGAGTTATCACACGACAACAACCCACAATTACCACTCATTGTCGTTGAAACGTCTTTAACTTTCTTTTCATTATCTTGGTTGGTTTTACAGAAGAACAGCTAATTGTGAGTTAACCATTTAATTATGTGTTTCCGGAGATAGTTTTAAGGTTCAATAATACAAACATAACACTTTATTTTCAGTTATATAACGCCCTTGTTATTAGTGTAAATTGACTATTCACACTCGGGCATATACTCGGGTTAGGTTAAGTTTTCTGTACTCGTATATGTATCGATCTTCTATGTTCGTTTTACATTGTGACGACATAATAGTGCCATAATGTGAATATGTATTATGTATTTGTGTTCTTTCTATAGTCTTGTGGGACGTGTGCGGTATTTGGTGCACGTCTGACGTGTGGTACGGGCGGAAATTTAGGCTACGATTCCATTGGAATTAATGCTATCCATTTGTGGTGTATGGGTTTATTGCTGGGTACTTTTATGTAATACGCTACCTTGCTGGACATAATGGATGATATTGGTTTAACCCGGACTATTGCATGATCATTTCCAGATTATATTCTGTATTTATGGACTAGATAGCCTCTGAGAGCATTCGTTGAAATTAATAAGCTGAATAGAAGAAGCGGAAATTCTACGGATAGATTATTTAAATTATGATGGAAGGTATGCTGGATCAAGGAATGAGTTTCCCAGGTACCAAGATCGTCTGCTGAACCAGTTGCTGGGCCAGCTTTCATGATTTCCTACATATATATTGTGGTATTGATTGAATAATGTGAAATTGTAATATCTTGATTACTTCATTCAACTATTTAACAATTTATCCCATCATGTGCCCAAACTATGCCCTCCTGGGTACGTGGGTAATTTGCTTATTTACTGAATGAAACTTCATGATGTTATTTAATACAAATAATAATAGATCCCTATCCTACCATACTCTAGTCTCCAGTCCCCCCTAAATTATGACTTGTCTGTTCATTTTTGACCGGCGAGGCTGATTGTGACTGTTTATTATCGTTGTGCTGCAAAATGTGGGAAGAGACGCCGGTTGCAATTCTCGACGTTTGAAAAGGACCTCCGGTCACGTGATGAGTAGCTGGGCGCTCGGGCAGCCAGAACGTTTTAGCGAATAAAATATTTATATTTATATTTAGGTTGCGAGAGGTGGAGCGGCACGGCACAGACGTGATAATAGCCTCTGCCCTATCAATACTGTTCACTAAGTACAGAATACAAAATAAAAACATTAATAGAGTGGTTATTATGTAGGAAAAATAGTTTACTTCCCTCTGGGAATAGGTTAGATCATGGATATGTCTAAAGGAAATATTTTTAGTTAATCTCAACAGCTGTTCTTATAACCAAACTATGACGCCACTAACCATACGACATCTCTAACCAAATAACGCCACAGTTTCAACTTCTGGTCGCTCAAATTTCCAACACCCCCAGAGCTAAGGCATATCCACTAAAAACGTACCAAATTGAAACGACTATGCAACCCCTGGTGCTATTTCCTTAAACTGAATCTGGTGCATTTTAAGTCAATTTTAAAATACGATATATTTTAAAGGTTGACTTTGCTTGCAATAACAGTTAATTTAATAAACTGATAATGTTTGTAAGGTTATTGGAGAACCGTTGTAACTTATGAATTGTATTATCATAAAATAGCAAAGAATGAGAACGGAGATTATTTTACAAAACATTACTTGACTATATATCAACTAAGAATATTTGTTTTCAACCTAATTTAAAATCACACAGTAAGTAAGGCTTAATAATTTTAGTACTGTATATAAAATATACTTACTAAAATATATAGGACTAAACTTGTAATTTGAAATTTATTTTCATCACGAAAACAAAGTTACTAGATGTGAACAATATTTCAAACAATTTAATTTTTTGTGAATGCATGCCTCTCTGCTAATCATGGACTGAATTGCTTTAGTAAAAATAGCTTATTAGAGATAACCATCATCGGTAACAGAACAAAAGTTCCTCCGCAGGAACAATCCGAACTTGTGAGAATAAAATAGTTTTATCGAATCAGAGGTTTTGGTTTGATGGAAGTATTATGGAGTTATTCGAATGGGATCTAGTGAGTTTTTAATTGCAGGGTTTAAACCTTCATCAGAATAAATTGTAATCCTTTCGGTTTCAGTAGAAAGAGATTTATTATCCAATCACGGAATACGCGCGGCAAGCTCTCGACCGTGAATCACCTGGTTATCGGTGAATTTTAATCTCCACCGCATACTGGGATACTGGAGATTACCCGAGACCGTGAAATATACTAGCATTTCAGATAAACAAGGTGAACGATAAGGAAAGTCAGTTTTAAGCGAACAATATCAGGAAGCTGACACGTACGTTCTACCTTTAAAAGTAAATTATGCACATCTTTAATACTTATTTAAACTAATTAATGTTCTTAAAATAACATTTAAAAACATACATCAAATCTTTTTAAGACGCCCTTTTCCTACAAGTTGAATATTTTTGGGAAAGTTATCAACCCCCCCCCGTGATAAAACCCTTTTTGCGTGAGTTTTATTTGAAAGATTAAATGTACCCCTTTGGGTTAGGGTTCCCAAAATAGATGAATCCTCTGAAATATGAATACTGAATACGGTACTGAATATGAAATATAAACTGTTGTTAATCTACATAAGAATAGATATTCTAATTAGTTTCAGTTAAAAATGTAAATTTCTGGTGTATTATAATCGAATTAGATTAAATTTCCACTTTGGTTATGATATTGGAATTAGTATTTTAACTAATTCCAATATCATAATAACTAATTAGTGTTTTAACTGAAAACAACAACTACATTTTACTAATTACTTTTACTTCAATCAGTTTAAATAGACAGTGAACGAGTTTATAATCCAGATACAACGGCCAACGGGTAGTTTGGACGCCAAAATTGGGGTTTAGAGAATTTCCTATAAGCAGGAAGCTATTATGCGTAATTTTTAAATATTTTAAATCTTTTTTTCATTAGAATCAGTACATTACAATTAAGTACTGTAAAGCTTTTCCTCTATCTTCAACAGTTACCGAGATATTAAAAAGTCTAAACATAGTAAATTTTATTTTAGTGTTCCAATATTAATCTTACGGAGGATAAGGGAAAATAAATATTTCAATTATTAATCTATATTTTTGGATGAGGACTTGGTATTTAGATTCATGGGGTTGAGACCCATCTATTTATGATTAAAAATTATCATATGACAGCTAACCTGCATACTCTTTTTCCATGTCAATCCTATAGGGATCAGACAAAATCCTATATTTATGGACATATTGATGAAACTTAGTATAAATGGTCAAAATAAACATTGTTCATGGTAGAAATTTCTACTTGAAATGTTCCTCACAGCACCAAACATGCATAATCCTTCCCATGTTAATCTTAGATGCCTCTGGGAACAGACAAATTCTCATATTTCTCGACAGAGTACAGTATTGATACAATTTGATATATTATTATATTAATGATTTGTAAATTTACTCGGTACGCAGGTCTGCTGTAATGGGGGTAAATGTAGAACACAATACTATTAAATTTGCATTTGATTTCGTATTTATTACTTCACTTTTAATAATCTTTACTTTATTAATCATCGAACTAGGTTTTGTATTGACCTATTCTCGCCATTGGAAAATATACATTGATCTGTGAAATATAACGTCAAAAGGTTGTTTGAAATTCATGGTGTTGATGTTAGGTTGGCAGCACTGTTTTAGCTTCTGTTTATAATGTCTGTAGCGAGGTGAGGTTATCCAAACATCAGTCTTCAATCAGCTGTTTTTTATATTTTTAGATAGTTCTATTTCGTTACCTTTACTTTCGCTACGGTGCCAGTATTTTATAATCTTAAAACATTAAATTAAGAAATTACCAAAAGAAATATTTACGGCCGTGAACATTTTAAGGGAGCTCGGTACCGGGGGCCAAAAGAAACAAAAAATTGTATTTTTATGTTACAAGTACTCTTTGTTTTATTCTCATTATGAAATTGTAAAGTATATATGGTTATAAGCAGAAAGTAAGCTATAATTCAAAAGTACGTGACAGGAATGTCCAAATTGGCATTTGTAAGTTTAAACTCATCTTCTTGAAAGTTATATTTTCTTTTATAAAATATTCCTTTTCTCAGAAATTGTTCAAGTCGGAGGTCTGAAATATTCACCAGCTATTTAATAAAATTAAATAACTGTACCAGTTATTTAATATGTAATAAAATAGTATACTGTAACAGGGAGGGTTTAATGTAGTTGTGTTTTAACTTATTTCATAAATAATTTCCTTTAAATTGTATCATACTTTTATGATATTAAAATACTTTTTCTGAAAATTTATATATTTCAAAATTCTCGTGTAAATGTGTTACCAAAGGTACCATAAACTAAATAATTTTAGTTGTATAGATGCTATGGTATTTGAGAAAATGTGTATTTTGTGAATTTCACTATTAAAGGATGTACTGAACACCCTTTAAATACGTTAAAATTTTCATCCTTCGTATTTAATTTTACTACATTAACTTTTGACGTAAAAAAACTGTGTCTTTCAAATGGTCGCATCTAAATTTATTCTTGTTACGGTACATTAAAACAATATATCACTCGGTTTTAGTTTGATCTAGATTAAAGTTAAATACGAGTATTTGAAGTTGAAATCTATTTCGGCTGTAACTCTGCCAATTAGTGAATCGGATTCATTGAAGCAAATATTTAACCAATAATTCATCGGATTGCCTTTAGAATTGCCAACAAAGTGGGTTTATTGTTTCCAGGTTATCGCCGGCCGTCGTCACGCCACACTGTAAGAGGTTTCCACTTCACGACCTTCATTGATTCCTTCTTCACAACTCTTTTTCCATTATAAATTTTCTTAATTGGGCGTAAATGTTGTAGCTGCACTTTCAACAACGACAAAGTCACTAAATTACGGTTTATTACGAGGAAAGAGTGAATGTTCTACAGCAGTATTCATTTATTTTACTCCATATTTGTACATGTAATTTTCAATACAATAGTAGGCAATAGTACCACATTGTGATATAGACTAATAACGTATATGATAAGTATTTTATTCGTATTCATATTCTTGAGACACTTACCCACCCTCTACGTGGGTATTTAAAGTGAATATGAGAGTGATGGATTTGATAGACTGTAGCTTAGTTACTGACGAAGACCAGCTGATTTTGTGACAGGAAATTAGATTAGATTAGATTATTGAAATGGTGACCCTACCAAAAGGAGGTATTCTAAACCAAGTATGAATGAGGATTGAGTCTAAGATGATTGTGGCCTGACATGTTCCTTAGACAGGGCTGTTAATTAATAACCCAACAGCTAATAACAAATTAGGGACTTACAGTATAACGTAGATTCCGAATCACTGCCTCTGATTTACGAACTGGTCTAATTATAAGGATAGTATTTGTATTGGAACGTAGTATTTGATGGGGTTGACGTTAATGCACACAAGAGAACACTACACCACCGACCATCGCTCACAACTATCCACAATTCGTGACCTTCAAGTAGTTGGATTATAGGACACGCCACGGTCCCAGTCATATTGGAGACCAGGCTGATATTGACAGGATTATATAATATCCTGATTCACAAGGAATTAGGACCAATAATGAACTGTCAAATTGTATCGAGAATTTGCTAATCTTGAAATTAAAATTTAAAAAAGTTAGTAGAAAGAGTGTGTAGGGGTAGACATTTCAAGGGATTTTGAAAATTGAAAATTAGTAAAATTTTAGTCAAGACTCATCAAGTCATTCGCCGACTTCACCTCAACCTATTTTTTGCTATTTGGCCGAATTATAAAATGGATAATAATGTGTACGTCCCTTTACTACATAAGTGTCGAGGATAATTTTGATTTCAACTTTGTATTCGGCTTGATAATAGATCTAAAAGGTCCGAAACCAGACCTTATAATATCCGAAACCGATCTATAATATCAGTGATCCAGATGCTACAATGGTCAAACTTAAATTAGGATTACATATGCTTGCATAAAATTTTTATAGAAGGTTAAATTTAATTTACAACTGTAAGTTTTGTTTCTCTTGTCTACATAGAATAATGATTATCCAGTTTAGGAACCAGGAACAGTAGGAGATACGAAGCATATGTTATTTTCACAGAACTAAGCCGTCTTCTCTCTTCCTTCCCTATGATAACTATTGTTGTTGAAAACAGAGTAAAAGCAAGATACAAATATGAAAGAAATATATCTTTATTTCGGCGTTCTTTTATAACTTCAATATTATTTTTTACTTTACCGTAATATTTTCTCATACATACAGGGGAAACATTTTTATATTTAACCTTTTTTGTAATAATTTCTTTTACGTTTCATTTTACCAGAGGGCGCTTACAGCGTAACGAAGTATTTTGTCCCGGCGTTAGACTTGAACTAGGTAACATGCTTGCTTGCCTTGTACTCTGAATCGAGACAAAAACAATATTTGCAAATGGTAATGGCCCATTTACTGATTGCTTATAACAAAATGAAATTAATTTTGATATTGAAATGGCTCGGAGGGTTTACACAAGACCTTGACATGTGCCAATTTCGTCAAACCTAATATCAAATCTATTTTTTCCACTTTTAGAGTGTCAATTTAACTCTAGCTTTGCCTTGACACAAATATAGGCTAGAGTGTATGGACAAAATATAAGTCCAAGAGGCTACAACCCACTTAAAAATCTATTAAACTAGGTTACTTGTACGATAATTTAGTTAAAGATTCCTTATTATTTATTCTTGGGTTAGAGTATATGTTGTAGTTACATTTTCGTCAACAATCTTCATTCATGACTAATTTAAAATCATGTTCCTCATCAAAAAGCACTTAATAAAAAATATTTTGTTTGGCCGTTGTTTTTATAATGAACATATAAATAAAACATTACTATTTATGAAACACACATTAAAGTCCATGAAAACGTTAGATAAAACTATTATATAGGTTTGTTATTTTGTTGATTTCTTTATATTTTCAACACTTGACGGCCAATAGATTTAAATCTTCTCAAACAGATTAACTACACAGGGAGTCTAACTACACAGAGATCGTAGCTACACCGAGAGCTTGGCTACGCATAGAGCGTAACTACACAGGGAGCGTAGCTACACGGAGAGCGTAACTGCACAGAGAGCTTGGCTACGCAGAGAGCGTAACTACAGTATACAGGGAGCGTAACTACGCAGGGATCGAGCTACACTGAGAGCGTAGCTACACAGAGAGCTTGGCTACGCATGGAGCGTAACTACACAGAGAGCATAGCTACACAGGGATCTTAGCTACGCATAGAGCGTAACTACACGGAGAGCGCAGCTACACAGGGATCGTAGCTTCGCAGAGAGCGTAACTACAGTATACAGGGAGCGTAACTACGCAGGGATCGAGCTACACTGAGAGCGTAGGGGGCTAATGTACCAGCTTACTGATGAGACTAAACACGGTCATGAACTCATGTGTAAGCGTTGTAACTGTTCGTGCATGAAAAAACAACTCGGTTTACTACGATAGAGTAATTTATAACATATTTAAACAAAATCGTTTTAAATAGTGTTTCCTTCAAAAACATAAAAATTCCACTTTATAGAGAATTAACTTTTTAAAATATCAAAAGAACTAAAAAAGTACTGTGATAGTTAAACATTAATTCAAATAAGTTTGAAGCAAATCCCACTTGGACTGATTGGGCTAACGAAGTAAACATTTCAACCATCTGATCCGTGGAGCATTTGCCCGGATGGCGAATGGTGGCAACTTTGCTAACTAAACTAACTTCTTTAATCAACTGTACAATTAAGTAGGCGATTACTCAAAAGTGAAATGTTACTGCATCAATCAGTATCTAACAAGAGTTCTCAAACTACCTCGTTATAACGTTTGAAAAGGTACAGCGGTGTTCGGTTCAGAAAAAATAATAAAACATGCTTTATAAGTTAGTATCATATTTTTATTCAAAATATATAAAAATGAATGAAATCATTATCATTAAAGTTATTAGTAATAACCGATACTAACTAATTCGTAAAACCCAAAATACCTTTAAATGTTAAAATCAGTTATTAATTTTGTGTTTAAATCGTTGCATTTAAGATATTAGTGTTATAACAATCATCTAATGGATTGAACTAATGACTTTTAACGTTTGGGAGTAATGTTAAGCTCGCAAATCTTTTCCATTATTGATTCATTTTATAGTAAAGCTATTAAATATAATTTGGAAATGTAAATTTACCGAACAATGTACCGTCGACCGCCACAAAATATTGAATTTTTAAATCCATTGAAATAATTGAAACCAGTGGAATTGAAAAAGGTTATTGTGGGATTTCGTCATAAAGAACATAATGCCACCGGATATTTTATCAACCGTGAGGGTTTCCATTCTGCGCACAAAGGGAATAAATAACGAAGCAGTATAAAGTAAATCATACGTTGTTCAATCTCGTTGAATTCGGCCGGTGTAAAAATTTGAGATATGAAATAGAAAGTATCGGAATAGCCACGTAACCAAGACGTATATAACCGATACTAACTAATTCGTAAAACCCAAAATACCTTTAAATGTTCAAAATTAAAACAAATTTACTGCTCAATGAAAACATTTATGTGGTTTAAATAAAACCGTTTTAATACCCCTTAATTAATATGGCATAAATACTGAACAAATATATAGCCCTCGGGTGGGGATCGATCACGCGACCTTGCATACGTGAGATCTAAGCGCTTAAGCTACGGCGTCAGCCGATTTCGCGTCGTCGTTTAAGAGTTTTTGGCCAACCTCAATTAATTGTTTTAGCTAACCTTATACTGAATTTAAATGTCCATACTGTTTGTTATTATTATCCTGTGATCAACTGATTTTGTTAGAAACGGAATGAGGATTGAAAAGCAAAAGATAAATTTAATTTACACCAATTATTTGGTTTGTTACAGTAGCTTCAAGCAATACAACGAATACGTTTTCTATCAAAACACGGAAGATTTTGGAAATACTCTTTCCTGCTTTTATTTCGCACAGTTATGTTACCCTAAAGTTTTTACAAATTGTTTAGTAACCTGATAATTTTACATTTATTTATTACATACATAAAATAAATATTTATGAAAAACCTCTATTCACATATTGTTCTTTGCCGTCTTCAATCAAGAACTGTCAAACGTTTATAAACAGCTGTTTTGGTTTGCATTGTTTACATTTGATTCTCCATAAGCGTAATGTTAAATTTTTAGATTTTAAACTTAATATTACAGTAAAACACGAATTTTCCTGGACATTAGACCTATCTAGAACTTATTTTCTACTCGGAAATTAGTTATTTCCAAAATTTAAAGAAATTCCTCGTGCCGTTTTCGAGATCCGAGTTGCAAATTATTATATATATATATATAAATAAACCTTGCTCGTATTATAGTATGTTACAATTATAAGAATATATGTAATGTTTACAAACTATTAGCAACGATCCCAAAATATCTAGGTTCCATAAATGTCAAAACATTTAACCACCTCCCCTGCTTAAGGAGGGGAACCGTGTCAAAAACCATGTCTTTGTTTTTGCCTGACTTTAGAGAGTTGAGAGTTAGAGGTATCTTCAAATAATTCAAATAAAAAATTAAATTTCCGTAGAAAGTATAGTAAACTGTATAAATTGAACAAATTAAATTAAAATTACCAGGAAACCGAGCTACTCTCGGCCAGGATAAAACATGAAACGTTTCTTTCAAACTAACCTCAGAATAAAACATTCATTGCTTTCGAATATTACTATTATAAATAAAACATTCTGAATGATCTGTTTTGTCCAACTGCAGCTACATAAAAGGTCCAAAACAATAACATGGACACTTTGAATCGCTGTAGAACGAAAACCGTATTTTTCCAGTCTTGAGACCTCTACTCCAATCGATTTCTCGAAGCCAAACACGCCGTATTACACAAAAAAATCATAAATCCTTCGACAGAAAAATAATTCTGCCCGGACAGTGATTGTCTTAGACTATAGAATAAACAAAAAAAATGGAAAAAAGTATCCTAAACATAATAAAATTTAAAATATGCTTGTACTACACATATTTTGTTTGGGTTGTTGTTGTGGACATTTTCACGCTTAGTATAACTAACTTTCCCGACGTTTCTGGATATAGAATCTGATACCGTCTTCAGGTGAGCTACAACCTAATACATGACAAGATTAGTGCGTGTTGAGCTCTCGTGACGTATGGACGTAGTGTGCTTGACTTATTTGCTTGGCATTTTTGTATGCTTTTGACTGCATTAATATGTTTGTTACTAGCTTTATACCAGCTTATACCGGATTGTGTACTAATCTTGTCATGTTCCCAGTCCAAGCTCACCTGAGAACGGAACAATTTCCAGATCCCGAAACGTCGGGAAATTTTATAAACATATGTTTTTACAAAAGTACAATGTCATAGGTTTCAGAGCTTTCTTGGGGTATTCAGTGGAAAAAATGCAAGACAAAGTGTTATATTTTTCTTTAAGTTATTATAAATTTTATAAATCATAATAGAGTGTGTTAGTCCTTGATAGAGCATTGCGACTGGGGAGATAATTTAGTCGGTAGGGACCGGCCGCCACAGTACAAGTGCCCTGATAACCCTTACATTAGCAGGTCTTGTCCTAATTAATCAACGCCGTCAGCAGAACCACCCCTTGTCAGCTCTTCCGGTTATAAAACCTGACTTCCGCCAAGACTTGAGTTTTAGAAAATCTATATGTTTTTTTCTGATATTAGAAGATTTATCAAAAATAAATTGATTTTAGAATATAAAATTGTTGTAATTTGTTTTTTTAATTAATACGCAGTATTTATACAATGTATAATTTGTTATAGATACAATATTACTTTGTGTGAGCTATTAAATAAATTTAATAAAAAAAGCTCACGTTAGCTTTTCGATTGGAAAGCTATTTCCTTAGGTTGTCCGTAGGTTATGCGTGTAGAAGATTATATGTGTCTGTAAACACGGTAACTCTCCTAAATATGACCCATATAGACCAAATTTGACCGAGATAAGTTAACCTACCTTTTTTGGTTGACTTAGTAAAATAGACAAATCGATCTATCCAAAGAGGTAGTTGGTTAGGGTGGGATTTTGTACTCCAAAATGGGGATTTAAGGTGAAATAAGCTCACAAAAACAATTATTTTATTGAATCCTCACTTTATGTCAAGAAATTTCTTTATCTAAATAGGTAACGTTATCCCTTAGATATTTTAGTATTCAAAATTTTATAATTTACATCTCGTTCACTATTTTAAGTTCAGTTATAAAACTTTGAATACAGTTTCATATAGTTAAAATCTAATAATTTATGACAAAAATTTAAATGTTTGTGTTCCTCTTGGCAGCAAACCTACTATTACACCCAATCCCCCATATTATTCTTCTGTGCAATAATATAAATAATATAACTTCCTTATTCTTAGATTTAAAATATTTGGATATATTATTTAGGTGTACGACTTAATCTAATTCAGGTCTACTTTTTTTGTTTGGAAATCTAAATTATTTAGTTCCTCGTACTAGGAAACTTATCTTGTACAGAATAAGTAAAATGACATAGTTTTTTTACTAACCTATGATTCAGCATAGTTTGACTCATCACAATTATTTATAAATCAATGGAAATGCGCTAGTATGCATATTTGCTACTAAATGGGTATTTAATACGACTAATATATTGAGTATAACTCATATAAAAGTAGCTCTAAACACCTTTATTTAATACAAGAGTGTCAGTCATTTCAATATGTCGCTCTCATTGATTTTTGACTATTCAATAACACTCAATAACATGAGAACGTTTCGGCGATTGTATTCATTCATCCAATACCATTTTACGACAAATTGAAATAGATAAAGACGTCAAAACTTGGATAAGAATGGTTATAATGCTGAAGCAATATAAATTAAAACCACAAAATCCTCGACAAGGCTTGATCCCTTAGCAGTGGGGTGGAAACAATCTGAACTATTTCTTTTGTTTGTCGCTACACTGCAGCACTATCGTTTTGTGACTGTCTCACTCCAAAAGCCCGGAAGTATTTATTATGGATCTTGTATTGATTCGGTGATTAAATGAAAATGTTTTCTTTAATATGACAGTCACGTTTCGTTTTTAAACTTATTGTTCAAACCAATTCACCTCTTTACCTACCGACATAATCGATATAATTTTTATTTTAAATGTAATAAAACCAGCCTAAGGGGTATTACTCATAAATTATTGAAGATTTTTAATCTAGTGCCGAATTTTAAGTACGTACACTTATAAAACACCATATGATTCCAATTTTTGTAATGCTTCGCCGTTAAAAATCCATAAACTCGAGCTATTTAAACTTTGAAACCCATAGTGATTTCTTTAAGTTTTGTACATCAAATTAATATGAATTTGTTCAGGATATCCAGTTTTTATGACCAGCGAGTGAATAGGTATTATATTCGATGATAATAGGAGTTTGGACAAAACCGGAAGATATCGGAAGAAATCCTCCAATTAAAGTAATGCAACTCCGTTAATTAAAGAAGTTTGTGCAGAAATACACAGCTTTAATAAGCACTGTCATTTCAGTCATTAATTCTTTCTATTTTTTCCTACATTATTTCTTGTTAGTGATTCAACCAACAAAGTTTTAACTCAAAACCACATCGTACCACATCGACATAATTTAAGATAACAGCTGATTCGGATTTCAAAGGATGTATTAATATCAAAATATACCCATAATTCCAATCATCCCACAAGGGCAAAAAAGGTATTAAGAATGGAAATAGTTTATTTACGATATTAGATTTGACCGTAATTATTAGATAACTATAAACATACAGATAGTTATGGGTCACGAGCAAACCTCCCGCCAAACATGGTAATTTCTGACCTGTGGTATAATTGTTTATTTTCACAAAGAACTGAAGAATGTTTCTTTTCAAATTTGGTTAAAGTCTAAAATATGGTTAAATTCTACTTTTGTATAATTAACGTGTTTAGCTGGCGTAAAATCCCTAGTTGTTTTGTGTTGGGCTGTAAAATAAAATAAAAGGGTTCATGTTGTTTTATCGTTCAAAAATATATCTAATTGGAAAAGTGTTTAGCAATTAGGTTAGGATAAATCATTATCACATTTGAAAGATTTTGACATTTCTTACAGCTAGAGTGTAAACAAACAATTCTGTACCAGTGACGTCACCGGGTTTGTTTATGTGACCCTAACCTCCCTGTATATTTCTAGTAACCTTGATTCTACCGTATCTGTACTACTTGCTTAGTTTGTGTGTATAAAATAGTACTTTTATATTAGTTTACATATTAAATTATTTGAAGAAAGTTATATTACGGTACATATATTTTAAGGTTCTTGGGTTTGAAATAGTAAAATATTCAAAGTTTAGAAAATGTTGTGATATTCAAGAGGTAAAAATATGATTGTGAAAGAAGCGACCACGCTAGCAAAGTTGACCTTACCGAATATTCATGGCGGGGTTTTATTGTGATTTCAACTCCTTTTTTAAATGTTAATAATGATTAGATCATTTAAATGGCAACCATATTACAATGTAGGTATTTTAAGCCTCATTTCAGTCATTAATTCTTTCTATTTTTTCCTACATTTTTTCTTGTTAGTGATTCAACCAACAAAGTTTTAACTCAAAACCACATCGTACCACATCGACATAATTTAAGATAACAGCTGATTCGGATTTCAAAGAATGTATTAATGTCAAAATATACCCATAATTCCAATCATCCCACAAGGGCAAAAAAGAATGGAAATAGTTTATTTACGATATTAGATTTGACCGTAATTATTAGATAACTATAAACATACAGATAGTTATGGGTCACGAGCAAACCTCCCGCCAAACATGGTAATTTCTGACCAGTGGTATAATTGTTTATTTTCACAAAGAACTGAAGAATGTTTCTTTTCAAATTTGGTTAAAGTCTAAAATATGGTTAAATTCTACTTTTGTATAATTAACGTGTTTAGCTGGCGTAAAATCCCTAGTTGTTTTGTGTTGGGCTGTAAAATAAAATAAAAGGGTTCATGTTGTTTTATCGTTCAAAAATATATCTAATTGGAAAAGTGTTTAGCAATTAGGTTAGGATAAATCATTATCACATTTGAAAGATTTTGACATTTCTTACAGCTAGAGTGTAAACAAACAATTCTGTACCAGTGACGTCACCGGGTTTGTTTATGTGACCCTAACCTCCCTGTATATTTCTAGTAACCTTGATTCTACCGTATCTGTACTACTTGCTTAGTTTGTGTGTATAAAATAATACTTTTATATTAGTTTACATATTAAATTATTTGAAGAAACTTATATTACGGTACATATATTTTAAGGTTCTTGGGTTTGAAATAGTAAAATATTCAAAGTTTAGAAAATGTTGTGATATTCAAGAGGTAAAAATATGATTGTGAAAGAAGCGACCACGCTAGCAAAGTTGACCTTACCGAATATTCATGGCGGGGTTTTATTGTGATTTCAACTCCTTTTTAAATGTTAATAATGATTAGATCATTTAAATGGCAACCATACTACGATGTAGGTATTTTAAGCCAAGTATGAATGAGGATTGAGTGTAAGATGATTGTGACGCGATCTTGTAGTGTTGTTACCTACTGACTAAGGCTGACATGTTCCTTAGACAGAACTGTTAATTAATAACCCAACAGCCGATGGCAACAAATGGACCTACAGTAGTTTAACGTTGAATCCGAACCACGGACTCTGAATTACGGATTATATATTAAAAAATGGAAACGTAACGAAACCGACGCTGTATGTATAAAAATATAACTTTTTGTTGTATTGTTGACTTCTAATAGCGGAAAACAAACTTTTATCAAACCAGCAGCTAGCCCGTCCTTTTTAGGGGTTGTATCACACGATTTTAAGAAGAAAGATACATATTCCTACGAAATTAATTTAACTGAAATAAAAATAAGTAATGAATAAAAAACAAATAAAAAAGGAAAGATAAGTTCCCGCTTATTTATTTAGTATCATTTTAAATTAGAGAAATTGTATTAAATTAGAAAATCTGTGGTTGGCAATACTGTTAACGTTATGATGTCATTTTTTAGGGTGTCTTTAACGTCCGTCACCAAATTTAATGATGTCTTTTGTTTAGGTAAAAATAAGGAAGAAAGTTGCTAAGGGGATATGTCCTAGAATGCATACTTACCCAGATATTCGCCACTTTGTATTTTTTACAATATATTTTACTGTATATCTCAGTAGTTTTTCATCGATTTTTTTGAAACTTGACATTTGCGTATAGTAAAGACCGTAATTTGAAAAAAATATCAATTCAATTTAAATATTAATTTGAAAATGGCGGCAATTTATTTTTTAATGAAATCCTTAAAATTGAGACTTTGTGTCAAATCAAATTCGATTCCTTATTCAATGGCCCCGAAATTATGAAAATCGATCAATAAACATTTCTATTTTGATTCTAGATTTATATTAGTGATATATTTACATAAAGTAAAGTTCCGTGTAACCTTCTGGCCAAGGTCTAATGTTAGAGTTTTCAGGTCGCACTACTGCCTCTAACGGTGGCAGTCTGAGAAATTAAATTTCATGTGTCATGACCGGGAATTGAACCCGGGTTTTTTGGGTGGTAGGCCAGTACTCTACCCACTCAACTATGACTGCCACATATATTTATATTATAGAGAGATATATTTGATTAAAGATTCTATTTTGATCAGTATTAGATGTGTATTAATACTACGTAATCTGTTGCAACAATGGTGGTGGTGGCCCTCGGCCGTACAGACAGTGTCATTAGTCTGTGCGCGCGGCTCTGACACTACTAGCCGTTCTATAAAAGTTGGGCTCGCTCACTGCATTATGCTCGTCTGCAAGAGTTTCAGCTGTAATAAATAAATTAAGTTATCTGACTGAAGAGTATATATTTACATTCCTATATTGATATATTATATTTATATGCCACGAGCGCAGACAAATGGTACACACCTAATACTGGAGTACTGAATCTCCTTTATTATTGACCGATTTTCATAATTTTTGTGTCATTTGATATTAAATCAAATTTGACATACCGTTTTAACCATAATAGTTTTTAAAATATCAAAAATTTTAAAGCTAAGCCCTTTTGACAATAAACATTTAATCACGTAAACTAGATCTTTAATATTTAAAGACACATGCTAAGTTACAAAACAATCAATACAAAATGACTTAGATAACTCATTAAAATATTTTGTAAATAACACAAAATGGCTGATATACAGGTAGTAATGCATGCATTTTAGGACTTATTCCCATAGGAACTTTTTTCTTTATTTTGACCCAATGAAAGGCATCATAAGGTGTGATGACGGACTTCACAAACACCCTGTATAGGCCTATTATAATTCTAAAACAATTTTGAAATCAATTATCAATGTGAACAAATTGTTTGGGTCTGTTTTAAATGCTTAAAAACCTCCAAAAAGTATAGAATAGTGAAAATAAGCTCAATTATAGTGGGTGCTCTCGTTTTCACGTGTTACAAAAACTCCTTTTTAGCGTTACAGAAATATAGGCATACAGGCAGACAGATAGTCGTACATAAATTGAAATAAGACCGATTTCGGATTTTCTTGATTTATAAAACGTAGAATTAACGCAAATAAAGAAAAATCCAAGCAACGTATGGACAAGCTTTCTTTTATAGATATAGATGATATAGATTTTAAAAGTCCAATAAAATTGTTAATTTTAATATAAAACCGTTTGGAACGCCCCCGAAGAGAATATGTCTTAGATCAAAAATTTTTAACTGACATTTTCCTATTAATATAACAGCACAATGTCAGTGCTACACTGCGATATTCAGTTTATTTCAGAAGCATAAAGTTTTAAGTTTGTTTAAAAAAATAGTTTAAGTATAATTTATTTGAAGCTATTTCCAATTCAACATAGCTTGTTATCAAGAGTAGACGTTTCTCATTTACAGGTAACGATTTTATCAACTGATATTGACATTTTATAAAGAAACTCGTTACCAAGTTTTAATCAACTTATATAAAGGATGAAACTAAAATGATATTGTCTTATAATTATCAGTTAAACTTGAACCAATTACGTAATAAGATTATATCCATTATTAGTTTGAAATTTTCAAGATAATTAATCCTGCAGAGTTCAGTCCTGCTCCTTAAGTCATTAATCGAGTACTAAATAACCGAGTTTTCTATAGATACGTACTTTTTTAACTTAGTTTACATAATTAAAATAAAATTTTTCTATTTATTGTAAAACACAAAATAAATTATACAGCTATTGTATTCATTATTTCGTATTTTGACATAATATTTTTCTCTTTTTACTTAGAACCGACCATCAACAAATCCTTGTTATCCGTCCAGATTGAAAACAGGAGCCATTGTTTGTCGAAGGACTTCGTCCCTTGCAATCCTTTTGTAACTCCCTTGTCAAGCTCTCGCAATTAATCGCCAAAGATCTTTTATATTGTGCTTTCCAGTCTTTGGAATCCAACTTATTGCAGAACGGATAGTGATAATAGTTTGCAACTGTGATAACCATTAATTAACTTATCAATGTTTTAAATATAAAATTGATAAATAAAGGTTAATTGAAAATATTATAATTATTGATTTCTGAATAATGGTGTTAAATAAAAAAATAATATGGTAGACGCAGGATAGTCTGGACACGTTCAGTTCTAGGTGGAGGAAGTTGGGGGGGGGGTGTTAATGAAGGGGGTGAGAGCGCCCTGGGCCTGAGACTGGTGGAGCAAAACGATTCCACTCTGGCGATTCTGATGTCTTGGTAACTTAAAAAATCTATTTGAATTTTTAACATGGATGACCCTAGTTCTGGGCGGGTGGTATTGGCAATTTAGGTCACGCGAAAATTAAAACAAAATTAATTGTATATGGTTATAAGGAGAGCTGTTTAGTAGAACTGTAAACATCCCCTTTGGGAATACATGATCGAAGATATTTCCTTAAGGGAAGTAAATATAGTTTTGTTATTTTAATGATCTTTTAAATAGAAGTACCCTATAAATGATTTCAATTGAAATGGGTGCCAACTTCTACAATTTTGTGAGAGTTCCAAGAACGTAAAACGTGCCACATAAAAATGAGTCCAAAACGCTAAACGTAGAGTAGAGTTCGACTTTTACTTACTTTTACTGTTAACTGATTAGCGTTTTTACCAACTTTGTTAGTTTTCTATTTTAAAGACTGTATTTGATCAATGTTTTACAGAAAAAATATTCAATTTTATTTAAACTTTCTAAATAATATACCCTTATTTAATACATAAGATTTATCTGTATATATAAACGTCAAAGCCCTCACTGACTGACTGACTCACTCCTAATTCTCCCACTTCCCAACTACTTAGGAGCCGACATTTGGTATACTGGTTCTTTAGGCCTAAATTGAAAAGTCCAATAGTTTTTGTGACGATTATTCTATAAGTCTTACCGTATAGGCCTTCAAAGTTTCCATGTTAAACTTAAGGGGAAATAATTTTGTTTTGGATTTACAACATAAATATGTTGTATTTAAAACAGCTGCTGCGTTAAGTTATAAGCATAAGCTGTTTTTATTTGAACCATTGAGCTAGCCAAAGAAGCAAGTATAAAATAGCTCTAATGTTATCTAATTACTGTATAGATAGAATTTTTCTCAGTACAGATTTTGGGTATTTTTTATGATTAAAAATCAAATGTATTTGATGGTCAAATTAAAAATAATTACAATGTTTATTATACGTATTACTTTTATTATAATAGTCAGCTGTTGTTTATTTTTTATATCTTTCTTTTACTATCTGAAATGTATAAAAGGTTGATATTGTGTATTGTTATCGAATATTTGATTTTGTATGTGCGAGAGTGTGTACTTTCCGGGCCGTAAAATATTCAAAGGTAATTTAGTGTAAGATGTCTCAATTTTTCATATGTTTTAAAGTTTCAAATCCATTTGAATACACTAATTTCTTACAAATTTTCGGCTTAAAATACCTGGATAGGCCACAAATTCAGAAAGGTAATAATAATTATGCAATGTTTTATATTTGCCAGCGAACACATGACCTAATACATCAGTTTTGAACATCGCTGCAAGGCGCGACGCGTAACACTAGTTATCAATAAATTTATCATAAATAATCAAATTGGTATTCCGTCTAAGAAATATGTCAGCGTTAGTCTGTAACAAGATTACAAGATCGCGCAATCATCTTACACTTAATCCTCATTCATACTTGGCTGCAAATACCGACCTTATGGTATGGTCACCATTTCAATAATCTAATCTAATCTTCTATGAAAACTTTGAATGAAGTGCCAAAGCTTCGAATATTTTTTTCATATTTAACATGAAATGTATAAGTTCTAGGCCTGTAGCCTTACTTAGTATTTGATAAATATATGTAATTAATCAATGTGTTATAAGCTATTAATTTTTTTAAACATAAAACCAAACAAATCAGTCATTTATAATGCTTAAAGCTATTATAATCCTACGATTCAACTAATTGACTTGTTGACAGAACAATGAGGTTAATTAAAGAAGGATTTCTCCTCTAAGCCTTTCATCCCACTTCGTGCTTTTGTCTTTACTAAACATAACCACTGCCCTCAATTGCATTACTTATTTTGCTATTGTTGTTATTTTTTATTGGGACCGATTTTGAACACTTTTTATTGTGATTCAATGCTCCATTCTTACTTTTATTAACAATGACAAAATTGAAGGAATCGGGAATAATATGCTGTTGATTTCGTCATTTAATAACCCGATAACCACAATCACGCATTCTGACAATTATATTCATTAGTCATTACTAACTATTAGTTAATTTGTTACTATAAATAATTAGTTTATTTATTAGTCAAATACCCAAAGGCTTGTGAAGTAATTTGCTAACCACAAAAATTAAATAAAGGAAAACTTAACGAAATAGTTTTCGAGAAATGAAGAAGGAGTTTACTCATATCCACTGACTACTGACTCCAACATATTTAATTTTTTCAATGTTACATTACACCAGTAATTATTTAACACATAATATCATATTGGACTTAAAATGTTTGAAATAATTTGCCTGATTGTTATTCTCTATTTTATTTATTTATAATCCACTCTAAGCATATTTAACTTTTCCAATAATATTTTTTATATTTCGGCATTATTCAACAGTATAATAAATGAACACTCAAAATGATTGCTCTGTCCGTAGTAAATGGTAATAGTGAATGGAAGTTCTAAAGGTCGTTTAGTTTGAATATATAGTTCAATATACCTGGTTTAATCACACTTGTTGCTCGTGTAGTTCAATGCAGAACCCATAATTCAGTGGCGAGTGCGTGACAGAAAAAACCAATTAAAAAGTCTGTATTGTTCGTTTAACCACGAAAGTTTTAACTAGTTGCGGAGCGAGACAGCTGCGAACTCCTGCAGTTAAGCCTTCGCTTGTGCTTTTGTCGACAGAACGGCTTGTTGTAAGAGGATAACAACTTTGAGTGATTATTTAAAAATCAGTAACCATCACACGATCGATAAGTTTAGTTTTAATGACTTGGAAAAATATTTAGATCAATATTGTTATTTTTACGCCTTCAGGCAATGTCGGCTTACAATATTGGCAAAGATGTTTACGCCAAACTTCTCTTTTTTATGAATTTCCTCTGTGTGTATTTAGTCCTGAAAACAGCTGTTTACCGAAACTGTCCGGGAATATTTTTCCTGGACTGTAAACTGATCAGAAAATTTTGTAAGTGATTGCTTGATTGTATGGAACACAAACATAGTCTAACTCTTTAACCAAGCAATTTAAGCAATGAGATAGTATGTAACGGTTATTGACAATTTCTATTGGTTTAATAGGTTAGAGTAGGATATTATGACGTAAACAAGCTTAAGTCACTCGTCCGAAATGTTTTACCGGACTCGCATGGTGATTCCGCACTCGACTTAGTCTCGTATGGTACCAACAAACTGGCTGGGTGGCTGAGTGTGTCTAAGGTCTGCCTTCAAAACCGAAGGTTCCCGGATCGAATCCCGCAAGGGTCGAATCTGGACCCAGTTACCATTTCGTAATTGGGCTATTAATTAATGATGCTTCCTAATAACATGTCAACGTTAGGTAGTAACAAGACCGTTCCCCATCAAAACGTTAAAAATGCCGAGAGTCGTAGAAAGACACAAACAAAACAAAACTACTCTCGTGCGGTTAACAACTATTTCCCGGACTAATAACGTAACATACAATAGAGAAACCCCCGAGATAAAAAATTATTAGAAGTTTATATATTGTACAATATTTTGTATAGATAATATGTAAAGAGCTAAGATAGCGCATGTTAGTTAGTTACTGAAATGGCGACCTACCTAGGTAGGTATTTCAAGCCAAGTATGAATGAGAAATGGGTGTAAGATGATTGTGGGGCGATCTTGTTGTCTTGTTACTAACTAAGGCCATAACATTTTCCTTAGACAGAGCCGTTAATTAATATCCCAACAGTCAATGGTTTATCTAATGAACCTACAGTTTAACGTGGAATCCGGACCACTGCATCAGAATTACGAACTGGTCTAATTATGAGGATGGTCTTTGCGCATTGAGGAAGTAAAATTAATTATAACAAGTAGTAGAATAATATAATGGTTTGGTAGTTTTTGCTTGGAAACAGTTACAAACTTTAAATTACGGTTAATCAATTAAATGTTTTTATTGGAATTTTCAAGTAATAATTTCGTACCCTATAGTTTTAATAAATACCTTAGTCATGTTTTCAAGTCCAAGGTGCTAATAAACATTATTGAAAAACAGTGTTATGAAGGAAAATATTAAATAATGTTAATATATAATCAGTACTTGTAATGATTATTTTATATCTGTTATTTAAAGTAAAACTTGTACCTTTAAACAATGAATAAATAAAAGTGTATTCCTGTAAATAGGCCTATAGTTTTTTTTGTTATCTTACGGTTTCTTTTTGATTGTTTTAATGTCTTATTAGATAAAAGTTCTGCATCCTAAAACGGTTTACTATTAAAACGTTTTGGGTTATACGACTTATTAGGCTATTTCATAAAAACCTAAGTCTCTACTTTAAGCTAATTAGTTTTTTTCCGTAAATCATATATTTCGTTAAAAATATGTTTATTTAATAATATCTTATTCTATAGCGAAAAAATTGTTTCATCTATTTTAATCGCATCGTGGTTTTTGACTTGACAGCATTTGTATAGGGCAGAGAATTTGTAGGGGTAGAATGTCATTGCGCTATATTTTTACACATTTATATTAAAGTAACCTAAAGATTTGAAGGAGATTTTACTCTCTTTATAGGTACACCAGATTAATCATTTGCCATACTATACAACTGACGGATTATTTTCCTTCACCACAATCAGGCCATCTCCAATCCTATAACGTGCTATTTATCTGGTAAACGATATCGTTAATATTCCGCTCGCAAGTCCCCAACTGCCGGCGCTTCACAATAACTTCTACAACTGCTCCTCAGTGAGTTGTTCCGACCCTAATTAAGATTAAATAATTACTAAAGTTACTTTCAATTTTCTCCTTAAAGGATAATATTAGTTTATCAAATATATGTGTAGAGAACGAAATGTCGTTTGATACTCTCCTGTAGAAACTAGCTTAGATCATGAATATGTTTAAAGGTTTTTTAGTTCGTCTAAACAGCTGTTCTCATAACCATACCACGTCACTTCTGTCACTCTTTTTGCGTCTCACAAATTACTCACACCCGCCCCTGAGCTTAGACCATGTCACAATAGTGTCATTTATTTTTCTTTTAATCTGATTTTCGCCTTAGACATTCATTAGCATTGGTATCTGTATTCACACTGTAACCAGTCTTAATTCATTGGAATATTAAGTAATGATGCTTGCAATTGAGTCAGCTGGTCAATATTAGTGACAAGGCCACATGTATCATTAAACATGTTCTATTTTAATCATTATTACATTTTACTCGTGTTCATCATAAAATAATATGGTAAATTTATTTATTAATAAATATTAATATGAATATTATTCCTCGACTACAAAGCCTCAAGAAATGCCATACAGGCCATTTTAATATAAGGGTAATTGACGTCTAAACTTAAACAGTTAAAAAGAATATATCTGACAATAACAACGCTGCAATATGTCATAAATAATTATTAGAAATGAATAATCACACAAAATAATTAACAAAATAATATAAAAGTTTCCAAATAAATAAATCATTTATATATTTAAGTGATATTATAATAATTGAAAAATATTAAATTATAATAATTTTATGGAATAGTTAATTTTTTTATTCTGTTTTGCCGATGGCAAGCTCAACTAAAGCTATGCAGCCTCGAAGTTCACAATTGTTTTAATGAAAATTCACATCTAAATTTTTGAGGCCATCTCGGAGATCGAACCCGTCACCTCTTGTACCGAAGTCCAAGACGCTATCCGTTAGGCTAGCAGATGACCCTAGTTATATCTATATAAATAAACTTAGAGTTTTGTCTGTACATTGCTCAGAATTACTCATTTTTGAGTTATTTTTACTTTTCGTGCGTTAGTTTGTAAAGTAGATAACGAGCATTTAAAAACCCACTTTTACGCGATATTACTCGCATTTTGATTCAGTTTTCAATGAATAACCTACTACTGGTAATAATCAGCTGTCTTTGTAGTTTAAAGATTTAATAGAAATAAAAACAAACAGCTGTCAAATCAGTATTAGTTAGATTATATTGGTCATTGATTTTAAACCCATTTCGAAATCATACTATATTAAAAAGTTGTTTTAACGTGTAACTAATTATAATAATGGTATAAATGTTCTAATCTATTTAGTTGTAAAGTAATGCTAAATAATAAAGCTGGGTATTTATTATTTTTTCTTTGTATTGATTTGTTTAGGATTTCAGGTTTACATTTTGGTATGATCTTTCTTCTTTAAACTGAATCCTACAACGCGTACAAGACGGGCTCTCTGCTAGTTATTACTATTATTAAATTAATAATTAAAATAAAACAAATAAAAATATTGGTACATATTTAAATATGGTCTAGTTTAATTGATGGAGGTGACTAACAGGCGTGTTTCACTTGTTGGACAGATGAAGTGGTGCGGTGTGGTGGCGGCGGTCGTTCTGGTGGCGGCAGTGGTGAGAGCCGAGGGAGAGATCTGGGAAGAGGATGAACGGGAGGTCCTCATCCGCAGCGAGCGAGGAACCAAGAACAACAAAGGTAACAACAACACTCACTTAGTAGCTGTAAATCTTTTTAGCTGTTTGACCAAGATGAATTTGACTTTAAGAATTATTTGTCATTTTATGTTTGATCAGTAAACGGTTATGGATTAGAAAAATCCAAAGCTGTTCAAAACTTCAGTCCTAACAAAAAACTTGTTAATAAAATCTGAGATTCAATTTAGCTCAATCAAGCACCCTAGCCAAACATTTGGCAAAACGTTTCCTGAGCCTTGGCAACACAAGACAAATAACATTTACAGTCCCGAGTCACTGGGTCCTGGGTCCGGGTCGGGTGTTCCTGGGGGTGGGCACGGTGCATGTGCTCTCTGAGAGACAGTCCATCATCTGTGTGATCATCGGTTGTTGCGGTCTAGATGAAGGTACTTTCTTTCAAGGAGACAATGACGAGGGGAACACCTGTCACAGGAGGCCTTCAACTTTGTGTGTCGGGGTAGATCAATTCATCTCTCTAGTTCTCTAATGTTTTACAGTTTCAAACAAAATTATAAGATAAAATCAGTAGTTATAAACCTACAGATAAACCTATAAATGTTATATTTTAATACTAATACAGATTCAAGATTACAGTATCTCATCAAATTCATATTTATAACTTGTATGAATAAACATAGTTGTTTTTTTGTTTTCCGCGAACATGGAAAATTCCATTAAAAGAAACATAATAGTTTATATAACGTTTTTCAAATTACACATTTTTTGGATTGGGACTAACCTGAAATATGGATAAATATTATATAAAAATAAAAAATCCTGTATTAAAATAAGTTTGTCGATTTAAGCAGGAAACATTTCTAAATGAGAATTATTTTAATATCTTAAAGACATTATATTCTTAAGGGAATAGGAAGAGAAGATTTGTCCATGAATGAATTCTGTACCGAGCGTCAAAGCGTTTTCATCTCCTTGCCAAGCTTTGAATCTCCACCCAAACCAGATGAAATACGTTTCCTTTTAACAAATAAAATCTTCACTGTCTTATCTTATATTGCATCCTAAACATGAAAAGTGAGTTTTTGCGGGATAAACATTTCTATTTCATGAGTATAATACGTAATGTGACTAGATTTGACTGATAGTGGTCCGAATCAAAATTATGAAATTTTTTGTACATTCATTTGAATTATTTTCAATTTATTTCTATGCAGATCTAAGAAGCAATAATATCTGTGTTTGTGTTTTAAATACGTTTAAGGTTGGGGTCTATCAATTGAAACTTCATCATGTTTTATATTTGTACTTTAAAAAACTATAACCAGCCTAAGTGAGTAACTTCAGTGAGTTCGGTATCTAAAAAATTTAAGAAATTAAATATTTTAGTATATTTTTTATACTTTTCTTGGATCATTCTGATTAAAAAACATGTTTCGCAACACATAAGGTATGTGACCATAAAAATCATTTTTTTATTTTTGAAAAAATAGATTAAGCCCCTCCGTCAGATAAAGCATATAGGATGTTTACACACATGTATACATAGTGCTAAAATGCTATTTAATGAATTTATGAAATAAAAAATAATATTTATAATAAAATAAGTTATTCATTTATATCCATCCAAGGCAAATCAGGACTTTCTTATGCTTCAGGAATGTACTTAATAACTACCAATTAATAACATTTTAAACTCGTTCTCCCGAAGCTCTGTTTTCCTTACTCAATAGGCCTTCAGATAAGTTTTCACAGTACCACTAATGTTTATCTACTATCGAGACGTCTTACATACAAGTCTATGTGGGTGAATAACGTATGTGCAAAATGAGTTGCAATTCCCTAATACATAGAAGTGTTTTGTAAAGAAAAATGGCTAAACGATAGCTAATTTTAATCGAATTTTTTATCAGAGCCGTGTCGGTACGAGAAGGGGCCGTGGTCGGAGTGTGATCCCAAGAACAACATGCGCACGAGGACTCTGACACTCAAGGACCGCAAGAAGGGCGACACCACGAACGCGGCCAACTGCGAGCCGACCAAGACCATCCAGAAGAAGTGCAAGAAAGGTAAGAAAGGTCTGTCACTTTCCGATCACTTACTAGAGTTAAGTGCTTGACGTGTGTGTACAGTAGGGCCTACACCAAGTGCATGAACCTGTTCAGCTTGACGAATGCAACGCATTTTCTACGCTTTTGCCTCCAAATAATGAAAGTTCAATCACAGAAAGTTGCACCTTTCACGGGGGGACAACAGCCTTTCACTACTACCATCAGTCTATAAAAATAGTGATGGCACGAATGAGTTATCAGTCGGTTGATTCTCTTGTTCAATAGGTTTTTTTCACTCGAATGATCTACCGATTGAAACCACTTATGAGAAGCCCATACAGTTGATTCCACTCTTCACTCATACGTCGTTTCAGTCTACATTGAAATCAGTCTCTTCAACTCAATACTCTCTGGTTTCAGTACATGTATTTTATGACTGTTTCAATTTTCATAATCCATACTAAGAAAGGTTTTTTGAAAGGAATTAAAATCTGATCACAGAAAAGTAATGTATCTTTTTAAATTGATATCTATATAAATAAAATTAGAGTTTTGTCTGTACATTGCTCAGAGTTATTAATTTTTTAGTTATTTTTACTTTTCGTGCGTTAGAGAAACCAAAACCGGTCTTATCTTAATTTTTGTCTGTTTGTCCGTTTGTCTGTGACTCTTCAGGAGGCATTTTATGCCATCTTCTCCGAAAAAACGGGAGAACTGATTACAATGAAACTTATTTCATGTATTCCTCACATTTCAAAGAAGGTTTGTAAATGTTTGAAATCGCCCGCCGCCCCCTGAAAAGTAAATAACGAGCATTTAAAACCCCACTTTTACGCGATATTACTCGCATTTTGATTCAGTTTTCAATTATTAACCTACTGTTTAAGAGTTTAGTAGTTATGTAGTTAAGCATGTTTAGTTCTATCATTCTCATATTTTATTCTACCATGCTCAAGAATCAAATATTATTTTCAGTTCAGAAGTGTTCAATTTTGATTGAAAATGAAAGAGATTTAACAAAACCAATAGAATCCGGTTTTTACTCGGTTTTCCCATCATCAAATACATTTGACTTAAGACTAACATAAGAATATATATTTACATTAAATATATGTAGAGTCAAAATATATTGTTCAAAAGAACCAGCCAACACTAATTTTACAGTAAACGGATTTCTTTTGTACATTTATTTAAGTTTTATCGTGGCAACAAATTTTTGTATATGAGACAACTCAGATGTAACAATCTATGTTTTATTTTAAATTCAAAAAACCCCTAGGCTAAATATAATATAATATAATAATATAGACATCAAAATCAAAATTGTTATGAATATATTTCTTATTTAAACATTTATTATTTAAAATACACGTGTGACTATAGTATTCAATCAATATATTTTAGTGTTATATTTTTCTTCGTGGTTGTGCATCAGAATATTTTATTTATTTTTATTTTGATAATTATCAAAATAAAAAGAATGTTTTAATGTTTTAAAGCATAATTTATCCTCCAATGCTACTTCATACAACTAACAGTTATACTGTTCCAAATTCACTAACTGGTATGTACAATCGTGAAGCGGACAATCGTGCGGAGTTTTGTTTTAATGGAGCGTGCGCCAGACTGTTACTGTTTAGAGGTAAAATATGAACCGTGTAACAGAAGTAATAAATCAGATTGTGATATTCATACATTCCATTGGTTGTTGTTCATTTAATATCAAAAATTTTAATTTATGTACTTAAATCAAATAATGTTATTGTTTTTTACCTGTCATTAACATGTTCATTACTATTCATAATTACTTGAAAACCCGATAAAAGTTTAAAAAATCCTGTTATAATTTGGATATTTGGATGTGGCACTCTATGATGTCTGAAAAATTGTTCTGAAGTAAATTTCTCACAGGTTAAAAATATCGTTTGTCTATAAGTTACCGTATAAATGTTTTATTAATAGAAAGAAAGTTGATAGGAAGGAAGGGAAAGAAGAATCTTGACGTATAAGTAAGAAGTACTTACTTACTTCCAGAGTCCATACTCTGTTTAGTCCGTACTTTACCAGAACGAGCCTGGATGGTACCAATGGTTTGAACAATAACATCTATATTTTTCAGCTATAGCGTCTCATAACTCTGGAATTGAAGATTCCGTCTCAGACTTTTTCATGAATTAATAAAACATTTTTGTTTGAAATTCATTATGATGGATTTATGTTATTTAGATTTTTATTACAGACATTTTCTATCAATAAAGTCGTAAAACGAACGTTTCAGGATCTAGAATCTGATTCCGTCCTCAGACGAGCTAGTACCTAAACATAACATAATTAGTACATAATCCTGACTAAGCCGATATAAAACCAAAAACAGAAAAATTTTAAACCAGTTAAAAAAGCTCACTAACAATTACGCATACAAGGAACAAATCACGTACATTTGTCAGAAAGACTCAAAGACACTGAATAGGAGTGGGCGTGTCCCCCCGGAACCGGAAACAAAATGGCCACGGCAAAAAACCTGAAACCCAAACGAAGCGTGTCTAACAAATTATTATACTTATATCTATAGAAAACCTAAAGCCTCTTAGGAGCCTTACTACGAGTTAGCGTATCATGAGAATTTTGTCTTGGATTTATATTATTAATATTACAGATACTTTTTCCCCTATCCCTATCTTTGTTAAGAAATGGCAGCCATAATAGCCGGATCTCAACTGAACTCAACTAAACTAATTGGTTGGTCATACAGTTGGTAGGTGGCTTGGTTGGGATATAATGTTATCTGTTAATTGAGTAATCTTAAGAATTAGAATTAAATAAAATGAATAAAAGATTGTTTGGCACAAGTTTGTAACAAATACGTTCAAAATCAATATCAACAATGAAACCGGGTCAACAATAAGGGGTCACCTCGGTTCGCGATAACAAGGTCAAATTGGCTTCTTCCTCGTTACTCTCAGGATATCGCCATTTGGCGCTCCTCTGTTTGTCATGTTTTCTTCTGACTCAGAATCAATCTCACACCTGTTCCAAATGCTCCTGTACCACATCATTTATCTGCAATGGTTTCGTAAGCCGTAAAAAGTGAAAAGTATTTCCCTTAATTGTATCAAGTAGCATACTGACCTAAGTATGTCAAAGCGGGGGAGGGAGGTTGTTGAGCCATTCACATCATACGAAAATTGTAACGAAAGTGGCATCGTATGGTTATAAGTTAGGGTGTTTATAGGAACTTAAAACATTCCCTTCAGGCACATCCATTACCTAAGATATTTCCTAAAAAAGTAAATGCATTTCATTTCTATTTTAATCAGGGCCAATGATTAAGCAAATTATTAATATTTAAAAGTCTATCCTTCTTTAAGTGTTTATGAAACAAACGATTAGTTAGAATCCAATGCAACGTGAATAAATAATAACTGCTTAATTTCCCCCAAATATAACATTATATATCAATACTCCAGTGTTTCCTGAAGCATGTCCTTAAACCAGGTTGTATTTATCTAAACGGAGTTGAGGGTGTTCAAGAATAGATGTAAACAATGTTTTTGCACCAAAAGTACTTTTTCAAAAAAAAAGTCATTTCAGTTACATTCTTAGGTAAACACAATTTATTTCCCCATTGATAATTTATAGTAACATGATTATTTATATGCTTTCATTTGTTTTGTCACACTTATAAACCTGTTTCCAACCCCTTTTCAATTAGATTATCGAATACGTGTTATCATATTACCAATGGCATTGGAAGGAGGTTTAAAATTGTGGAGTTACAATTTTTTAATGTAATAAAAAAGAGATTTTGATTAGAGTAATTTCTAATGAATGAAATAACTGTTTCTGAGGATCAATCTGTATCCAAATGTTGCTCAGGCGTGGTAAAAAAAAAGCATAAATTTATGTAGTTTTGTTTTGTACGAGATCAGTAAATAAAAATGAAAAGTAATATTCAATAGATGGGTAGAAGTTATATGCGTGCAATGCATTGGGCTTGTTTATAGCAAATACGACAACCTGAGTTGTTGGTATTCCGAATCGGATCCTTATCATGCATTATGCATGTAGCCGTCATGTGATGTCTATTGTGCCGTGATAAACAAAAGCTTATCGCTCGTAAACATTTTACCCGGCCTCACCACAATATCGATCAGGTCTACAGTGCAACGCTAGCGATAAGTTAATTAAATGTCCTCATATGACACCTATCTTAAAATTTCATCAGATTATTTAATGAATCTATTAAATTTTCATCTTAATTCTAGTTATATTCTTGGTGTTAATCAAAATTTTTATAAAGATATAAACTGTAATAATTAAATATGGCGTTTTAAAACATTAAAAGTGATGGAATTACACTTTTTTATTTTACAATTTGTTAGCCAGTCCTTTTAATGGGTTATAAGCATAAAAAAACTTATCATCAAAACTAAATACTCACCTGATATCAAAATAAGTAAAAACTTTAAATAAAATATAATAAAAAGCAAAACTAAATTCTCAGAATGGCGATTTAGTGTTAGTTTTAAATTTAAAAACATGTAGCATTACTAAAATTGTTTTGTTTGGATAACATTTTAATATAGTAAAATTATTATTTAATACAGGTTTAAATTAAATTAATACTAATTATAAATTAATATTAGGTAAACAAACCAAATCACATCACATTGAAGAATATCATGAATGTATTGAACTATGTCCCTAAGAGTACTAACAATTTAAACTTTTTTTCTGAAAAACTCATCCATGAAATAAAAAAATAAGATTTAGAAATATAAATTTTAAAAGCAAAATCCCAAAATAATTAGGAAACAAAAATGTGTATACATTTTTGCATTAAAACTAAAATGTTATTGAAAGGTAGTTTTCTATGTTAGAATAAGAGTAAATTTTAAGCAACCTTACAACATGAACTAAGTAGCCTGGTAGAAATTACTATGCAGACAAAGGAATTGTGTTGTAAATGAACTCGCAAGGGTTCCTCCATTGTCGTACACATAATCTATTCTTACTCGGCTCCAACACACGAGAATATGGACCATCACTTATTGCCTTGTTACAAATTAAATAAAACACTCCGTACAATAAGCTATTAACTTTTAAAATAAGGATCAGATTATGAAGTGTATTAACATAAATATTAAATAACGGTGTAAATTTATATCTATTACAAAACAGATAACTATTAAAGGTGTCTAAGAATAAACTCCAAACCCAAAGAACTGCTGACAATGCTGTAGGATGTTTGAAATATGTTACTAGATATTAAACAAAATAACTAACTGATAATTCCTTAAAAGTTAAATTTGTAAAAAGAAAAAAAAATGTTTTGAACTAAATAACTTGGTTACTTAGATTTTTATTCCCAACATTTTCCATCAAGATTTTAAGTACAACAATTATCATTACGTTTCGGGATCTGGAACCTCATGCCGTCCTCAAGCGAGCTATTACCTTAAACATAACACGTTTATATTTATACCAATACGTTAAGTTAAGGTACTAGCTTGCCTGAGGACGGCATGAGATTCCATTTCCCGAAACGTCGTGACACTTTGTTTTACTTAAAATCTTGATGGAAAATGTCCGTGATAAAAATCTAATTAACATAAATCCACCATCACGAATAATAAATTTCAAATAAATAACTTCATTGAATGATACAATTTGATAAGTACAAAATTTTATACATACTTATTATCATTTAAATACTATTAAATACAAATTGAGATTTATTTTGTCTTATGGGGTTTTCATAGGATATAAAATATTTAAAAAAACAACTTTTTCAATACAAGTAGCATAATATCAACACAACCTTGCGGTGAACACAGAATATATTTCACTGTTTCCCTCTAAACATGTCTTTCTTTCCATTTGCATGTTAACCCCGGTGCGTTTCTTCAGTGTATTTTGTTTTTCTGGTAAAAGCCTATAAGCCCAATTTATTTCTCAAACAAAAATACACTTTTTCTTAGTTTGTATATTAGTAAAAATACTTACAATTTGGACAATGTTCTGTTGTATTATGAGATATACTCATCGATTCATTCTTCTCACAAATGGTTATTTTTGCTCAAAAGAATAGTGAATATTCCTAATATTTTATTTGATATCGGACACTTGTAAGCCCAATTTATTCATGTGATCAAAAATACACTTTTCTTTGTTTTTAGATTACCAGAATAAAATTCTTACAGTTCGTACAATGTTTAGTTATATTATGAGATGTAGATCTATTTCGCTCAAAAGTAGTTTAATATTAAACTTTTTGTTATTAATTTCAGAAACCCCTCTTAAGAATGAGTTAGAGTAAAATAATTTATGAACTTTAAATGCTAGAGGCTTTAATAATGAGTTTTTTTGCATAGAAATTGAATATTTGCATAATGAGCATTAGATTTTCCAGAATACCAAGTGAAAATCCTACTATTTTTTTCTTTTCCTAAACTATTAGGTTTAAGAGTTTAAATATACAAATTGTTTAATGGAGGATTGAGGCTTTACCTACAATCGTTGTACGTACTTGTGTTTTGGCTTGTTTTTGTAATTACCTTTGCATGAATTGTGTGGTTAAACAAATGAAGTATTTTATGTTGTTTTTAATTAGGTAAGCAATTACAGTTGAACTATAATCATTTATGAGAGACTAAAGTGATGAACAGGAGTTAGATAAATTTATGTTATACAGATAATAATTTAGGGTCTATAAAATACTTATTTTTCACGTTGTTTAAGGAGTTTATTTAAAAAAATCTTAATTGTTTCTTCAATAATCCATGTAAAATTGAAACTTAAAGAATTAAATATACTTGTAGAATAGTTGTTGCCAAAAGTATGATTATCCTTCCTTATATTGACATTAGATTTCATAGCTTTTGCATGACTATCTATGTTGGTGTATTTTTAGTTTTAAGCACTGAACTGTTAAAATATTAAGCATTCCATTTGTCTTCTTGGACTTACTATAGACATTATTTAATAGACATCTTATAGGTTTTTTCTTGTGAGTTTTAAGGGATTTATTTATTTTGACATAGATATGTCTTAGCTCTGAAAAGGGGTGTTGGCAATCCGTCAGACAAAAATTTGGAACGTTCATATGATTAGTGACGTCATATGTTAAAATAACAGCTGTTTATAGGAACTGAAAACATTCCCTTTAGACATTTCCATTATCTAACCTATTTTCCACAGGGATTAAACACAATCATGTTTTGTCAATTTTCTTTACTTATTAAATTTTAAATTTATTTCCATTATACAGTGATACAATAAAAAACTATGGCTTATCACATAAATATCTAATATACACTAGATACGATATTAATATTTCTCTATAATATTTTACCAGAATATCCCGTTTTAATCATGGAAATGTAATCTTAAATATAACCAACCTTTAAACTCGAACATTGCAAGGATGTATGTTCTTTCATGTATGTTTTTAAAACTATTGTTTTTGGAACATGAAACTACGCCCAAATTAGATATAACGCCTGTGAGGCTACTGTTTTTATTATCTTCAGTTATATGATTTTTTTGAAAAAAAATGGAATTAAAATTTTATCAAATAATCCAAGATATACAAATTGTTTCAAATTTATTTCCCTTCATGAATATATTAATTAAATTGGAACTGTTATAAATCTTTTTGAAATATCATGTCAAATATAAAATACTATAATTTTTTTCAATTTTGCATACTCATATAATTATTTATTTGGCCTACTCATTTAAACAGACCAAAAACATAACAAAAACACATGTTTCCTCTTACTTCAATAAACCAAGAAAAACAAAAAAACATGAACATTTACATTTTTTGCAAAAATATGTATTCAATATTTCAGTTAGAAAATAGTTTTTTATTTTTATTTACCGAAAATCACCCAACTTCAGAAGCTTGTGAAAAAATAATATCTTTGGTTTACGAAAATTCCAAGATATACAAAATCTTTGAAATGTTATACAACAACAGTAAACATATTTTATTGGATACACATAAAAATGTAAGTCTATAAACGTATTTGACTGAACAATGGTAACCAAGCGACCGGTAAAACAGATGCGAGACAAATGGCTTTGTGGGCGTAGGCTAGGAGAAAGTTCCATCATTTTGACCTACTGCAAAAACTAAAATATTGCTATCGAGATGGTCTAACTATACTTAGTTTTGTAGAGGATTTCATATAGAAAACTTTAACCTCACCCTTTTACAGATGTTTAGTAGAAAAATCACATTTGGTAAAATATTGACTATAGACAAAATCTTTCAACGGACAAATTATAGTAAAGGAATTGATGTATTCAAACAAGCAAACCACTACTCTCCAAGACAAAAACTAACGCTTGGATGAATTTTAGGAAATGGCAGATTTTGCTTTCGTCGCTCGATCGGTAGCGTCACAAGGTGGTTGTTTCAAAATTGTGTATTTTTTTTTATTTGTCCTGCGACAATAATGAACGTGAATGAACATCATTCTGTACATGAAAATTAAAGTTTATTTCATTAGCCTTCCAATGGTATAGGTTTCAATACGTTTATTTCGTAAAAACAATGTTAAACATTGGTTTAAAATATCGATTGTAGCAAACGTCTAAAATAGATGTTTGGCCACCATCTTACCGAAACCAAACGTCTATAATAGACGTTTGGCCGTTCTAGGGTTAAATGTGATAGTACACGTGAAAGCTGAATTTAACCCTCCCCCCTACAAGGCATCCTCAGCTTTCCATGTCATTTATAAGCTGGTCACCCTCCAGAGACAAATCGTGGCTACGCCACGGGAATTAATCACCCTGTAAGTCGAAAGGGTTTCACTAAACACTTGGAAAAACTATACGAAACCATATTAATGATACAATCAACAAAGAAACGTTAAAATTATGTATTTTTTAGAATATTCAATTTTTTCGCTCGCTCCACCTTAATTTATATCCACCTAATTCAATATACGTAAGTTACTTTAGTAACAAAGCTGATTATGGTTATCCTCACTAATCACAACTGCGTGAAACCCGTAGAGGTGATGCAGAAAGCCCTCCGTCCCGTCTGGCTATTCACCATGGTTACGATGAATGTACACCGTTCACTGTACAGAGCATGAGGTCTGCCAGAGGGCGTGTGAGCAACTGTGCAACTGTGCAACTGTGCATGGCTTCTAACGTGGTTGCGTGTCATGTGCTTGCAGCTTGCCGCTATGAGAAGGGCTCGTGGAGCAGCTGTAGCGCACAGAACGAGATGGTCCGCACCGACACGATAAAGGACAAGAGTGACTCTTCCTGTGAGCAGACCAGGCAAATCACCAAGAAATGCACTAAAAGTAAGGGACCCAGACCTGCCAAGGGAACCAACAAGAATACGGGTAAGGGCTGGAATACTATGGTAATAGATAACATTTAATACAACAGATTTCTTGGTTAACAACATTATTACTTCAACTTGGATTCTCTTTCGTCTTTGTTTCATTGCAGTACCTCAAGCATCCGATAGAATGAGCTGACACTAGTTTCCTCCACCCCACTATCCACTACACCTCCTCAATAATTAAAGAGCCATTTTATACATCTATTTCTGATCGATAAAACTGACTGTTTCAGAATGTTCAATTTATTAGTTTTTTACCTCTTTGCTTCTCATTATTCACCTACATTTGATCATCCATTGTTCTTGAAGCAGTAGACGATAGAGAGTTGAGAACTATGACTTGGAGTGGAGCAATGGAGTAGAGTAGACAAATAAAAATGGCGTGTTGAGGTTTATACTTGACAACTTGACTTGTAGTGACGATAAAACTGGGACAGTTAAACTGTAATAAACAGTATCAGTGGACTGAATCATACTTTCTCCTTTAAGTAAATTGAAAAACGACAATCGTAAAACTAATATGACATACAACTAATACGACAATCGAAAAACGTAAAACTATCATATTCTTTAAATTTTATCTAAGTACGATCATGAGTAAACTTATTGTTATTCATAAGTTATTGTTTCACAAATAATCATCCAATTACTTAAAATAACAATAAGAGAAACAAAGTTAAATTAATTGTTAGAATTTTATGGGGGAGACACCCCTAACCTCATAATACTCATAAATACATTTATGAGTGGGTTTTGTTGGGTGATGTGACATTACGCTGCATACCAAGTTTCATAGAAAACTCTTGGGAAATAAGGAAGAAATTGATTTTTTAATATTCTCCATAAGAAAAACATTGCACGCTCTCAGACAAGGCACTGTGTTTATCATCAAGTAAATTTAACTATTCTCTGAGTCATTGACGAATAATTCAAAATACTAATGGTGGTAGTCAAATTATACTTCACCTTAATTGATTTCGCGGGAAACTTTTTTTACTTTAAAAAATCCATAACGTTTGAACCGTCATTTTTACAGACATGCGGGTGGTGTCATAAATTTTATTGTTTTATGCACTAAAACTATCAAATTTTTGTCTCCATTGTTAGAGCAATTTGTGAGAATGTTGACTTTTTAGGTTTTTAGAACCTCTCTTAAAAATAAAAAATCCAATAATACAATACCGTCAATACAAACCATACCAAATTACTAAACAATACTTCATTTACTATCTCTAAGGGGAGAAGCTAAAAATGAGTAAAAAACTTTAATAATCGCACTGAAAAATTTATTGTATGAAACAATGATCTGGTCCGGCAGCAACCGTATGACCCACTAGACAACCGTGTGTTGCGTGAAAATTAATTATAATGAGCTAAAAACCTTTGCGGGTTTAAAAATAAAATACATTTATCTAGATAAAAATGATACACGATGTTGAGAAAAGGTAATGAGTACGACGCATGTAGTTGAATAATCAGAAACAAAGAGGTGAAATTAATAGATTGATCATTACGAAACAGGGGCGCTCTGAAATATTGGGAAAAATGAGCGCATTTATGCACTGTCATCGGTCTTTGACAGCTATTTTGTTGTGCGTATCTAAAACACTCCGCAATGTTTTAAAAACTCTCTAAATCCTTTTTAAACCAAAGTATAAAATTGTAGCCAATAAACACAAAACATACAGTCCGATTTTACTGTTCTTATGAGATAATTCACACATAAAACGTCTCTTAGATTTATTTCTCAAATCACTTATAACATTTTTATTGCACACGCATAAGTACAATGACTTAATATATTTATATGGCTTGTTTTCCAAATTCTAAATTACTGTAAATATTAACTGATTATGGACCATTTACTACTAATTATTGCTAACTATTAAAACAATTAGTATCTTTGGGTAACGAAAACATTTACTTTGAAGTAAGTTAAAAAAAATGTAATTATAGTTTTTTATAAAAAACAACTTAAACTAAAAATTTACTCTTTATCCACTTACCATTAGATAATTATTATAATTATAACTTAAGTTGTACATACTTAAATTAATAAATTTTTATATTTTTACTTCTGCACTTCTTCTTATTTACAGACCTACAACTAAATTTTTTAATATAAAATTACAGTTATATTTAAATAAATAGAAAATGTATCAGAATTTGTCTTCGGAAAAAATTCTTAAGAATTTTCAAGCTTGGGGCACAACATTCTGTATGACATTGTTTTCATTCATGAATCTGAATAGAATATTGTCTAGAGGAATGTATTCTGGACGTCGAGAGATTTGAGTTATTCGTTTTGCTCTTTAGGGATGTCTTCCCTGAATACAAATCCTTTAGCATGGCTTTCCACATCAGTCATATCCAACATTTTATTGATTTTACTTTTCCCTACTGGAATAAGTATCGTTATCTAAGTCTCATAAAACAACCCTTTTTTGCGTTTAACACATTTGCTTATATATCTGTTGATTGGTAATATCCATTTCATTAGATATTTATAATACATTTTTTCACTTATTAAAGCACAAACTAATATCCAATGCTATAATACGAGCAAGGTTTGTATATATATATATATTTGCACACGGATCTCGAAAACGGCACTAAGGATTTTCTTTAAATTTTGGAAATAACTAATTTCCAAGTAGAAAATAAGTTCTAGATAGGTCTAATGTCCAGGAAAATTCTTGTTTTCTTGTAATATTAAGTTTAAAATCTAAAAATTTAACATTGCTTATGGAGAATCAAATGTAAAAAATACAAATCAAAACAGCTGTTTATAACCGTTTGACAGTTGTTGATTGAAGATGGTGGCAAACAATATGTGAATAGAGGTTTTGCATTAATATTTATTTTATGTATGTAATAAATGAAAAATTATCAAATTACTAAACAATTTGTAAAAACTAAAGGGTAAAGTAACTGTGCGAAATAAAAGTAGAGAAAATTATTTCCAAAATCTTTTGTGTTTTGAAAGAAAACGTATTCATTCTATTGCTTGAAGCCACTGTAACAAACCAATTAACTGGTGTAAATTAAATTTACCTTTTGCTTTTCAATTCTCATTCCTTTTCTAGCAAAATCAGTTGATCACAGGATAATAATAACAAACTGTATGAACATTTAAATTCAGTATAAGATTAGCTAAAACAATTGAGGTTGGCCAAAAACTCTTAAACGACGACGACAACTTTGCCGACGCCGTAGCTCAGTTAGTAGCGCTCAGGTCTCACGTACGCAAGGTCGTGTGATCGATCCCCACTCGAGGGCTATATTTTTGTTCAGTATTTATGCCATATTAATTAAGGGGTATGAAAACGGTTTTATTTAAACCACATAAATGTTTTCATTGAGCAGTAAATTTGTTTTAATTTTGCTAATTAACTTGTAAAAACATGTCTTATTCTATCCGAGCAAAGCTCGGTCACCAGGTACTTATATATTATTCAACTAGAAGAGAGACTATTTAACCAATAAAGTCTGCTTATGTTAGTTTTATTTCTAAAATAGTTTCCTCTTTAGCAAATTTGTTGATTGTACATAAATTCCATTTCATAAGTTCAAATTCGAATTAAGCAAATTTCACCTGTCTCTTGTTTTTATTATTATCTGAACAACTTTATGATTTGATCCTGATGTTATATGAGTATGATAATGCAATTCTCAATTATTTTTATGGCAGTATAATAAATGTGGGTCCAAAAAACATTTATGTTCATTTAACTTTTACAATGTATAATTCTAATTTAAGTAGTATATATGTTCTGGTATTTACTCCCAAATATGAGTTTTTTATTGTTATAATGTATCTGTTATCATACGCAATAATAGGTTTTTTGCAATTATATTTTTTTAACGGTATGTCAAAATATGTCAATACAGTAACATATTATAAGGCAAAATAATGTTTGGGATTTCAATTTTATATTTTTAAATCCATAAATTTTACTGTAAAGTACAATTGCGGTAAAATGTTACTTTAAACATACTTAACAGTACCAAACAGATAAATGACTATCCCTAAATTGAAACTCCAAATCGAAATCCAAAACAAAATCGAAAACAGTGTTTGCCATATGTTTTATAAGAAAAAGTCAAGCAGAAACACTTTGAATTAGCCCATAAAGACCTTTTAAGCTTATGCCGTATGTTACAAACTGCTATCTTTTATGACATTAGTTTAAGAGTCAAACTAGTTCCTTGCCTCTTTAACAAAATTAAAGGTAATTTTAATTATTGTGAAGTAATTAGATAAATATTGTACCCCACCGATAATTTTTGCACAACCTTGATGTAAAAGTCTCAGTAACGGTTTTGATCAATTAAATAAAAAAAGAAAATATTTTTGGTATGTTTTTTTATTACAAACTGTCGCCTGTGATGTTACAACAGGTACTTTTGCTATTGCCGCTCCTACAAATATATCAATAGTAGAAGTGTAACAGTTGCAAGACGCAACTTTCAGAAGATTCCTTCATTCCATTCACTTCTTTGCAAACATTAACAATTTCTCAGATACAACTTGTGTTACAGGTGCAAGACGCAACCGTCAGTAGATGTCTTCATTCCATTCACCTCTCTGCAAATATCAACATTCTCTCAGATCCTAGTTGGTTGGCCACCGCATAAGTCAAGTATTATTGTTACTTCGTGTAAACATAACCTCAACCTTCGGACGGGATGTTTTTGTTTCTTATTTGTGCAAGACTATGGAAAACATAAACATTCGATTTAGCGTTTTTCTATAGTCTCGATGTCTTAACTTTAGATGTTTCGAACAAGTATTCGTAACAAATAGTTTAGGTTTTTTATAATTTATTTACGTCCACTGTGCGGGCTTTTAGCTGTCATCCTAGATGTCGCTCTGTACTCTTTGCATTTACTGTTTTACATAAGTTTTTTTTATTTTGTACTCTAGTTATGGACCGGGATTGCTTGGTAAAACCCCAATCAATTCATCTCTTCCGATAGATTATCAAATTGTTAGTGTAGGTCTATACATTTTAAAGCAATTTTAAACCCATAGATAGAGATAACTATGTATAAGTAGTTTTTACCGGATTTTACCGATTTTTGAAACACTAAGTTTGTTATTCAACGGTCTTCAATACTGAATGTGCTGTACATAGCTGTAAGTGTCTAGTAATGTGTCTTCTTGACTTGATTTCAACCGACGGTATTCAACAGTGCCACTTTGACATCACGTATACCAAGGCACTCGATTGGTCAGTGTTTACTTTTACATGTCATTGTATACAAACCCGATACTAAATTTGAACGTTGTAAACATTGATATACTGGCTTTATATTTTATTATTGTATTATGTAATAAACCAAGTAATCCAACTTGTGATTGATTATTTCAGTAGCCCAAGTTTCCTAGCTAAGAAGTTACAAATATCAGATACAAAAAGATTTTATTGGATTTTAGTTTCACGTAACAATAATTTTAAATGTGTATTATACTCTTTTTTGATCAAGGTAGGCAATACATTATTGCATATGAATTTACAGCAGCAAAAATGTTAAAACAAAAGAATTAAAAAATATTTGATAATGAATTAAAGTATCGAATTCTCCTTTAAATGTAGAATCGGCTTATAAATAGCCGAGTACAAATTACATTCTCCTAAGTCTCAATGGATTAGGCGCAATTTGTTTTGAAGGGTTTTTTCTGAATTTTTCTCTTTTTGTTAATTTAAATAACCACTGGTGGACCTGATTCAATACGTATAATTTAATAAAGTCATCAATTATTGTTTTTTTTTTTTTTTTGTAAAAAGAGTTTGATCATGACACTGAGATAATATATTTCAAGGGTCTCACGTTCCCTCGATAATTTTAATCTCTATTGGATAAACTTAAGCCACATGTGGTAACTAAGACTCAGAAAAGTTTTAAGTATACAGCTGTTAAATTTTATAGCAGATTGTCTCTCTCAGTAAAGTGTTTGTCTTTAAATAAATTTAAAGACACTGTAAGATGTATTTATAAGATTATTTTTTTTATTCTGTTGTCGATTATCATGATAATAATTCTAGTATTTAAGAAAACAAAACTGATTATGTCTATACAAGCATTATTTTTGTACTGTGCTGTGATTTGGACAAATAAAGATTTGATTTGATTTGTTGAAATTATATAGGATGTAAAGTAGTTAAAAAGCTAAAATATTAAAATAAAATTATCAATTTGATACCACATTTAATTACTTAACACCACCTATCAAGTTAACGTTATATAACATAACTTTTTCAATTAATTAGAAATTTGTAAAATATATGGTTGAAAAAAATACTTGGTTGAAATAAATTAATAATCATATGCTTAATAGTATTTATCCAATTTTTTATTATTTATCTAACACAATTTACATAATAGTTACTAACTTTATTTAAACTTCAAAAGCTATTTTTTCTGTTTCAAGGATACAGATCTGAATTATTATTCCTCATTTGGATATTTGAAAAGTTAGCTCATTATTTTGAATGTATCAAGGTAATGCGTTTTTCAAGAAGCATGATGTCTGAGAGGGATGCAAATGAACCCTGTCAGTCGGAGTGACAAATGTTCGCCCTCTCAGAAAGCGATTTATTCTTTAATCAGAAACTGTCAACGTCCTAACAGCTTAATATAGATTCAGTCTGTCATGATACAATCGGACGCTAAGTGGCACCAATCTGTATCGGTCACTTTTAGTGAATACTAAGTATAAAGAGTTAGTGAGTAAACACTAACATGAATCTCTCTCATAAACAATTAGTTTTTTTTGTAGTCTAGTGTCAATAAATCTGGAAACGTTTTGGCTTAAATATTTCAAGTACTACCATAGGACTTTGATTTATAAAAACCCCATGACTTTTAGAATGTAAAAACAAGTATTGCCTATGTGAGTGGTTTTCAGCATTCGCCTCATACTCTAGGGGTTGCTGGTTCGATCCTGGGCATGGTTTGATGGCTTGATACTGAACCCAGCTGACTTTATTTATTGATCAAGTTAGTTAATTAGTGGAATGACTACCTACTCAGGTAGGTAATTTAAGCCAAGTATGGATGAAAAATGAGTGTAAAATGATTGTGGCGCTATCTTGTAGTCTTGTTACTTACTACGAAAGACATGTTCCTTAGACAGAACTGTTAATTAATAGTCCAACAGTTAAAGACATATCTAAGGGACCAACAGTTTAACGTGGAGTCAGAACCACTGCCTCTAAATTACGAACTGGTCTGATTATGAGGATTGTCTTTGCGGATTAACGCAATATTCAATAGTGCAGACATTAATCCACACAAAAGAACACTATACCCACCGACCATTGCTCACAACTATCCACAATTCGTGACCTCCAAGAAGTTGGATTACAGGACACGTCACAGCCTCAGTCTAATAATTAATTAAAATATGATCCGGAAAATTAATCACCTGATATTAACAGTAACAACGCTTCATATGCCATCAATTTCATGCCGCTCATGCTTCATTGATATTCATCTTTGATATTTAAAGATATCCACCAGAGTAGAACGGTGTCATATATTACTGAATGTTGGAATTAAGAGCTAAAGTTTATTACTGTAAAATCTAAACGGTTATAGACTCATTGGAATATATGGTACAGATATAAGGAAAAGTTTGTATTAACCATTAAAATAGAATTTTTTGTTCGTAAAAAAGAATAAAACATTCATTTCATTTCATGATGTTCTTTTTTACATTAAAACGTTTTTTAATGTTATTTAGGTATATTATTGTGGTACAAGATCAACTATATCAAAATTATTTTTTAGTTTACTTACAATAAAAAAATAAAATTTAAAAATTATGAGATTTTTAAAGACAACACCTTTTTAACATGTGTGAAATTTGCCTCTGTCTGCTTGCGTGGATTTTTCCTGTATTCTGAGTCTGGCTGCTTTTGTCCATTAAGATATACTATTGATTGTAAAAATATTTTAATATTTTTTTAAATCTCTAATACCTAAAATCAAAAAGGTATATTAATATAGAGTACTCATATATAATATCTCCACCATAGCAAAAATTACATCATCAACCACATCAAGTTTGCGTATTTTGCTAAACAGTTTTCGTTTATTACAATAAAAATGGCCAATTTTTAGCTTCATTGTTCAGTGTGTTCTTATAGGATCATAATATAAGAATAAACCTGTCCAACAATATTTTCGTAACCTATTATACGCTGAAGGATAAAAATATAAATTTCAAAATTTGATTCCATGTTTTACAAAAGGCCTAGGAGTGTGGGTTGGAAGTTTAATATTCAAAGAAAGAAGTTTTCGATCATACAGTACGATTACAAGCATTTCAATAAATGTTTCAACAAATGTTCATTTGAAAAGCTTTTCCTCGAAAGGCTTATGAAATACCTAAATCGATTTGAAATTCTCTCATCGCATCAGTTTGGATTTAGGAAAAACTTTTCCACGATTGATGCAATAACAAATCTGATTGAAATGGTTGTCGATGGCCTCGAGAGGCGAGAACATGTGCTCAGCATATTTCTCGACCTTTCGAAAGCATTTGACTGTGTGCATCATGAGACACTGTTGCACCAGTTGGAGACGTACGGCATTCGTGGAGTGCCACTCAAGTGGATCACTTCATACTTGGATAACAGAGTCCAATGTGTCCAAGTTGAAAACAAAATTTCTCAAAAAGTAAAGATGGCTCATGGAGTCCCGCAGGGATCTATCTTGGGACCAGTTCTGTTTTTGCTGTACGTCAATAACGTTGGTTCATCGATCCAGAATGGAAAGATGATACAGTACGCAGATGACACGACCATCTGCGTAAGAGCTCCAACAAAACAAGAGCTGGAAGTAAAATCATTCATCGATCTCAATTCATGCATTCAAAATTTTCTGGAAATCAATTTGAAAACAAACAACTCCAAATCCAATGTCATTTCATTTTGCCTCAGACAGCAGGAACAAGACCTGCCACCTTCTGTCATGGTGGATGATGTCCTCTTAGAGGAAGCAGACTCCGCTATGTTCCTAGGAATGCACCTGGATAGAGGGCTGACTTGGGACCAGCACGTCAACCACATTTGTGCCAGGGTTGCTTCCGGTATTTATGCCTTACGCAACCTTGCCAAGTTTTGTTCCAAAGACGTGCTTTTGTTGGCCTACTTTGGCCTAGTCTACCCCCATTTTGCCTATGGAATAAGGCTTTGGGGTGGTTGTGCAAAATCGAGGCTAGATAGAGTCTTTATACTGCAAAAAAAGGCAGTTAGAATCATTTCCAAATTGCAACCAAGAGAGTCTTGCAGGAACGCTTTCAGGGAACTTGGACATTACCCAGCCTCTATGTCCTGGAGGCGGCACTGTACTGCAGGTTTAAATGCTCACTTGTACAGGGCAGTCAGTTTCACCAGTACAATACCAGGGGCAGGGACACTTATCGACTCGGACAACACAGAACTTTGGCGTTTGAGCATTTGCCGTCACAGGCTGGAGTCAAGTTCCTAAATAAGCTCCCTGACAGCGTCAAGCAGTCTCAAAACGAAAATCAATTTAAAACTCGACTGAAACGCCTCTTGGTGTCTAAAGTTCTGTACTCGGTTGATGAGTTCATGATGAGCCGCTGGGATATCTAAATTCTAGGAGTTTACGCGAAAATAAAAATTTGGCACTGAAGAAAATACCTAGTTCTATAAAAATGAACTCTTATATTACATGACCTTTGCAATTCAATGTATATTGTTCTACTGCAATAAAGAAATTTATTATTATTATTATTTGTTTTGTTCACAACATTGTCATCAGTGATAACTTTTTCAAGTCACACTAGCTTGATCATCCGTTACAGATGGCGTCGGTGTTTTATAATAATGAATTATCCCAATCAGATTCAGCCCACTTCTTCGCCCAGTTTAACGGAAACGATGATGCTTTATAGCCCTGTTTTCGAAAGTAATAAAAGCCGGCAGGATATTTCCCCTGACGCCAGTTGTTTTGTCGGCTTGTCCTCCTCCCCTCCTTGAGCCAGTCAGCCCAGTATCCCCTGTTTTCACCCCAGAGTACGATGAATTACTGTAAACGGAAGAGCTAGATAATTCATACACATACAGTCTGAGTTTTATTACTTACGTTTCTATTATAAAAAAATGATTTAGAGTCATTACTACAATTTACCAATGAATTTATTGATTACATGGGTATCTTATTATTATTATACTCGTACTATGTGGTTCATAGAAAATGAATAAACAGCAAATACTGCTAATATTTTTATATAAAGGTTAATTTCAACGTAATAAAAAAAATTGTTGATTGCTCTATCCAACCTCCATATTTTAGGCTCCATAAGAGCCTCCATCCCCGTGACTTTAAGAAGAGGCACAATGCAGAGGAAAAAAATCAGGTTCTCATATCTCAGGTACAGTACTTTGTAAAAATAGCATGGTACGCCACTTAGTACAATAAAGGTAAAGTGTCACTTTGTTGCAGATGTTTTAAATAGTTCTGTTTTACAACGTATTCATTGAGTTAGCTGTGCTTAGTAAACGAAATTTGATAGAGAATAGATAACTGTACTCACGCTGGTGAGACCAGTTTAAATAACAAATTAGATATAGGCATAAATGAGTATGGTAACCTCTTTATGTCATCCATCATATCAGATTGCAAATGTGAGAATTTTTTTAACCTCATTTAAGTCCAATTCACTGTGCATTATTCATTAATACAATCAATTAATACTAAAAACGAGTTTTTAAAACTAGTTTTACGCAAGGTATATTGGCCTAATATCTTTCAAACAAAGTAATAACTATGATCTGAGAGTAGTTGCTGATACTGTATATCTATAGTTAAAATGAATTTGTACAGTATTGGATAGGTCAACATAACTATCAATCTACATAAATAAATTAAAATTTTGTCTGTACATTGCTTGGAATTATATGTTTGGTTATTTTTAGGTTGAATAGCCCCGAACAGCCGTAATGGGTCTTATCTCAATTATTTCCTGTCTGTCTATGTGTCTTTATGTGCCGCTAAACAAGGCATTAGCGTTCGTCATTCCCGTGAAAACGAGAGAACCCACAGTTATAAAACTTACTTTCCATTATCCTATACTTTTTGGAGAAGTAACTTTAAAGTGATGAAACACGCTATATGAAAATAAAATATTCAACTCTCCCAGTTTTGGACTATATTACATATTAAACATATATTTTCAGTTTACAGTACAAGTTATCTATATGGTTCAACAGGAAAAAAACAAACAGCTGCCAAATTAAAATCAATAAAGTCATTTTGAAATCACTTGGAATAATGTAATTACAATTATATTATACTACCTGACCGGGCGAAGTTCGTAACGCCTAACAGTAAATACATATAAACTTTAAGATTGGCCATGTTCTGAAGTCGAATGGCATTACGGCTTCGTTGTGAAAGATTATATATTCTGGGTCGCGGCATAGCTAATAACAATACTAAAATGATAAGACATATAAATAAAATTGACATAAAACAAATAAATCTTAGTGGATTGATTGACAATTTTCTAATTCAACCTAAACGCAAACCAAATCTAACCGTAATACGGCTTTTATAGGAAAGATTAAATTTGGAGAGTAAATAATATAAATTTAAAACAATAAACTTTAGAGCACAGACGAATCTAAAAATTCAATGATTATTAAAATCTGTTCAGCCGGTCTCGAGTTATAAATGATGTAACTAACACGACTTTGTTTTATATATTTAGATGTAAAACAGCTGATTATTATAATACCATTATAATATAATGGCCAACATATAAACACGTGACTTTTAATCAGACAGAAAATAAAAAATATAATTACATAATCCCCAAAACCTGTAAACTACAACGTGGGGAATACAGTACAGTACATTTTGTATATTGAATACAGTAATTTTGTACAGTACAAATTTACTTCATAATTTTACATTAATGAATGATTCAGATGGCATTGGATAGTAAAGCACATTGCTAATGAAAAGTAAACCAACAGCTGTAGCTTAAGAGATAAAGTGTTTTGATTGTAGAAAATGTATAAACAAACATTCTCCCCAAAAGGTTAACATTCGAAATTGAAAACTTTAAATATGGAAACTTATGGAGTTTTCGAAGTCATTTTCCCGGGCACAAATAGAGCAGCTTCCAAAAATTTCATGGCGATGGGCTGGATGAGTAATTTGGCAACACATAAAGGACATACATACATTCATTTCTATATATAGATATGTATTTAATATCTGATACTATATTAAAATGTTATCTTGACGTATGAGGGATTTTAATAATGATACAATTTTAATCTAATTTGGAAACTATGGAAACTAAAACTAATTAAATTAACTGAGAATTTGTTTTTTTATTTTTTTTATTTGTTTAATATTTTAGGATTAAATTTTTTATGATAATACGTATCTTAACACAGAATCTTACACCCCGTACAAAGGCCGGGCTAGTCCAGTCCAGATTGCAAACAAAAATACGACGTCTGGCAAATCCCAGTCCAGGCTTGGTGATACTAAAGGCTGCAATCCAAAAGCAATTACAATATAGGTTTATTGCTCCATGACAACGCCAAAGCCTGCCACTCACTAATATAACTACCGGGTCATAATTAAATCCATCAACACAGCTTTTCATTCATTTTCAAACACCTCTGTAATGTGAAATACAAAAACGTCCCAAGATGTCTTGAACTAATATATTGGATTCCATGATTGTACTCTAAAATTTTTACTATGAATGCAATATGTAGTTGGTGCTAAACTTTTTGTTCAGTGCTATATTAATTATGGTGTATTAAATCAGTTTTATTCAACCACATAAATGTTTTCATTGAGTTATAAATGTATTTTAATTTTTCTAATTAATTTTTATAATACATGTCTTATTTTATACGAGCAAAGCTCGGTCACCAGGTACTGTAGTTATAACGGCATACAACAATATCATCATTATTATCATATTAAAAAGTATATAAGTTTAACATTATTCATTAAATATACTGTCTAATTTCTCAAATATAAGTTGACAACGTGAATCTAGATAAAATAAATTTCTCAAGTTGAACGTTTCAATAAATACCAGAATATTGAGGAAAACGCATACAAACATAAAAAATAAATGTAAATAAAAGAAATTAATATCTTTGTAAAGAGTAATAGTGTCCTTTCCAATTGAGGGAACACTTTAGAATTTTAGATATTTCATTTTTTCTATATATTATTTAGAACTATCTGGGACGTTTTAGAAAACATTTTGTGTTTCGTTCCCTTACGTTGTTACGTCCATGTGGAATGTATTTTACATTTTATGTCAATGTCTGGCAACAACTCTCCCTCAGTGCCTAGAGCATGGTTGAGGAAAAAATATTAGATGCACACACTTACAAATGTCCATATGCTATGTTATTTTTATTATTTAAATGTATATTTATTATTTCATTGATCCTTGTAAAAACTTTAAATTGACTTCATATAGGCTATATATATTATATTATATAAATTGTATAGTTAATGAATTGATTTATTCAGAATAAATAAAATTTTAAACAAAAGAATTTGCGATTTTTTAAATAAAAATAAACGTTTTCAAGCAATGAGAAGGATGAATAAATAAAAAACAGACTCTAAATATATTTTGATATATGATTGTTTTAGAGTAGTTTTTTTCGTGTTGAACATATGTATAATTTAATAAAATAAAAATTAACTAAAAAACCTTTTGAGTGGATATAAAATGTTATACATGTAATTTTTTTTATTTTTGTATGCAATTGAACTAAATCGTTTTTAAATATACTATAATTCACAATAACAAATGAATCTCATTGAAAAGTTTTGGGAAAATGAATCTATTTATTTTTGACATGGATATGTCTTAGCTCTGGGGGGGTGTTGGTGATTTTTAAGATGGAAAACATGTAACAGGTTTCCATAGAAACTACTAGAACTATTGTATTGAATTTTAAATATAAAAGAATAAGAACAGCTGTTTAGATGAACTGAGAAAGCATTCACTTTAGACATATCCATGATCTAACCTATTTCCCACAGGGAAGTAAATACAAACATTTTTAATAGGAATTCACTATAGCCAAGTTTCAAGTTCTAAATTGAATCATACATATGTGTAAGCTACATATCTAGTCTCTTACTCATGTAGCGTCTGATGGCGGTATATACATGAACAAACTTCCATGAAAGTTTCCAGAAAGCGCGAAGGAGCGAGATCAAAATAGCCCGAGGTACTTCAGAACTCAGTACTCGCTTTGAAGATATTTGTGAAGATTGGAGGACACTTTCGCTTCTCTCCAAGAATTCTTACCTAACTCATCTATGTCAAGAAGTAGACATGATTATTTACCTGAAAATTTATTTCCCATATGTTTCGTTCAAATTTAAAAAGGTTTGTATTTTATGCATATCTTAAATGAGTTGTAGTTGTTCTATACATTCACCAACCATTAGACTCATTACCACAGATATAATATTAACAAAGCATACGACACTGATAATTATGTCAGAACATGACACAGGTTATAGGTTGAAATAATCAGTTATGTTGATGCTCCCAATCCCTCACCATGTAAACATTTTCTCAAACTATTGAAGATAGCTGACTTCTATTTTCTTTACATTAAAGGTCTTTCTGCTCATATAAAATGTACGAAATATAGCTTTCGGAGGACTTACTTTTTTATTTTCAATAACTATTTATTTTCACAATTTTAAATCAAAAACTATATTTTTTTATAATTGATATTGTGACAATTTGATGCATTCTGACTATGTATCTAGACAATATTTAAGAGCAAAAAAATGAAATTCATATTTTTAGTGGTCAGTATACAGAAAAAGTAACATTTTTGACATGGATATGTCTTAGCTCTGGGGGGTGTTGGTGTTTTTTAAGATGGAAAATATGTAACAGGCGTCCATAGAAACCGGCAGAGCTATTGTATTGAATTTTAATATAAAAAATAAGAACAGCTGTTTAGATTAAGTGAAAACATCCCCTTTAGATATATCCATGATCCAACCTATTTCCCACAGGGAAGTAAATACTAACATTTAATTTTTGGAAATCGCAAAAAGACATAAAATATCTAATATGTGTAAAATAATCACAATAATAACTTACTTTAACCCCTGGTAAATGAAAAAATCTTATCAGGCTAGCCAACAAAGCAAATGTTGATAACTAAAATAAAAATACTGATATAACCATTCTATTATTACTGATATATTATTATATGTATATCTTATTACTGATATGCAAACCGTGCATAGGGGAAAAATTTGATGTTCTATTATTAAAGATATTTTTAATAATATTTAGAGCTAATCGTTTATTTATTGTCCTATATCGTTGGACAGAGGAAATCCCAGGATAAAAAATAATAATATCAGATCATTTAAAAAAAAGGTGTTTAGTGAATTTATCCCTTTAAACCTTTCAGTTATTCCATTAACACTGGATTTTCACTATTAGGTCCTTGATATTAGTAATTATTAGTACTAGAAAGATGAAAACTGTAATTTTCGTAGCAATATTAATAATTACATTTAAATAATTTTGTAAAATGTTCCATAATAAAATGTTGAACCACATCAGAATCTACCTCTAACCTTTTAAAACACAGTAAATTATTCTAAGAAAATATGCTGGCATAAATTATTGACTGCTGTAATTCTCTGATGAGTCAATATACCCTCGAGGATCTAAAGATCTGTAAGATAACTTTCTCAAATAAACAATTGAATTTATTTTGAAATCTCCCCATCAATGAGTTCAAATGATCAATTGATTAAAAAATTTATAGAATATAAAACTGAAGATACAGATTTCTAAGTTTTAAGACTAACTAAAAATAATGTAAATTTTGTAGTGTAAATGTAATTTATGTAAAATAATGTAATTTTTAATCAAAATATATTGAGCTCCTATAAACAAATGTTGGGGAGCTTTATTTACTATTATAAGGTGAAATGTATAGCTGGTGTATGTATGTAAGGTGAAATGTGGTGTAGGTATATAATGTGAAAACTTTGGTTAGTCTAGTTAAAAGTATACTGATTTTTTTTATTTGTCCTCTGATAGCATTTTAGTGAACGTGCCAAAACGAAATATCAACAACATACAGTAATGAGCAGAATATTTACAAATACAAAACTATGTATTCCTAGTTGGACAAAATCAGGCTCACTGAGTGCACTAGATTTGACACTTGATTTAATTTTTAATTATTACTTGATAGGTGTTGATCTATTAAAAATGAGGGTTATTTAAGCAGAGTGCTCAGTTTAATTTATTATTATAAATATTGATTTAGGGTATAAATTACGAGTTTGCTAATTTAAAAATTTAATATAAAGTTACATTACCCTGAAAAACAGGCGTTAACAGTTAACTTTCTTGAACAATAACTTAATGAACAGTTGTCATGGGATTTGGACGGTGCCGATAATGAAAATAACTGGAGTCGAAATTGCGTTTCGTATGACGTAATTGATTAGCAGCCACTCGCTGGCGGAATTGGGACACGAAATTAGATTGCCCGTTTCAACAGACCTTCCATGGGTGCAAATTATTTCTTGTGTGTTTGTCGAATAGGCCTACACTGCGACAGCGGTAGTATTGGCCCATCTGTTTTGCTGGATCGCTTTTGTGTTTAATCCGAAGTTTGTTTAGTGTTTTCACTAACAGTGTAATGTCCTTACAAAACAAGGTTTTTTATTTTAGTTGTTTTATTAAATACCAGAAATATTCTGATAAATATTAGAATACTAGGAAATATCCGTCATTTGTATAGGTTTTATAATCATAAAACCCAGTGTTAAAAAGCAATATACTTTATTATATCGACAAAATATAGCCCTAAAATATTGAAAATATATACAAAGAAAAAATGAACTGTCAGCTCAATTAAAATCACATAACTAATAATTTTATTTATTATAAATAAAACTTGTATTTTGATTAATTGAAATTTTTTATTAAAATGTATAAATTGATTTAGTTTCAAATGATTTCTTTAAATATAAATCGTCAAAGTTTTGAAATAAAAAAATGTTATAATTTATGTATTTTATGATCTTCAGTAAAGTAACTTTCTCTAAAGGTATAATAGAATATATAGATATAAAATTATTTTTATAAAGGTTTATAACTTAAAAGAGTTAAATATATACAAAGAAAAAATGAACTGTCAGCTCAATTATTTATAATCACATCAAGTAGAAAACTTTAATGTTATTAAAATTTGTAAAAGTTTAAGATAAAACTTGTGTATGATTTGATTTTGAAATTAGTTTGAAATTATTTATCAATGTGAAATTGATTTTAGTTTGGAAGCTGATTTCTTTCTATTAAAGATTTTCGTCACATGTTCTGTAACAGTTAGAAAAAATATGTTCATAGCTCATTACTTTATGTATTTTCATAGTGCGTGGGTCAGTTTAAAGTAAACAACAATCTTCTCTAAAAGGTATAATAGAATAGTTAATATAAGTTTTATAAATGAGAGTGCCCCTTTTTATGTTTAGAAGGGTTACAAAAGAAGAGAGAGAGACAGAGAGTATGTTATTATTATTATTATTAATATATTATTTTGTTAATATACTTTTGTATGTAATCTTCTATATAAATATCTTTTCCCCGTATGCATAGCACACGGAGAACGTAGTGATATAAGAGGGTGTATAACATAACTAACGTTTCATACTTTCTTCTTTCTTCTCTGGTCCAAGCCCAGACCAGGATTCTGGTCTGGGCTTATAAGGGCTTATAAGGCATGAGTCCCACACTGTTGCCGTATTGTTTCTGGAATTTATTAGCATTATTCCCCATAAGTAAAAATGTTTGTCCGTACGTACGTCCCTGTGGGAAATAGGTTACATCATGGATATGTCAAAAGGGAATGTTTGCAGTTCATCTAAACAGCTGTTCTTATAACCAAACTATGACGTCACTAACCACATGATGTAACTAACCATATGACGTAATTGTTTCAAATTTTGGTCTCGAAAATTGCCAACACACCCTCCCCCATAGCTAAGACATAACCATGTCAAAATATATTCCAGCATAAGCGTAAAAGCTGTGACTAATGAATGTAAAATAGTTATTTATTTTTATTTTCTGTTAAAACGTTAAATTTATTAGTACTGTATCATCATCTTCCCAATAAGAATTTGTAAATACCATATAATGAGGGGTTTTTTCCAATTAAAGTATTAAAAACAGGATGCTTACTATTTCAAGGAGGAAGCCGGTCCCCCACCCACACATACACATCCCCCACCAAAAAAATTGGAAAAGGTTGTGTGGAAGTTATAAAATGGTTATTTTTTAAGAGGGTATTTAAGCTCAAATAAAATATGATAATAATAATGACTATTTAAAAACGGATACATTATCTTTACAACAAATTTCATATAATAAGTTAATTACTTTATTCTAATTAAATTAAGCTTAATACATCCAAGAGTTTATTACCATTTATTCCAGTTGAGATTTTTATTTTTATAAATACATATATGATATTAAATACACTGTATACATTAACTGACACATAATTTCTCCCTTGATTAAATTTAAAAACTACAACCTTTAATGAACTTATCATCTTATTTAACATTTATCTAAATATGATTTAAGATTTATTGTTTCAAAATAATCATCCGATTTCTTAAACCATTTGTTTGTGGTTGAAAGTCTGTTGAATTGTAGACTAATGATTCAAGGTACTGGTATCTGATTAGTTTTTCGACCTGATTGTAATTATGTTTTTGACATGGATATGTCTTAGCTGGGGGGGAGGTGTTGGTGATTTTTAAGATGGAAAATATGTAACAGGTTTCCATAGAAACTACAAGAGCTATTGTATTGAATTTTTAGTATAAAATAATAAGAACAGCTGCTTAGATGAACAGTTGTTCCCTTTAGACATATCCATGAGCTAACCTATTTCCCACAGGGAAATAAATTCAAACATTTTTTTCAAAGTTTTTTTACATTTTAAAGTCCTTTACCTTTGAACCAGTTGTGCTACAGACATACGAGTGGTTTCGTATTATTTGGGACCTATTACACAATATATAAACCATGAAATTGTGATCAAAATCGTTAGACTAGATTTTGAGAATTTTTTCATATTTTCAAAGGTTAACTATCCTTAAAAACCAAGTGTTCAAAAAAATAATAAATGGTCTGGAGCCAAAGTGCAATCGGTCGATCAGTGTGCTCTCGAGGTTTGTTCACACAGAGACAGATTAGTCCGAAAATATCAATTTTTATTCAGGGAGCCTTAAAACTGATATATCTATCTATTCTCAAGTATTAAGAGATAAATAGCACGATACAATGTTGATAGATGCAATGTCATTAATCATTCTCCGACTCCAGTGCAGCGGCGACGACGACGGCCAGATCGAGAAGGCCGTTGCGACAGCTGCAGCTCTCCTTACTAATGGCCACCATTTCCACAGCCTCCAATGGCTCTTGTGATTTCCTCAATCTCGCTGAAAGGTTTCGTATACATCTATCTGTACACTCGCAGTAAGCCCGACCTTTGTACGGGTCGCAGGATCCAGTGTTAAGAAGAAGAACACTTGTATTATTATGACAAAATATAAACCATTAAAAATAAATTCTCAGCTTAATTATTTAGTCCTATTTTACAATTAAGTAAATAAGGTTACATCTGACATTTTGCTTCCTTATAAAATTTTAATATACGTTCGATATACGTTAATCTTGTCAAGATAACATTTTGATATTGTGCAGTTTTGAAATAGGTTTAAAATCAACGATCAATGTAAACAAACTAAAGTTTACTTTAATTTTTCAGCTGTTAGTTTTTTGACATGGATATGTCTCAGCTCTGGGGGGTGTTGGTTATTTTTAAGATGGAAAACATGTAACAGGTTTCCATAGAAACTACCAGAGTTATTGTATTGAATTTTTAATATAAAAGAATAAGAGCAGCTGTTTAGATGAACTGGAACCATTCCCTTTAAACATGTCCATGATCTAACCCATTTCCCACAGGGAAGTAAATACAAATATTTTATTAAATCAATTTATTCTGTAAAACTTGGAAAATGTCTGATAATGTTCAAAACTGGGTTTTGGGATATCATTTTTTTATTCATAATGCGTGGGGTCAGTTTAAAGTAAACAAAAAGCTTCTCCGAAAGGCATAGAATAATGAAAATAAGTTTTATCATAGTGGGTGCTCCTGTTTTGCCAGACAAGCGTTGTCTATACAGAAAGACCATTTAGACTTTTTGGAGTTATTAAACGTGGAAATAACAAAAAATATCATAATTGCAAGCAATGTACAGACAAAACTATAGTTTTATTATATATAACTTCCTCTTATATGCCTGAATTGTAAGACTTTGCGGTGCTGTTTTGACAGCACCGCAAAGTCTAATGAATAGGAACTCAATCTTGAGTTGCAAAGAAATATTTTACTCAACACTATTATGATTTCAATTGGATTGTTAGAGGAAAACATCAGATTATAGTTTAAAATTTAAATAAGATCCATCAAGTCCTTAACTTTCACTAACTAAGTGGTTCCCACTGACAGGCCTAGAGGCACTTATTTATATAGAGTATCGATTTTTCAGAAGTTGAAAGACCTGTGAGATGTTAGCATCAATCAATGTACACTCGGCATTTCTCAGCGACCCCTTCGAAAATCATGAAGTATCCTGAATGGCTTCATTTTATATTATGGTTTGCAATTTTAAATTTAGTATATTTTTCTCATGGTAATTCATTCTTTGATACATTAGTTTGAAAATTTTATGACCGAGGATTATACAAAATCAATTAGGTAATAAATGCAAATGATACTTTTAAAATAAATTACTCGACCCAGTTCCCTTCTCTAATTCTTAGCAGAGTTTTCCTAGGGTAAATAACAAGGGGAATAAGTTTCGTTCATTTATAGTCGCAGACAAAGTAATTAAGACCGCTTCCGGGTTTTTATTAGTTTCTTCCATACAAAGCCAATTAATTATTTTATATTTTAACTTTAAACGGGAGGTATAATCAACAATTATAATGTTTAGTGTCTAGCTAGCAAAAGAATCAGCATTTTTAATATGCAAGAAGTTACAGGTTCAAAACCTAGAAGACAATTTTGGTATGGATATCTTTTTCGAAAATCGTTTGTGTAATGCATATGTGTGTTGAACATTACTGTGGGGGAAAGGTAAAATGAATTGAGGATCACATAAATAAAACAAAAATAATGCCATTCTTGTTGAGGAATCCATCACGATTTTAAGTAAAACAAAGTTTCACGACGTTTCGGGATCCGGAATCTGATTCCATCCTCAGGCGAGCTAGTACCCTTAAACATAACACGATTAGTACATAATTCGGAGTCTGCCGGCATGATGCTGAAAACAAAAGTTTAAAGCAATAAAAACTTACAACAATACCATTCACTTAAAGTTACGTACACAAGAAACAAAACAAATCCACTCGTCACAAAGATTTAAAGATGACGAATAGTTATGAATTTCAAACAAGAAGTTCATTAATTCGGTTTTATGTAAATTCGTCACTGGTGTTAAAATAGTACCCCTTCAGGATTCTTCATTTTTTTGAATTTTTATTTCAAAGGGAGTTCTTCCCTAAGACCCTTAGAAATTTAAACTATTCAAGTCTATAACAACTTAAATTGAAATTTCGTGATTTTTGGTGCTTATGATCCAAAATAGTACGATACCACGTGCATATCTGTAAAAATGACGGTGCAAAGGTTATGGACTTTTTAAGTCCAAAGATCAATTTTTAAAATTCAACCAAAATTTTGTTTTAATATTTCGACTACAACCATTAAAACCAGCTCAAGTAAAGTAGTATTTTGAATTATCAGTCTATGGCAAATAGTTCCAGAGAAATGTTAAATTTACTCTCTGCGGTCAACACATTACGCTGTCTAGGAGCGCCCAATGTTATTCTTAAAGGAGGTTTCTAAAAAATAGTCGTCTTCCTTATTTTTGTCAATCACTCCTCGTGAAACTTGGTATGCAGTTTAAGGTCTGGAGGGGATGAATCTAAAAAGAATTTCAAATTGTATTGAGGGGGTATCTTAAAAAATGTGATGATTATTAAAGTAGCATTATATTTGTCAAATTTTATTTTATTAAACACTTAATAATGTTACAGTTTTTTAAATATAGATATTATCTATTTTACTTTAAAGGGACAGTTCACTGATTTAGGTAAATTTGTCTGGTTCGAATGCAATGGAGGGGGACTTCAGCCCGATCATGGCCGGAACTCGTCCATGAACTGAATTAACATCTTGTGTGGCCCTTTTTGACACCCCTAATGTCCCAGCTAGCTTGGGATATAGCAGGTTATTCTGATCTCATTCAAGCGGGTGGTGAGGTCTGAGTGGCACTAATATGATATTTTGATAAATTTTGATACCATTTTGGGCGCCACTTCGTGCAGGAGTTGGTAAATATTGATATTTCAACGCATTATATATATAAAATAATCTCAAATGAAAATCTTGAGGGTGTTTGGATCTTCGTTGATGCGTGTAAAATCCAGTTAGAATATGAAGAGAAGTTAGATATATTCGTAAATGTGGTGAAGAAATTCAACCTCATTCTTAACACAAACAAGTGAAAGTTTTCTCTTAGTAATGTGTCTGTTTGACATTTAAATTATACATTATACATTGTACAATTATAAAATTATACATTGTTGGCTATCTTGTGTGTAAACAGCAAACTTGACGTTTTTTAATCAAATAAATTAAAACATTTCTCAGTTTTGAAACTTTTTAAACACACATAGGGTACACTTTTTATCTTAAAAATAAACGTTTCGTTAAAAAATAATAGTTAACCGCTTCTCTCGGCTATTGTTTAACCTTAAAAACCCTGAGACTGACAGCGAAGAGGTGAACCATGTAGTAGGTTCGAACGTGTAATTTCTCAAGGGAGGACTTTAACCATGTAGATGGCACTGTGTAGTCCTGCACTTCCCCACAAAACTTTAAATTACTTTTTAAATTAATTCGAACTCACGTGACTCTATTTTCTAAATTTTCGACCCTAGGCGTACATTTCTTTAATTTAAGAGTTTTAGTTGTAATGAACTTTTGTGTTTTTAATATAAATTCTACGTAAAAAATACAAAACTAAAAACTTGCGAAATTTTTGTTTTATTTTAAACATTTATGTAGTATATAAAAACTGATTGATGTAATCAAATATGTTATGGTCATAAAAATAATTTCGCCCTTACACACAATCAATAACAAATATGTAAAATGCCCATGTATTCAACTATCAACTGCTACTGCTGTGTTTAGCTCGGAATAGCACGTACTTGGCGGCGAGACCCTGGCGATGATAGCGGTGCAAATGATCTCCAATGCTTGTCTAATGTTAGTTGTTACATGTTCGGATAGCTCTCCTCCTGAGTTGAATTGCTGATAACATTCTGCAAGGTCTGGACTATGCATAGTATCATTTTCACGTATTATTATTATTCATACACAATTAGTTGATGGTATAACCAGTTTGTTAAAAATATCCCAAAAAATATTGAATAGGCTCATAGAAGTAAACTCTTATTTGCATTTCTTTTGGGATTAAAAAGAATATTACTATTGAAATTATTTTTATCTTTTTCATTTAATACTTAAAACTTTTTATTCAGAGAGAAACTTACTAAACCGTGATTAAAATAAATGATCTTTTTTTGCCGGTAAACAAGGTTTTCTCAATACATGTATTATTTTATATATCTCAAAATTATGTAAGTCTTACTTCCTGTTATTTCAATTTTTTAATAAGAGCGAGTTAAAGCCTTCGGTTCTGTATATAACATTTTTATTACGCATATTACATATTGTATAGATAGTACTAGATGTTTCAATAAGTTGAAAGCACTTTTTTGACTTTGATATTTTTAATGTAGATTTAATTTTAGTAGTTATTCCATAAGAACAAAGTAAATTTTGCCCACACGAGCCTAAATGAAAAAATGTACATTTTTATGTTCATTTTAACTTATAAGATGTGATTAAATACAAAGGCAAGTCAGGGATTTTTTGTCGTTCTGTATATTCGTAAACCTGAAACAAACATCTACACAAAATTTAATAATATCCCCGTCGCAGCAGACCTGCGTCCTCAGAGAGATTATAATAAGCTAAAACACTAAACAATTTAAAGTTTTGCTCTATTTCCAATGGTCCAAGATATTGAAAAATTTAAACACAGTACGTTGTATTAAGGGAATCCAATGTTAATATTGGACAAAACTTGGTATTGAGCTTCGTGTGGTTGAATTCTATCCAATTATGCATAAAAATCATAGTTTATGTGTTTGTCATTGCAGCTAATACTCTACCAGCCGTGACCTTTACCCCTTTCCCCCTTTCCCATGTCCCATGTTATTTATGGACAGATTTATTTGAAATTTCATATATGGTCAAAATAAAAATTGTTTATTGTGAAAAAATGCCTACGCTTAATGTATACTCACGGCAGCAAACCTGCATATTCTTTAGCGCATTAATCTTATGGAGAATAGGCAGATATTGTTAATTTATCGACAGATATTGATCAAACTTGCCATACGAGTATATTATTATTGTCATATTATTGATTTGGTAATTCGCTGAGTACGCAGGTCTGCTGCGACGGGGGTATTAGTATACCGCTGCTAAAGTGTGTCAGTACTGCATAATATTTTTGGAAAGAACCCTGGATGTATTATTGTTACATTCGCTATTTGTTGATAATTTATTCAAACTACATCTATTTTAAATAAATTTTACAGTTGAAAGGGCGATTAATTAGTGCATTTTAGTTTGACAATGGGTAGTTTAAATATAATAGTTCTCTTAAATATTAGTATTGAAATTCGCTATGATCAATTGGCTACTCTAGTAATGTTTTTGAAGCTAAAAATATATTATGTAACCAGCTGTATTCGTTATGTTTGGGGAAATGCAGGTACTAAGAATTTTATCAGTCTTCTCTTTTAACCTACCTTTGATCTCACAACAGAGTGGCTTTCAATCCCTCAAAGTAGACTAAATGGCCCCCTCTGAGGACACAAAGCCCGTGGAGGGTTGCCGGAAGTCTTCAGCACTCCTCGAGGTTTCCGCTCTAACACCTCCCTCCCCAGGAACCTGTGGGAAATGATCCCCAACTACGCGCACTGTTTCAGAAATTTGTCGCTTCTTAACAAAATATGTTTTACTCCTCCCTTCAGCCAACCCTCGTAATACAAATAAATTTGGCAAAAAGATTTTTTCGTCATAATTTTTTTATTTGAGCTGAGAGTGAATATCTTTCCCTAAACCCAAAAAGTGGATATCAGACTGTTGCCAGCCTGTTTGTCTATGTCTTGATTGACCCCAAAACTTACAAAAATTTAATGAATTTTTACACAGATTTTTTACTTTTATAATTTTTTCAAGAGAGGTTAACTCCCCAATACTCTTAAAACAGTTCTAACGATTTTAATGAAAGTTCAGGGTCCAAAATAATGTGACTCCATCCGCATGAATGTAAAACGGTTGTTAAAATGAAGAGCTTTAAATCAAAAACCATTATTTGGATTTTCCATCAAACACTATATTTTTGAAAAACAATTTTACTGTCAAAATTGAACCAAGCAAAGAGACTAAACGAATTAGTATTTTCATATACTATGAATGGGTGTGGATTTATCGTCCGCAACCAAAGGAGCCCAATGTTATTCTTATAGAGAGTATAACATAAATAATTTCTGCCTTTATCACAACAGCTTTGCTTGAAATGTAGTGTTCTTATGGCTTAGACTGTACAATAAAACACTAATTTTATGTCTTGGAAGAGAGGAGTTGGGCGTCTTCGAAAATGGGCGTTTGAAATTCGATGTTTGAAATGTAGTTTTTTTATGGAATACGATAGTTTTGTATATATTCCTAATACTACAAAGTAATTTTTAGAGGGAAGGAGTGTGTCTCAGTTCACTGATACTGTTTATTATTTTGTAAATCAGCCAACAAAAGTTTTACTTTCTTCTTCTCTCGCTACAAAAAGTTTCGGAAATCAATCTTAATTTTTAATCTTCCATTTACACGGTTCATTAAAATATTTGTTACTACATCGAAATCAATGATAATATTTATGTATATATTTGTTTTAACAATAATGATTTTAAATTGCATTTTAAGTACGAAAATTTATATACACTTTTCTAAGTTTAAGTGATAGTACTTCTACGCCACGTGAAATGAAAAAGCCTGCTTAAGAACGTCGTTTACTCCATCTTGTTTCAACCGTCCAATATTTCGATTACCTACGCTTCATTGATAATATTGGAAAATCTTTCGTTTATTTTTAAACCAATCCGATTTTAGGTCTTACAACTTGAATCGATTAAAAAACACTGAAAAGTAAATTGATAGTTAATGTTAAAACCGTCAAAAACTATAATAAACTATAAAACAATAAATAAAAACTATAATGTTTTTGCAGAAATACTTTACATAATAACCAGTGTTATGAAATTTAACAAAATTAATGTGTCCAAAATTGTTTAAATTCTTTCCAGAATTTTTATGTAGTAAGTTTAATTAAGGTAGTTATAATTTTACTTACTATTATTAAAATATTTATTTAGAAAGGTTTTTTATGTTTACACCATCTATCTGGGGCACTGGTAAAAAATAGAAAAGTTAGGGCTTATACAGATCGGGATATGAAAACAGAATACTGTGTGTGCAAAGCAAAAGGTTGCGAGTTCCGGATGCAGTATTTGAGAGAACGTCCAACGAATCACAACAACAACAAAGGAACCGTATTTTCTACGTATGCTTTATAGAAAAGCGTAGTGGTTTTAGTTATCTCGTCTCTGTGTTATTTTAGTAGAGAAAATGATACTTATAAAATTACAGTTTATGAAATAAAGTTCCTATGCAATTGATCCAGTACATTTTTTTAAGAAGTTGGACTACCCAGACGAGATTTAGAAAAACATTTATTTTTAATTTTTTTTAATTCGGTCAAAAATCTACGTAATTAATACTGTTTTCTAATTTCCCCATCATCTTTCAACTTTTCAACCTTTTTGACTTTAAATTACTAACCAATATCCTATAGGATTTCTTATTTTGTTAGAAAAAACATATTTAGTTTTGAATATAGAATCAAAATCTTCATGTACGAGATGTGTTTGGCATTTGTGATTAAAACGGATGCAACATATATCAGCAATACAGTATAAAAATAGCATAGCAAGTATGAAAGTATACATCATCATGATGGCAGCTTGCACAAGTAAGTATTAATAAAACGTAGACATTAAACGTAATTTCCTTGGCAATGGTCGCTGGTTCGCGTTCCAGTGTTTAACATAATATTCCTGCGCGTAATCTTTACATTATACTTTGCCAGCTCACTCTCAGGCGTTAGCATACAAGTGTTTGAGCCGTTACTTGCATTCAATTTAATAAGATAAATTATTATTAATTTATTAAACTAATAATTCCGTCAAAAGGTCAATGACAACACTTGAATTTTACCGATTTAGGGCAACTATAAAGATATTACTCGTAAAATCAGCTGACTTTTAGAAGTGAAATTTTAGTTATAATTTTAAGTACTATAAATAATACATGTAATAATAATTTAATTACTAAACTAATACTACTAAGTACGTTATATTTTCATATCTAATAAAATTAGTTAATGATCAACACTATGTTTCCTCAAGTATTCTATTCAATATTCTAAAATAAATTTACGAAAATTGTAGCTATGTTTTTTCATTTTGCATAGTACTGTATTAATTGTTTTTGGGTTAAAATTTCCCATTGTTAAAAAATTTGCATTGAATTTATTTTGAACAGTTTTAATTTTGGCCTGTGAATTGTGTTGTTTTTGTGTGAATTTTTAATCCATTTTTGTCTAGTTGTGTTGGCAGCCATAGGTCCTAAATTCTATCTATTATAAATGTCACTAGAGCAAATAGCTTATTAGCTATTTAGGTATGAATAAACCAGATAGCCTTACAAATAAAGACAATTTGATGATCAGCTGACCCCAGCCCAGCGCTTTGATGTGATGTGTTCACGGCATGAACACACCCGACCTCCCCGATACAGCTGATTCTCACAGCTGATTACTTGGCACTTTGATCAACTTTCGCCGCCCTCGTTTATCTCAGCAATGTTCACTATCAAACAACATTATCACTAAAGGTATTTAACTGACTGTAAATCCATCTGTAAATCTGAAATGGGTACCCCGCTTCTTAGGGGAGTCCCACACTATAGGATGGCCACCTGTGTGCATAAAGTATCTCTTCCGCCTCTCCCTCAAAATAAAAAACTGTAAATCCATACGAACCTTTAAAATTTAATTAAACTCATATATATTAATAAAGAGAGTTATGGGACACGAGCAACCTTCCCCCAAACATATGGTACTTTTGTACTAGTTACGATATATACTATTCCCCCTCATATATAGTATATGGAGACAGTATTGTTTTCGTCAACATTTTCGAAATTGAGTTGAGAGTGGACACGTTTTGGGGTCGCCTGAATCCAAAAAAGTTGGGTTAGACGTGATGTCTGTCTGCCCGTGTGTGTGTGTGTGCATGTACCTGGATGTGTGTAGGTGTGTACAGAGCCACAACCTACCCTGTTGGTCCGATTTATATTAATTTGTTATGTATGTATATATTCACTGTACCTCGAGGCATTTTTTTGTTTTTTAAATTTTTTAAGGGTAGTTCACCCCTAAATACCCTTGTAAACGTGAAAAATCCAAATTTCTCAAAAACGGCTCTAACGATTTTGATTAAAATTTGATAGTTTATGTTGCTTAAGGTACTAAATAATTTTATGACACCACCCGCATGTCTGTAAAAATTACGGTTCAACAGTTGTGGGCTTTTAAATGTTCTCTGTTCCCCAAAAATAAAGGGTTTTATGGGGAACAGTCCAAACCTGGTTTTGTTACTACCTAACGTCGACCTAGGGACGTTGTTAGGAAGAATCATTAATTAATAGCCCAATGACAAATGGAAACTGGGTCCAGATTCAACCCTGAGGAATTCGATCCGGCGACCTTAGTTTTGAAGGCGGGTACTATAACCACTCCGCCATCCAGCTAGTTTGTGTACATTGCTCGTTGATTTGAAATCTATTTCAAAATCATATTATTTTAAAATGCTATCTCTACGTATTATAAATTTTAATAACGTTACTAAACTTAATTACTATGATACATTATCTAATTGTAAATTATTATAGAAATGGAGGTGAGTAATCGTTTTCTGTATTTATTCGTTTATGATTTCAGGTTTATATTTTGTTATAATAATTAGTATTTTGCTTCCTGACACCAAATCATATATCCCGTAAATGGTCCTATAACTGCTACTACAGTAGTACATAATAAGTAATCTAAGATGAAAACTGAATTTCACAATTGAATTAATTTAACTACCAACCGTCCTTTCTATGGATCCCACTTAGGTAATACAAAGTTTCAGAGTATAACAAAGTATATTTCTCATCATTTAACTTAAATTGGCTCTATAAATTTCTCACTAAGGGGTAATTATTTCCTGTCGGATGAGCGGTTGCTCTTGGCGTTTAATTTTAAGACGAATACGATTTCCTGGCTTTGGTAATATCATAAATCCAAACGATATCGATTCCCTTTTTCTAAACTTTTAATTTTAGCGCCATCAATACCAACGTTTTAACAAGAATATTTTTTTTCTTTTAGCGAATTTCCCATAGGGAAGAAGCTATTACCGTAGGTCTCATGGTGAGACTTAAGCCCGGGACCATGTTATTTTTTCTTCTTTAGGTGCCCAGAGTCCAAAAACAATAGTCGTTAAAATTTATATATATATTATATATATATATTATATATATATATATATATATGTGTGTCTGTAAACGTGATAACTCTCGTAAAAATGGTCCTATCGAGACCAAATTTGGTAGAAACGTGTATTCCTACAAATGCTCGGACGAGTTCGTAAACCAGACATATCGGTCAATGGGAACGGGTAGTTGGGGGGGTTTTGTACCCCAAAATGGGGTTTTTTGCGTTTTTCACATGTAATTTTTAATTTATATTTCACCATTAGAATCAGCTTAAAAAACTACACAATTAAATTCCTTAAAGTTTTTCTCTATCTCCAACGGTTACCGAGATATTAAAAAATCTAAACACAGTACGTTGTATTGTGGGGCTCCAATGTTAATCTTATGGAGGTAAAAAAATTAATATTTCATATTAATAATATTTTTGGATAAAACTTTATATATAGCTTCATGTAGCCATGTAGTTGAGGTTCATCCATTTATGCTTAAAAATCATAGTTTATGTGTTTATCATGGCAGCAAACCTGCATACTCTTTCCCATGTTAATCATATAGGGAATAGGCAAACTCCTTTATTTATGGACAGATGTTGATGAAAGTTGGTATAAATGTTAAAAATAAATTTTTTGATGGTATAAATGCCTACTCTCGGTGTTCCTCATAGCAGCAAACCTGCTCACTCTTTCTTAATCTTATGGAGAATAGGCAAATGATTCTCACGTTTATTGACAGATTTTGACCAAACTTGTCATATATTATTATTATTATATTATTGATTTGGAAATTCGCTGAGTACGCAGGTCTGCTGCGACGGGGGTATTTTTATGTATTATAGTTACACGTATATTAAAATGTTTCTAAGAGATTCACTTTTTAATTCGAGGTTCTTATTTTTGTGACATAAAAATCTATATTTTATCCACCAAGAAATTATCCGTTCAAGATATTTTAAAAATAAAATTACTAAAACTAAAAAACGGAACAAGTTAATGGCCATCATTACGTAATGTCAGATAAATACTTTGACATTAATTTCAAAATGATGGAAAATTACTATAACAAAAACTATTGTTTGTAAAAGAGGGTTTTAACCTATTAGTTCATATAGATTCGATTGATGTAAATTATTCTACTATAGATAGATATAAGCCAATTTTTATTTTGCATATCTACAAGCTATTTTAAGAATGGTAAAAAAAGTAAATATATACTCGAAATCAGGGGACTGAACAGATATTCCAATTAAATTTACATTTTTAATAAAATAAAGAATCAACGATTTCTTACTTTTTAACTGGGGTTTGGGCAAGAATAACAAGTTCCATAACGTATCTCAGAGTAATTTGTAGGATTCAAATTAAACTCAGTAAAGAATCGTTGTTTGGGAACTATCGACGAGTTTAAGCCAAGTTCGTGCTAAATTAGGACTTAGCTTTGAGTTTGTTTAGAACATTTAACTTCATTAATCAATAAACTTTGAATGCCTTGAATTAATTAGATAAGTAAAGTATATTGTAATTTCTAGATGATAAGCATAAATGTAAACCTGTGAATGTTTTAGGTATTCGTTTTTCTCAAGTAATCAAATAATTATGGTGTGGACTAACGTTCACCTGTAAGCCAAGGAAACTAATCCTATATGTGACAAAGTTGATATTGTTTGATGTAGGAGGAGGACCAGGACTGAATTGACTTTAATCTATTAATTAATCTCAAAAGTTTATGTTTTCTACACAAAAATATATTAAGATACATATACTTGATAGCATAATGATTACTTCAAAAATTGTAATTTACTATTTTATTTAGTGTAAAATAAACCATACTACACAATTCCTTCAAAAATACTTTTACAAATGATTTTATACCCAGGAAAAATATATTCTTGGGATTTAAAGAGTATAATACTGATATAGCTATTAAAAACTGTTTATCTTATGTTGGTTACAGATTAAATGTAGTATACTGATCAATATTTGGGGGATTTCAAACTGGCATTACAATTCCAACAGACAAGTATTTGGCATTATTTTTCTACTGGGCGTAAAAAACACGAGTTGAAAACGTTTGCAAGAATTATCATAATATTCCCCTAAAAGGTTATAACAAATCTTTTGGTGAAGTTTTTGTTGGGTAGCGTGATCTTACCCTGCATACCAGTTTTTTTGTTTAACTTCTTAAAAATAACATTGATCACTCTTAGACAACGTACTGTGCTTAGCGCAGATAGTAATTTAAATTTCCTTTGGAACTATTAGTCGCAGACTTATAATTAAAACTACTAATTTTATAATTTGTTTAAGCTGGTTTTAATGTTGATAGTCTAATCATTTTACAAAATTATTGTTTTACAATAATAAAAAATTTTGTTTTGCTATAAAAGCCCATAAATTTTGAACCATTCGTTTTTAAGACATAATGGTGGTGGTATATTATTTTGGACCTATACGCCTAAACTATAATCCATGAAATTTTAATCAAAATCGTTTGAGCCGATTAAAAATCGATTACCCTTAAAAATCAAAACTTCGAAAAGTAAAAAAATGGTCAGGAAATATTATCGACATTGGCCCCCGTACAAAATTTCATTAAAATCGAACGTTTAATACACCATAATAATATTACGAAAAAAAAATGACAAAACAGACATCACGAAAAAAATAAGGGAGATAAATCAGAATAATTCTTGACTCAAATTCGATATTTTACAAAATGACAGAATACGGACAATATTAAAAAAACAAATAAAAAAAAATAAAATTAATTATTTAAGGTACAGTGGTCGCTACACAAATAATCAAAACATATTTTAAAATTCTGTTAATTATGTTCGGTCAAGAACGTTCATTAAATCAAAAATAAATTTTAGACAACAGCTGTTTTCAAGAACGATTATAGAATTGTTTTGTTTTGTAGACATATATCAAACATGTCAAAATTTTTTTTTAAACATATTAAAAAAAAAGTTTTTTTTAAAACTTACAAACTATTATGAAATATTAAAAAATAAAGAAATTTTGCCTAATGTGTAAATATTTAAAACAAATTTGTAAGTATTATTATAGGAAAACCAATAAAAAAAATAAAATATTAGATTAGTCAAAATTATATAAAATCGAAGTTTATCTGTTTTATTAACAAAACAGAAACATACAGACATAGAAAAAAATTTTTAAGATAAAACAGTCTTATTGTATCAAATTCAACTTTTTAATTTTAATATATGATTGACAAGAAAATAGAAATTTAATTAAATAAAAAATATGAAAAATGAGATTGTTAATTATATTATACATTGTAATCATACATGATATCATCACTGATGTATGTTGGTGTCTACTTGTGGATATATCAAAAAAAATTAGAATTTTTGTGAGGTATTCAGCTTCTGTCATCAACGATTCCATTCTGATCTTTGTACGATATCTACAAAACTTATAATTGTATCAATTAACAACATCGAAATTCTGTATACAATATCTGATTATTCTTAACAGGCCAAAACATAATGAGATTTTGCACTTCAAGTGTAAAAAATGTTAAAAATATACAAACGTGTAATTTATTTTAAAACATCAAGACATTAGTATATTTAATAATTCATATTAGTATCAAAAAGATTGTCTGTTTTATTTTTATGAACGGAATACACAGAAATAATGATAATAATGATAAAGACATGGATATGTCTTTGCTCTGGGGTTGGGGTGTTGGCAATTCGTAGTTTTCAGTTTTTAATACTTATATTTTCAATTAGAATGTATTATGTTAGTAACATTATGGGAATATATAAAAAACTTAAACATAGATGATACCTGGAAAAAAAGAAGTGTTTATTATTTTCTATGAAACTATATGAAATTAGTAAACAATATCTTAACAATTTTTAAATTTTAATTAAATTAAATATCAAAAAAATATTTTTTATTAAATACAAAATTATAATAAAAACAATACCGAAAATTAAAGTAAATTAATAATAGAATACTTTGGTTTACTTTATACACCAAATGAAATGTTACGTTAATGTCAAGGTACTTCATAACAAAAATTCAAATATATTTCTAAAGTAAAATCAAATTATATAAATAATAAACGATATATAATCTTTTTACATTTGTTAAATACGTGATAACAAAGAAAAGTACCGTAGAGAATTAATGTCTTGAGGCGACGAGAGCTAAGTGAGGGCTCTCAGTCTGGCAGTCATCTTCATGGCGATGGAACTGAGTTGAGATGCAGATGTCCTCAGGGGTACCAAAAATGTATTTCGGCACTTAATTTACATTTTAAAAGCTGAGCTAATTGTTAACGTGGTTGTTATGAGAACAGAAAATTTATCATATCATGTTAAAAACTTCTTGCTCGAAGGATGATAGATACAAAGATTCAAATTGAAACAAAGAACAAGTTTTAAAAGTTAAAGATCAATGACGGTTGAAATTTAGTAAAAATTTTTGAAATTCTGAAATAACTTACTAATATGTTAAAATATATGGGTAGTGTTTTCAAAAATATTAAAATAAAATATGACAATTTGTATAGAATTAAGGAATATATAGGGCATTTTATTCAAAAATATAAAATTGTTTAAAACATAAATAATAATATTTTACAAATATAAATAAATATATTTTTTTTATAATAACAAGATCTGAAAATTTGCTGTATGGTCATTTTAATAGAAATTTCAAAAATTTAATTGATATAAAAACATAATATTTTACAAAATAAACATTAAATTATTAGTAGTTTTATGTATCTGAATAAAGCTTAAATACATAATTTAGAATTTAACTGTACAACTAAAATTAAGATTACCATAAAGACTCTTACATATTACAAGAAATAAAATGCTACTTTATTTAATCCTAATAATGTTTTATAAAAATAAAAGTTACTCAATTTGTTTATCAGTTAGTCTTGTAGGGCATCTGCTAGCCTAACGGTTAGCGTCTTGGACTTCGGTGTAAGAGGTGACGGGTTCGATCCCCGGGATGGCCACAAAATTTAGTTGGGAATTCCATATTAAAATCTAGTGAACTTCGTGGCTGCATAGCTGACGCTGAGCCTGTCATTGGCAAAACAGAAAAAATAGTCTTGTAACTAATAAATAAATTCAGGAGGAGCTCTAGCCTCAAAATCTTTTATCACAACACCACATTAAAAAAATATTTAACATACAATGGAATAAAATGTGTTTAATAACGTGCCTGAAACAATAAAATAACAATATCACAATTCTCAAAAAACGAACTAAGGATTTACTACTCATTGAAGCCTTCTACAAAATATAAGACATCGAAGAAACGAACACTTAGAATCATAAATTAAGAAAAAATAAGAATGATTACTAGTTAAGGGCGTTTTCCTATTTGCGCGATATGTTGCGCAGTATGCTCCGTAATTAAACTAACTGCCTCGCCGCAACAATAATAAACTACTGGTTACATTGAAAACAAATGACTGCGCAGGTAGGAAAACACCCCTTTAGGAGCTACTGTCAAATTAAAACGGTAGAACTCGCTAATTTCAAATTTTTGTGGGTTATTTCAATTAAATATTGATCATTTCCGATAATAAACAATGTTTTACAGTAATAACCTACGACAAATTTTGCTTATAATTTTTACTGTGGAAATAGGGTTAAAACGCGCAGTTAAAGCACTTAAAATTCGTCGCACTTATTGATTTGGTCGTTATTTCACGAAATATACCTAGAAATTATAAATAGACCTTAGTAACTTTACCAGCGATACAGTATAAAAAATAGGAGTTTTATTTAATTACTTAATCAAACTATTGACGTTTTAATTTATCAGGCGACTATACTTTATGCTGGAAACTATTTCTCTATACTCTAGTTTAAAATAGCTAGTGGGATAAAGTAGATTTGGGGAAAGCAGCCCTTAACGTGACAATTTATATAGAATACACTTAAGAGTAACAGTTACTCACGCAATGCACTTAACAACAGACAACAAGAACGCAATTAGGATTGCAATTACTTGTCTGAACTCCCTTTGTACAGATAAATTTAACTGAATAGTTTAGCTTAACTTCAGCTTTGATATTCCGATGTATCAAATCAGTTCGACTAGGAAGTCACTTTGTATTCGTGACAATCAAATTTACTTTAGGTTGAACTTATACGTATATTGATAATATTTGAGATTAATAAAAATACTCTGTTGAATTAATAATTTTGTTTGGGAAATGGTTGGTGAATAGAACTGAAATACACAAGTGTTTGTAAAACTTGACATTCTGTTTACACGGTCAACGTCCCGGCTAAAAATCGGAGTTGCTTATTTTGGTTTGTTTACAACGCGAATAAATATTTTTCTTCCGCTCTCGGCAAAGCTTAACACAGTTTTATAAAGTTTCCGTTTACTTTCAAAAACAAGAATTGATTCTAATATTTTAAAAACATTAACTACGATTTAGCGATTTTATGTGAATGATTAAAACGACATTTATAATCATGTCAATGTTTATTCTTTTAAATTTAAGACATACTTTACGTTTAACAAAACCGTATCACCAAGATCGAATTTCAGACAATTGAACTATTGAAATTAAAGTAATCAAATGCATATTTTTGATTACAACCACCAAATTAAAAGAAGGTACGTGTTATTAAATAATTGTTTTTGTATTTGTTTTTATTTATCCAAAGGATTTGGGTTAACTGTTGTTGTGATACCAGTTGTATATTTTATATAGAATAGTAAAACTTATTAAGAAATTGGAATTGTTAATTCGATAACGACTCTGTATTTCTTGTCAGTTTATAAATTCCCAAAACTTAGATTAACGTAGAATTTAAAATTGGTTTATCATTACGACAAAATTTTGCACAGAATAAAGTTTCATTCCCAAACAATTCCCAATAAACAAGTCCCATGTAACGTCTAGTTTAGGTTTAGGTTTAGGTAGACATTTAAGGTCCAACATAAGGTTTTTAGAGTGAGATAGAAGGATACTAATAACAATTACGTATTTACCGTTACTATTAAATACGAAACATGAAAACACACTTTGAAAGAACAAATGACAAAAGCGTAGCATTACATTTTCAGTGAATCCTATTTACCGCAGGACATATTTTTTGTAAAATTAAGCTGCTAAACATTGTTACCAACATCACTGGCTAGAGTGGACAACACTGCAGTTTACTCTTGACCGCCCGCAATACTGCAGTATATACCCTCACCACAAGTAGACTGCTACATCTTTGTAACCAATATTCCTGGCTAGAGTGGACAACACTGCAGTTTACTCTTGGCCGCCCGCAATACTGCAGTATATACCCTCACCACAAGTAGACTGCTACATCTTTGTAACCAATATTCCTGGCTAGAGTGGACAACACTGCAGTTTACTCTTGGCCGCCCGCAATACTGCAGTATATACCCTCACCACAAGTAGACTGCTACATCTTTGTAACCAATATTCCTGGCTAGAGTGGACAACACTGCAGTTTACTCTTGGCCGCCCGCAATACTGCAGTATATACCCGTACCACAAGTAGACTGCTACATCTTTGTAACCAATATTCCTGGCTAGAGTGGACAACACTGCAGTTTACTCTTGGCCGCCCGCAATACTGCAGTATATACCCTCACCACAAGTAGACTGCTACATCTTTGTAACCAATATTCCTGGCTAGAGTGGACAACACTGCAGTTTACTCTTGGCCGCCCGCAATACTGCAGTATATACCCGTACCACAAGTAGACTGCTACATCTTTGTAACCAATATTCCTGGCTAGAGTGGACAACACTGCAGTTTACTCTTGACCACCCGCAATACTGCAGTATATACCCGTACCACAAGTAGACTGCTACATCTTTGTAACCAATATTCCTGGCTAGAGTGGACAACACTGCAGTTTACTCTTGGCCGCCCGCAATACTGCAGTATATACCCTCACCACAAGTAGACTGCTACATCTTTGTAACCAATATTCCTGGCTAGAGTGGACAACACTGCAGTTTATTCTTGGCCGCCCGCAATACTGCAGTATATACTCGTACCACAAGTAGACTGCTACATCTTTGTAACCAATATTCCTGGCTAGAGTGGACAACACTGCAGTTTACTCTTGACCACCCGCAATACTGCAGTATATACCCGTACCACAAGTAGACTGCTACATCTTTGTAACCAATATTCCTGGCAAGAGTGGACAACACTGCAGTTTATTCTTGGCCGCCCGCAATACTGCAGTATATACCCGTACCACAAGTAGACTGCTACATCTTTGTAACCAATATTCCTGGCAAGAGTGGACAACACTGCAGTTTACTCTTGGCCACCCGCAATACTGCAGTATATACCCGTACCACAAGTAGACTGCTACATCTTTGTAACCAATATTCCTGGCAAGAGTGGACAACACTGCAGTTTATTCTTGGCCGCCCGCAATACTGCAGTATATACCCTCACCACAAGTAGACTGCTACATCTTTGTAACCAATATTCCTGGCAAGAGTGGACAACACTGCAGTTTACTCTTGGCCGCCCGCAATACAGCAGTATATACTCGTACCACAAGTAGACTAATATTCCTTATAAGAGTGGACAACACTGCAGTTTACTCTTGGCCGCCCGCAATACTGCAGTATATACCCGTACCACAAGTAGACTGCTACATCTTTGTAACCAAATATTCCTTATAAGAGTGGACAACACTGCAGTTTACTCTTGGCCGCCCGCAATACAGCAGTATATACTCGTACCACAAGTAGACTAATATTCCTTATAAGAGTGGACAACACTGCAGTTTACTCTTGGCCGCCCGCAATACAGCAGTATATACTCGTACCACAAGTAGACTAATATTCCTTATAAGAGTGGACAACACTGCAGTTTACTCTTGGCCGCCCGCAATACTGCAGTATATACTCGTACCACAAGTAGACTAATATTCCTTATAAGAGTGGACAACACTGCAGTTTACTCTTGGCCACCCGCAATACTGCAGTATATACTCGTACCACAAGTAGACTAATATTCCTTATAAGAGTGGACAACACTGCAGTTTACTCTTGGCCGCCCGCAATACAGCAGTATATACTCGTACCACAAGTAGACTAATATTCCTTATAAGAGTGGACAACACTGCAGTTTACTCTTGGCCGCCCGCAATACAGCAGTATATACTCGTACCACAAGTAGACTAATATTCCTTATAAGAGTGGACAACACTGCAGTTTTCTCTCGACCGCTAACCAAGTTGGATTTATATAACTCTTATTATCGTTAGTTATAAAGCATAACATAGTACACCACGCATTTTAGTATGAATGTACATACCAGAGATTAATAATAGATATGTCCTTTAGTTTTAGTTATCATGCCCACACCGCTTGAGTGATGGCTCAAAAACCGTGTACACACTCAACAACGGATATTGGCCACCAACGTATACTGTAATTAGGCAATTGTTATATAACAGTTTTTAATTTTGCTGAGGGTAACACTTTTAGATTTTAACAAAAATATTGAATTATAACGTCAAGTGTTAAATTGCAATAGATTTTAATAGGTTATGTTGCGAACGGTGGAATGGGAGATGGGGAATGTTGAATTAGAAAACATGAAAACTGGCCCCGAGGGCAGCAGCGGCGGGCGAAGCGCCAAAAACTCGTTACACCGTCATTGCCTTCATCACATCTTGATTCCCCTGTCATATTATCCGAAACACCACTCATGTGATTTTTTATATATTTTTGTCATTTTCACTATTTTCATGCAATTAATTTAACTCTGACTATGTTAAAAACTCAGGCTATTTTTCAAGAAATATTTTTATAATTATGAAGAAAAATGAAACATAGATAAAAATTAACATACTTTTACTACGTTAATTCTGTTTCTTTTTAACAAAATTCCGTTATCTCTTGGCTGAATTTAAAGCTTCAACAGTCAAGGAATTTGTGAGAAGTTATTACTAATGGTTTACTATAGCTGTATTTTTATCCACGAAGACATGGGGTACTCTTGATATACGTTTCGCTATAACGGTTGCAACGGAAATGAGTTTGTTCATTAAAAACCGGTGAGCAGGAATAAATACAGGCAATTAGCAAAAGCACATGTTTCTACTGAACATATTAGTTGTTTGGTGGTGTAATGCATATGGATCGTTCCAATTAGAGTGACATATTGATTTTTATACGGAGAACTATTTATTATTTTAGTTTTATCTTTAAATATAGTGGAATAATAATAAATGACACTTTTTTATTTGAATGAGTTCTGTAATATAAAATCCATTATTCCACCCCACGTGGGTTAACTAGTTAAGTCTTAAAACGCTTATTTTAGTATTAAAAATTAAAATATGATTTATGATAAGAGTTTAAAATACTTAACTAATATATATTTGCTCTACTAAAATATTAACTGTTATTATATTACTACTGTGACTACAGTGTTTTATGACAAAACAAGTATTAAAAATTTCTATTGTAACTACTTCCCTCATATTTCTAAATGGCTATTTATCGTATTATTTGTTTTGTATAACACAACCTAGAACAATAGAATTTATAAATACATTTGTATTACCTTCTTATGATACTAAAACATTACAACGAATATTTTTACAACACATTGTTGTTTAATGATTAAATACCCTTCCATATCAATCCAAAATGTTGCAAATTGCAATGGAATTAATTGTAATGTATAGGGCTTTTTAATCACTATAACTTTCAATCACACTTATAAGTTTTGTATTTTTAAGTCTAACAATTACACGTTGTGCCAGTCCAAGCTTAACTGAATCGTTTTTTAATGAACATACGAAATCACACATTTTTAGTCCAACCAATAAGGTAAATCTAGTTTAGTAAATTGAAATGGAGTATGCAACGGTCAATGCATTTCACTAATCAATGTTTTCGTTTGGTGTAGTGCTATTGGATTGCAATCAGATGCAGTGTTGCAACACAGCGAATAACAATTAATGTATTTTAATCACAGTAAAGCTCTCGTTATGACCATTCAGGGTTATCATAAGCATAAACTTCTCGAACTCTAAATTAATTTCCTTTCCGACTGATTCCTCTGCCTAGGACTTGTGCCCCACGGCCCATCTGCTCAGTCCTTTGGGGAAGAATCGTATTAATAGTAAGCTAAAAGTAACAGACTAAACTAAATATAGCGGGTGCTCTTAGTTTCACGTGGTACAAAATTCCTTTTTATAGAAAGACAGATACAGACGGACAGATATTGAGATAAGACTAATTTCAGGCTTTCTGGGGCATTTAAAGTAAAAATGTTCAAATAATCATAGTTCCAAGCTAGAGGATAAAATTCTAATTTTATTTATATAGATTATAAACAGTTTATGTAGGGATGAAACTCCCGCCGTTTTCAACTAACATTGACGATATACAAAAATCCGCAAGCTACTGAATTATTAAATAAATGCTGTTTAAACTGTATAAATACATATAACAGGAAAACTCTCAAGATATAAATTAATAATAGCTCGTAATTTACAAATCGGTCATAACGATCGGAAGTATGTATTGGGCAATGGTGGTTGTATGGACATTAATTCGTTTTTTTATTTAGTTGTTTACCTAAAAAGTTAATTGTTCATATGAGTGTTTACTTTTTATTACCGTGTTAGTTCACTCAGCTTCGTGAACAAGGAAACCAAGACATCAGAAGCGCATAGCGGTCTCCTGAAGCTAGCACCAACACTGTGACAAACGCGCTATGCTGACCACATGCCGTTCATTGTACTAGAACGTGCAACAAAAGCCGTGCCTAGCAGCTGAAATTCCTCCAAAGGAATTCACCATTACCATTACTTTTAGTAAACTTTACTTTAGTTTTAAAAAGTAAACGATTACATTTAGATTAAAATTACACATAAATACGTAATACTAGATTTAATAGAAAAAATTGTATTAAAATCCAACTGGCTGCCAACTTGTATAAATGAGACAAACATTTTTCTAACGTATCGTTTCAGTATTACTGTATATGCCTGATATTGTGATGCAGGTGTTGCAAGGTCCATCGCTGCAACATGCAGTTTACTGCAGACCCAGATGCTGCGGGGTTGGGGGGTGGTGAGCTGTGATATTGTGATGGAGGTGTTGCAAGGTTCATCGCTGTAACATCTATTTCACTGCAAACCCATATGCTGTGGGGATGGGGGTGGTGGGCTATGATATTGTGATGCAGGTGTTGCAAGGTCCATCTCTACAATATCTAGTTCATGGAGGACACAGATGCCTGCACTGTTGGGGGGGCTGTGATATTGTGATGCAGGTGTTGCAAGGTCCATCTCTACAATATCTAGTTCATGGAGGACACAGATGCCTGCACTGTTGGGGGGGGCTGTGATATTGTGATGCAGGTGTTGCAAGGTCCATCTCTACAATATCTAGTTCATGGAGGACACAGATGCCTGCACTGTTGGGGGGGCTGTGATATTGTGATGCAGGTGTTGCAAGGTCCATCTCTACAATATCTAGTTTACTGCAGACCCAGATGCTGCGGTTGGGGGGCTGTGATATTGTGATGCAGGTGTTGCAAGGTCCATCTCTACAATATCTAGTTCATGGAGGACACAGATGCCTGCACTGTTGGGGGGGCTGTGATATTGTGATGCAGGTGTTGCAAGGTCCATCTCTACAATATCTAGTTCATGGAGGACACAGATGCCTGCACTGTTGGGGGGCTGTGATATTGTGATGCAGGTGTTGCAAGGTCCATCTCTACAATATCTAGTTCATGGAGGACACAGATGCCTGCGCTGTTGGGGGGGCTGTGATATTGTGATGCAGGTGTTGCAAGGTCCATCTCTACAATATCTAGTTCATGGAGGACTCAGATGCCTGCACTGTTGGGGGGCTGTGATATTGTGATGCAGGTGTTGCAAGGTCCATCAACATCTTTACTGAGACCCAGATGCTGTTGGGGGGGGTGTGATATTGTGATGCAGGTGTTGCAAGGTCCATCTCTACAATATCTAGTTTATGGAAGAATCAGATGCCTACGCTGAGGGGGGGCCTGTGATATTGTGATGCAGGTGTTGCAAGGTCCATCGAGTTTACGGCGAACCCAGATGCTGGGCTGGGAGGGTGGTGGGCTGTGATATTGGAGAACACAACGTATTTGTCTTGATATCGCTATATTAAAATGGCCAATAAAGTTACCTTCTGACATGATACAATGTTGTAATTTAACAAATAACATTTTGAAAAGATAATTTGTTCGAGTCATATTGGCTATTGCATTTGTTTATTTATACACTAATATGTAAACAAATAATCTATGAATATTTTGTCATTTCTAAGAACATCATATGCAAATAATAAATAAGATAAATTAAAATTTGAACTTCCTTGTAAATTATTAGTTTGATACATAAGTTAATATTTTTACTCAATAAAGATGTAGTTTAGTAATTTAGCAAAAATTTTGAGTTGAAAATAAGTACTAATAAAAAGCTTATTAAATAGTAAGGATCGTTCTAGAATAATTCAAATACTGACTACGGTACAAATCATCAGTATTATGATCAATAAATTCTGGAAACTAATGTTAGATAAAATAGTAACTTCTGGTAATTAATTATTCTACCTATAAATCATTAATATTAACCAAGATTTTTTAGTTTGAAACACCTCAGCTTGGTGTTTCCGTTTTAATTGGGAGCCCTTCTGTTGTGGACCTCCCCATTAATATTTAACAAGCGGCTTCCCACCGTGTCACAAACAATGCAGTCGGGGCGGTTTGTACTTGTTAAAATACATGCATAGGGATTACTTTTTCCTTGATTAAAAATTTTAAACTGCCAAAATCCTGTACAAATTTAAATTAATGCTTAACTATCTCGAATATAGTAGTAGATTTACAGACCAGTTACTGATTTATTGAGATGTTTGTAAGCCTAGCAATCTTTCTAGAGTTATATTCTTATTTAGAGATTTTTATCTTATACACTATTTATTCATAGAACTAAAAAAAGTATTTTAAAAGACAGAAAACAATAGTATTTATAAATAAATCATAACCCCTTTTTGACTTGACTCCTTAACTCGATAACGAGTGCCCCAAATTGGACGATTCTTTTTTGTTGTGTTCCTTAATGCCAGGGGAAGGTTTGTGTGGAATAAAAATTTTAATCCACCCAACCATTATTTATTAATTTGACTTTAAAAATAATTGTAAAAAATGCCTTTAGATTAAGATTGGTAGAAAATGCTTTTATTAAACTGTCAGATACAAAAGAGATAATTTCCGTTTACAAAGAAATTATGATGATTAAATCAATCAAATACATTTCATGAAACATAGTTACATATTTAGTATATCGTGAAAGGTTTTTCCCTAATGATAAAAAGGGTTCATATTCATATAAATATTTCTTAATAAATTTAAAAAAGACAATCTTAATAAAACTATAATGTTCTACAAAGAAATTCTAAACAAATATCATTAATATTTAGTTCAAAGTATGGGGGGAACCCCCCCCCCCGTAATACCAAGCTTTTTTGAGCTGGTTTTGTTCGGTGATTTGACCTTACACTCATACCAATTTCATGGAAAACGGTGGAAAGTAAGGAAGAAATTGATTTTTTATATTTTTCATAAGAATAACATTGGCGCTTTCAGACAACGTACTGCGTTTATCGTGGACAGTAAATTTAACTTTTCTGGAACCGTTAGTCGTAGACAAATAATTCAAAATACTAATTTGTTTAGTTTTTTAAGCTGGTTTCAATTGTGTCAGTCCAATTATTATTCTTTACTTTGATTGTGTTCGCTGTAAATTTAAAAAAAATTGATTTTTGACATTTAAAAGCCCATAACTTTTGAAGCATCATTTTTACAGACATGCGGGTGGTGTCAAATATTTAATGCTCTATGCACTACACACTATCAAATTGTAACCAAAATCGTTAGAGCGGTTTATGAGAAATTGGGATTTTTCACGTTTTTTAAGGGATTTTACGGGTAAACTACCCTTAAAAATCAAAAATTCAAAAAAATGAAAAACACGCCTAGAGATACAGTGAATATATACATACAAGCCAAATTTCATCTAAATCGGACCAACGGAGTAGGTAGCACTGTACACATAAATAAAACAAACCACAACACACACATGACAAAAATAACACACAAAACACACACAAAAAAAAAAAAACAAAAGACAGACATCACGTAAAACCCACTTTTTGGATTCAGGGACCCAAAAATAATCCACCCTCATCAAAATTCATTGATAAAACAATACTTTTTATATACTAGAAATATTCATATTCATATAAATATTATTAATAGTCATATATTATTATTATTAAATATTATTATAATTCGTGAACAAATGAATCATTAATGTAAGAATTCAAAGGATAACGTTCTCCTTTAGTCTTACCCAAACCATTATCAATTTAACCGCTAGATGGCAGCACCTGATATTTGAAAATTTCCAATGCCATTTGGCTTGACATATGTAATCAATACTAAGATTTGAATGAGTTAAAAACAAGTCTTTATTTGTTTACATTTTGGCTTTCATTTCGTCAAGGATTTATTAAATTGTACTTATTTCAAACCTTTTTTGTATACCAAAAAGAATTACAATAATAAAGTTTGTTTGTTTATATATTTATTATTGTTATTTATTCCATTTCACATTAAAGATAGGACAACGTCTGTTTGATATAAATTGTCATTTAATTTCAGTTGTAACCAGTTTTTCAATGAGGAAAGGCAATCGACTTATCCGTTATACTCAATCTTACTTATGTCAGCTACGTTATACTAGCCACATGGAGTATCAATTTTAATTCGTTATGTTTAAAAAAAACATTTAAAGAAGGAGATAGAGGAGAGGATAGTGGAGGTGGAGCTAGTATAACTCTGAAACTTGTATATATTGAGTAAGGAATACGTACTATCTAGGTACATCTTTCATGCGAGGCCATCAAATCCAAACTACTTTCAGTTGAAGCTAAAAATATGCATCTAAAAACAAAGAGGACGGGTTTGAGGTAAGAAAATAAAGATCACTCAAATTCAGTCTGAGGTTGAGTTTCGTCCACTATAGTTAGTCTATGCTATTACCGTAGATATAGTCTCAAACTTCTATGAATTTTTACACCTGGAGACCACAAAACGAATAAATTATTGGTCCCAAGTAATCTTAATGATCCATGATAAAACCTTTTCGAAATTTCCTAGTTCTTATAGATAATTTACTAAAAACAGTAGAATAGTATTGAGAATTTTATCGTATTATACTATGGTACAAGATGTTTTTCATCTGTTGATATACATGTTTCTTTTAAATTGTTTTAAAACAAAGAAAATCAATATGAATCCAGAAAAAATCTAAGTGAATGTTCAAGCCAAAAAAGTAATACATCAAAAATGGGGTTTGACACGTGCAGGAGCGAACGACATTAAACATCAATGCAATCTGTTTGTTGAGGAGAGATGAAATTGAATGTGTTTGCCAAAGATAGTAATAAAAAATGTATTTTACTCATGCTATTTTTATTTTTATTAATTTTATCATTCTATTATTTTCCAATCTGATATAGCGTATATTCCAAAATATTGTAAAAAATGCGTAGCTTTGTGTCATTCATCATTACTTGAATCATAATCAATTAATTAACATTTTGGGTTGAGAATACATGAATGTAATTCACAAGGTGAATCGCCTCATTCGACACCTAGAAGCATCGGTCCACCCAAAGGTGAACGAATTCCGCTTCTAAGGTGTAATTTATATCATTTTTTGTGTCAATAGATGTTTAAGTATTTTACAATCCTGTAAGCAACGTGGCTTGTGGTACTGATACAAACTCCTACAACTAGAAAAACTCAAGTTCTTTCAATGTTCTTTCTAAAGGGACAAAGGCGCAAAGCCCTGCGCATTACCTACTTAATATATAATTATTTTATTGTGTTTGTTATTTATTGGTAGTTTATTTATCATAGTTTATTGTTATTCTAATTGTTGATTGTTGCTTTTATTGTTATATAATTAGTTTTTTCGGTTATACTGTTAATATATAATTATTTATTTATATTACATCAGTATTAATAAGTATTTGCAATTGTAGGATTCGCACTGAGACAAATGTCAGCCCTGGTGACTATCCACAGAAAATTTTGTTAATGAATGTAAAATAATTTTGTTAGATAATAATGAAAAATAAATAATAAATTTTGTTAAAAATATAACAAATAATTTTCAATTTAAACTGTATTTATAAAGGTAGAAACTGAACCCCATCTACAAGTTATGCTTAACTCGGTAGGACCAAGTTCATGTAAAAATTTATTTTGAAAATTAATAAATAAATGAAATAAACCTCAAAAGTCATAAATAAACAGCTTATGTTCAATCAAGGAGTCTGCATCGTTAGACTACGCGGATGCGGATTTACTACTTCTTGAAGAGGATGAGAAAAAACCATTTGCTAAAGCATTATTGACTCCTTGAAAGGAAATTTTGTGAATTGAATATTGATAAAACAATGAGAGAATATTTCAAGATGAGTTACAATAAACAATAGCAGAGTTGTTTGCAGTTGGTCTGCACTTCCACCAATCTAACTTTGTTTGAATGTTTAAGACTTCATTTTCAAATTCCAATATTTTTCTTACGTATTTTTACCTCAAGTTGTGTTTTAAATTTGTTTACAGTTTTCCCTCTAAGTAATAAATTGTTGTATTCTGGGATCAAAGATTCTTGTCAATATTTGTCTAGGGTATGGACACGCTAAGACTACTGTGATACTGAACATTGTAAAAATGTTCAGATGTTCGTTACTTTCAGCACGAGAAGTAACGTTTGATGAAGAATAATGGTGTGGTTGTGTGTGGGAATGGCGAACACCCGAGGTATTTTATGTTTTTTTTATGTTTTATGGAATTACATAACTGATTTTACAATAAGTTTGTTCCAACTAGGTATGTTTATTGTACCACAAACAAATTATTTTTACATTTACAATTATATAGATTTACATTGTATTTAAAAATACTTACTCTTGCTTCGTTCGGTATTGGCCGCCATAGTGGGCAATGGCGGGCTCATGGCCGTTTAAATAACAAAGGGAATCAATTATTGTTGGCACACAACAACTAAAAAATGTCTTTTATATTTTTGTCATTCAATATTAATACATTGCACAGTAATTGTACATTCAAAGTAGATCTATTTCTTAAAGAAATTGATTGCTTTACTTATTGATGTGCCATTTTTTTACAAAATCTGTAAGCCTAGCAGTCTCTAGTGCTTCTTTTGACCACATAGCTTTTTCATGAGTGTGTCTCCGCTTACTTGGCATCTGCTGTAAAACGTGTTTCAATGTTTAAGGTAATGAAGGGCAGTACCCAACAGTGTACGCCATTACCCAAAACTGGTCCGCCATTTTAAAAACACTTCGTGAACAAACGGTTCCCTACTTACTTAAACTTTAACTATCTGTGTTGAGTATGGATATTTGACAACCTATTAGACTATTACTAAGACATATTACAAGATATTGCACAATCCGTACCTCTTCATCAATTTGAGGAAGGATAACTCTTAGTTTTTTCTACAAAGGGAATTTCAAATACAAAACAGGCTAGATATAAATTTTGTACTCCATTTATAAATGTACACCCTTCTATTTTATTAGCTATTGGCAGAATAAATTACTAGGCAATTTCTCTAAAAAAATTAGAATGATTTCCAGCTACTTAGAGGCCACGAAGTGTGGATAGTTGTGAGCGATGCTCGGTGGGTGTAGTGTTCTCTTGTGTGGATTAACGTCCGCACTATTGAATACTACTCTAATCCGCAAAAGACCATCCTCATAATTAGACCAATCCGTAATTTAGGGGCCGTGATTCGGATTCCACGATAAATTGTAGGTCCCTTGCCATCGGCTGTTGGGCTATTAATTAACAGTACTGTCCAAAGAACGTGTCAGCCTTAGTCAGTAACAAGACTACAAGATCGCACCACAATCATCTTACACTCAACCCTCATTCATACTTGACTTAAAATATACCTTGCAGTAGGGTTGCCATTTCAATAATCTAATCTAATCTAATGTGCATAATATCGTATGCATGTATTAAACCATGATGTGATAGTCTTAGATCGTAAGCGACAAAAACACTTTTGACATCAACATATGTTTGTGATCTTTTGAAATCTGTAGTTTCACATTAATCCCAGAACGGTGCAGCACCTCATGTGACTAATAAATAACGCATTTTAAGTGAGAAAGGAATTTCTTCGGCATTACCCAGTTCTCCCGTACATGGTACGTACTCATGTACGGGGTAAGAGTCTGCAATACAGTATATATTTGGGTATAATATTGAATTAAAATACTTAAATGGTTCTTGTTTCTGTTTGTATAAATATACAAATCAATTTAAGCCAGCCGGGAACAATCCTGGGGTTGTGAGAGTGTGAGAGTGCAAGCCTCAGAGGCTGGTCACGTAGCTCCACTTCTCAAGTCTGAGTCAATTTTCTGTCAAGGAAACGTGTTCTCTGAGAAATGTTCTCTGATGAATACTTTTATGAATTCTACCACATTTAAATGTATCAGACATTCGTCAGTTCTACTTACAACACAAATGCATTGAATGTAAAGATTTTATTTAAGTAAAAGGTTTTAAGTAAGTTTTATTTAAGTTAAAATGGTTTTACTTCAATGTAAATTGTACAATAAATAGTATAATACCGGGTGTAAGAGACTCTAAGCGTATACTTCTCATGGGAAAAAACTGATTCCCGATGTTACTCTTATGGAGTGTTCATAAATTATTTAGTATTCGTATAAATTCTCAAGCTTAGTGTGTATGCTCAAGTAATTTGTAAATGAATGAAAATTCGCTGAGTACGCAGGTCTGTTTCTACGGGGGAGAGGTTTGTTTAAAAATAACAGTATAGTAATCTTATTTTTACCGGGTGCTTCAAAAGTCAGTTTACCGAGTAATTGCGTTTGTTAGAAGCAAATAATAAATCAATTTTACCAAATAATAACATCATATATCAATATTAGTCTGTTTTACTGAACATTGAATTTGAACCTGTTTGAAAATCATACTATATTAAAATTTTATCTTAATGTAAATGAAATTCACACAGTTTCTAATTTATCTAATTTAAATTAATACCCAATAATTCAGTTATTAATTTATTTTTCCTTTTGAGCAAATTTCCCATAGGGAATAAGCTATTACCGTAGGTCTCATGGTAAAACTTAAGCCCGGGCCATGTTTCGCACAATGTACGAGCTAACTGCTAGTTTTGTTATACAAATACAAATATGAGTAAATATTTAAACCATTCTTACGTAGGTATTCATCGTTAATCAGTTTTGCTAATGATGGAAGTAATATGCATTATGATTAGGTATCTCAATGTTGTACCGAAGCAATACAGCTGTTAGCGTGGCGAGGGGAGCGGTTTGTATGTTTGTGTGTAAGTGACATGCAAATCTCGGGTGGTCCGGTTTTTGTGTCTTCCAATCTCCAACAGTCCCAAGCTGGGTGATACGCCCTCAATCATGGGGGATTGAGTAATCGTCAGGGAAGCTCAGCAGACTGTTCCTGGATTACTGATTTTTGTCCATCTCGTAAATACTTTCTTTACCTTACGTGGTTTTTTCATTGAGACATAAGTTTATTGTTTGACATAAAACTTTGAATATTTTCTATTTAAGAGCTATTAAACTCTTTCAAAAATTCTGCAAACACAAAAATTAAAATCTCTCAAACTTTTCTGTATTTAATTACAGCTCATTATCGCCTCAGCTGTAACAGTAATAATTTACTGTTTAGGAATTTTCCAAAATGTACGTATTTTACTTTTTTTTAACACGCGACGTTTCTGGGGTCATTAAATGACGTTCTCAAGTAACAATGTATAGACCTATGTTAAAAGGTACATAACTTGGAAACATGAGAGACGTCCTCACGTACAGAAACGTTGCGTAGTTTAAAAAACAAAATACTTTGAAAAAGTTCATATATTTAATTGTTTCGTAATAATGTAGACATGATATACATAATAAAATAATTAACTTGTTCGCCATGGATTGATAAGAATTAGAACTGTGATATAAAACTATTAACTTACCTGAATCATTAAAGAGTTCATGTTTACAAAACGCTATATGTTGAATTAACATTGACAGTAACAGATTTAAAACAAAACATACCTAAAAATCAATCGTGCTTCTTATACACAGGGTGGCAGATAGGTCTTAGGGCTATAATGATAATGGATATCACAACCAAATTTAGCATCATTACTGCTAATAGTAAGATACTTTCTGGTGTACTTGGTGATCGTATATCACCTCTAGGGGCACATGGGGCGTAAATTAAAAATCTTAAAGGTAAGCATAGTTTGATATGTTTATAACAAATTAAATGTCTTTTGAACTTAAATCAATGCCACAAACCCGATATTAAAATGTTGGTGCAAAAAAATGGTGGTGGTTTGAAAATCGGAAGTTACGAACTTTAAAGCTGCTATTTTGTTTTGGATCGACCATTTGAGATCTGGTTTCAGGCGTTATATGGTTAAAAATATCTATAATTGTATTAAAAAATTTATTCTGCTTTGTTAAATTTCTCGTACATGTTTGTGGGTCGGTCTAATAAAAAGTTGGAGGAGATTCTTAATTAGCAGTATGGATAAAATCTATATAAATAAAATTAGAGTTTTGTCTGTACATTGCTCAGAATTATTAATTTTTAGTTATTTTTACTTTTCGTGCGTTAGAGAAGCCGAAACCGGTCTTATCTCAATTTTTGTCTGTTTGTCTGTGACGCTCCAGGAGGCATTTTACGCCGTCTTCTCCGAAAAAAAAACGGGAGAACTGATTACAATGAAACTTATTTCATGTATTCTCTACATTCCAGAGAAGCTTTTTAAATGCTTGAAATCGCCCGCCGCCCCTTGAAAAGTAAATAACGAGCATTTAAAAACTCACTTTTACGCGATATTACTCGCATTTTGATCCAGTTTTCAATGAATAACCTACTGATAATAATCAGCTCTCTTTGTAGTTTAAAGATTTAATAGAAATAAAAACAAACAGCTGTCAAATCAATATTAGTTAGTTTATATTGGTAATTGATTTCAAACCCATTTCGAAATCATACTATTTTAAAAAGTTATTTTAACGTATAACTAATAATAATAATGGTATTAATGTTATAATCTATTTAATTGTAAAGTAATGCTAAATAATAAAGCAGGGTGTTGATTTATTTTCTTTGTACTGATTTGTTTAGGATTTCAGGTTTACATTTTGTAATGATCTTTCTTCTTTAAACTGAATCCTACAACCCGTACAAAGGACGGGCTTACTGCTAGTTTGGAACTAAATTTTTGGTATTTTGAATTAAAATACAATGCCTGGAGCCTTTTGTCAAAAGGTTATTCAAAAACAAAATGGCGCCGTTTTGAAATTCATAACCATCCATTTTAAAACGACCGCCATTTTATTTGGATCTACTTTTGGGGAACAACTTTATCCTTGGTTTTCTACTACCACACACTTTGTACTACTACTACATGGTTACTAATCAAGATTTTTAATTTAATTTCTATATAACCATATAACTTGTGCTTACCTTTAAAATGTTTAACGTACTCCCCTTGGGCTGTCCTCCATAAATGCCATTCGATCACTATGTACACAAAAAGTACTTAATCATTTCCAGTAATCATATTACAAATGTTATTGTAATGTCATTTTTCTTTATCAAGTTGTACTATAACTTAATTCGTCACCCTGTATATGCTTTATTAAAGTTATTGCAGAAATGTCTTTAATAAACCAAATAAATTGTCACTTGTATAAAATAAATTTAATATGTAGCTGCATTTGCAATCTGATAATGCGGGGTTTTCCCCTAATCCGTTTTATCTCACCAGTACTTTACAGTTTAGCATTCACCTTTTAAAATTTAAGATATTTTTTAAGTTTAAGATCGCATACTTAAGATACTTTTTGTATCACTTAAAAATCTTGGAGCGCTAAGGATACATGGACAGCGGAGCTTGAAAAGGGGCTGTTATTTTTAAGATAGAGTATAGAAACACAGAGAAATTGAGATTGTTGTTGCCTTAAGCCGAATCTATCACTCATTTGACTGGGCTTTATCCAGTTAAACTGTATCTATGCCATGCGTTATATTAATTAATGTTAAACATGATATAAGTAACTAAAAGATAAAATCACATAATTAATTTATTCATACGTAAATTACCTGGGTGGTGTTTAATAATCTAAGTATATTAAAATAGTTTAATCACAAAAAATGCGTAAAATTTATGCATTAATATTATTCTTTAAAAAAACTATACCTTAAAGGTTTGTATGGATGAAAATAACGATAGATTATACGCGTCTGCACTCCCAGAAACATAACTTTGTCTGACAGTTTAAAAGCTTTATTCTTATCCAAGAGACATTTACTAAGAAACCATGTTAATCGTCACCTTCAACTTTATCCCAAACATAGCGATGTTGTACATTTAATAACTCTAAAACAGCTCATTCTAGATTTTTATAAATTTACAATTTCTTCTGGATTTTATACTAAATCGATAAAATATCATGCAATAATCATTTTAAATAATTGTATATTTTTATCAGTAAAAACTTATAGAATATAGCCTGTTTCCGAACCAGATATGAAAGATTTGATGGATGTTTTACTACACTATTATCAGCATTTCATTAATACATTTATGTTTTGTAGTCGTTGTCCCTTACTTGAATGCTTTTATCCAGTAGAGTCTGATATCACTTAATTACTTATAACCGATCGCACAATCATTCCGGAAAGGTACCTATCGTATTAGTAGAGTCATACAGTTTATGTAAAAACAAATCACTATAAAATTCATAAATTGATATTAGCTTTTAAGTTTTTTATTATACTTATGCATTTTGATGAAAGGACATGTAAAGGTTGTCGATTAAATTGTTTCAACGAATGACCAAAACCTTTACATCGTTATTCTCTGGGAAGGAGACAACGTTGAAATATGAGGAGCATTCACCCAGGACGCTCCCGTGCATTCCAGCCTTGTCCCTTTAATATTGTTAGTCAACTCTCTGCCTTCAAAGGTAACTTATAATTTTACCCAGTTATCTAGTTGTAGTCCTGCTGTACGTTGATAAACTCTTCGTGGAAAAACTGTTATACGTCGTTGGTCAAAGCGCCATCTTGGCCACTTTCATCAAACAGCTTAAACAAGGTTTCACGCATAATTATACGCATATTTGGAGTCTACAGTATCTCCTTCATCATGGATTTAGTTCTATATGAGCATTTTCAACGTTTTCACAATATTACTAATCACTCAATACAGTAGTCGTAAAAGTTTAAAGTTAAGTGTTAAGTTTTAACTTGACACCTCGACCATAGTTTTACGACTATCGTGCAACCTGTAATGCTGTCGCAAAATTAACATTGTTTTCATGGGGCTAAAAGAAATATTTCGTCAGTAATGTAGACTTTTAATACTATTGTACACATTATATGACATGTGTTTTGTATTTTAAAACTTTTTAGGCACGATACTGCGATAAGAACTTGGAACTGCCTTCAGCTACTTTTTCACTGTGTAGACATATTTTTTTTAATCCTTGTAAAATTTAATCAACTTGAATGTGTCACTTTATATAACGATTGTAACTTCTCAATATGACACATCGCAGGGATTCAAGCCCAAGTCAGAACCCCCTGATATGCCCCACCTCGCCCACCATCATTCCCCACCGGGGAGCCCACCGGGGGACCTCCTCCTGGGACATAAATTGCTTTTCCACCAGTCTCCCGTGACAAATTAAATTGTCATTTTCAATTATGAAAAAATAACTTAAGATACTATATATAACTGGCTGAGCCGGCGAACTTCGTAACGCCTAACAGTAAATACGTGTTAACATGTTAAGATTGGCCATGTTCGCATAGCATTACGGCTTCATTGTGTAGATAAGATATTCTGGGTCCCGGCATAGTGAATATCAATACTGTAACGATTAGACATATTAATAACATTCCCAAAAAACAAATAAATCTGAGTGGATTGATTCACAATTTTCTACTCCAACCTAAACCCAAACCAAACCTAACTGTAATACGGCTTTTATATGAAAGATATAAATCAGCTGATTGTTATAATAATCGTAATATGTATAAACATTGTAATTATTTTTTATTTGGCCAACGTATGAACACGTGACTTTTAATCAGACAGAATATAAAAAATATAAATACATAATCCCCAAAACCCGTAAACTATTAACGTAGCGAATTAAGCTGTTCATTTTGTACAGCACATATTTACTTCATAATTTTACATTAACTAATGATTCGGATGGCACTGGATACTAAAGCTAATTGCTAATGGAAAGTAAACCAACAGCTGTAGCTTAATAAGTCAAAGGTTTTGATTGTAGATAATTTGGAAACAAACATAGTCTCCATAAGATTAACATTAGAAATTTAAAACGCCATAAAATGTAAACTTATGGAGTTTTCGAAATTTTTCACTAAAACCTTCCCGGACACAAATAGAGCAACTTCCAAAAATTTCATGGCGATCGGATGAGCAGATTGGCAAAGCATAAAGGACAAACATACGTAAAATTTTATATGTAGAGATTTATTTATCATAATTTAACAATTTTCTTTCCTAAAATTCAAATTTAAATGTCTAAAATAATGGCAAAGACATACAAAGCCGGAATGCAGTTGTGTTGATGATAATGTTGTGTTGCTGGAATTCTGAAAATTTTGCCTGAACTTTATGATGAATAGACGATTTTGAATCCATCACCGATTCCACGGGATTTCACCGCAATAATGCTACTGAGAATTTGCGTTCAATCACTAAAGATAACTTGTTTCTAAATTTTGCATCAGGGGACGACAACGGAAATTCCATACTTTCACAGCTTCAATTATTTTTGTAAAATTTTAGTTTATTTTCAGAATACTTTTTAATTGATATTCGATTACGGAGCATAATTTTGAACTTCTAAAGAAATTCCATCTTCAGTTGTCTTTGTTTTCTGTTACATTGTTATTTGATGCATGTTTAAAATACTGTTAGTTTTGTTATATGTATTATATCCATTTCTTATAAGATGTATCAATCATTTCCTGATTCATTTCATGATTTTTTTATTTCAATAAATAATTCAAATTCATATTTTCTCTTATTCATAGCTTGTTCCCCTCATATTTTTTCATTGGAGGTAGATTTTATAAATGGTTTGAAATTAAGATTATCTTGTAATGTACCTTAGATCTTTATGACTGTTATAGAGTGTAAAGATTTAAAGTGGTTACTACGGTTATCAAGTACTTGCTTGATTCAGAGGATTCAAAATATTTATTTAGAGAATTTATTTACAGGACAAAAATTATCATTATTATTACGGTTATTATTAGATTCTAGTATTTATTCTTATATAAATAAAACTAAAATCACCCCACGCTGTGAGACAGGCCCAAAACTGACAATTGCGTTAAGTTTACTTAGGAAGGAACCCTTTTCCGCTACATAAAAAGTAGAAAATTGATTCTCATCCTTGTGTTAGACTTTTTTATCACCAATACATTTATAATAAATTTACCTTATTACAAAAAAATTCTCAGTACACTGGATCTAATAACTAATTTTAATTAAATTTAACTTGAATACCTCCAAATATAACAAATTTTGAGAATTGTCCCAAGGGTCTGGGAGATGTGAAATTGACTTGACACTCAAAGTAGGAGTAATATTACAAATTATATGAAGTAAAGATTTGGTACCAAATAATTTGCCTTCATAATAAGATAATCTTGCCGTTTAAACGAATAAAAACATAGCACAGTAGTACTTACGAGTACGGTATTTTCCCGCTTGTCACTAAGTACAGATACTGGGTACTAAAACGTACTGTTTATCTTAGAAAATACCTCCTAGATAAGTACAGAAATATAAAACTAGTTCACTAACTGGAATTGTCTTCTTCAAAATTCTATTTATAGGTTAATTATAAGTACAGTAATAAACACTATATGCGATACGTATATTTCCACACCAATTTACCAACAATAGTAGAAACAACCAGTCATCAATTATAAACTTTGCCTAACCATAAATCTCACCGACTCTGAATTGTACCGGGAACACCTATTCACCAAGGTAAACTGATGCAAATAATATCAGTTTCATTTACGAGCTCTTACTTGTGATCAGTTTATTTTTAATAACCGTATAATAAAGTTGAAACGCTATAAAAAATGATGGCTAAGTCTTTAAATTTTACTTAACGTTATTTTTAGATTTTGAATATGAATATGTGTATTTATTTCCCGCTACTCCTTTCAAAGGAATTTTTTAGACTTAACGCCATTCATGAATTGTCATCTGGATTGGTGTAATGTTCTTTTTAATTAAATGCAATGTAGAATGAGTTTTCGCACGTTGTCCAATTATTCCTGATTACTATTGCAATGTTTCACCTTTTAGCGAATTTCCAATCGGGACCAAAATTGATAGAGATGTGTATTCCTACATTTTCTCGGACGTGTTCGTAAACGAGACATATTGGTCAATCGGAACGGGTAGTTCGGGGGGGGGGGGTTGTACCCCAAAAATGGGTTTTTTGCTTTTTTCCCCATGTAATTTTTAAAAATTTCTAATTTTATCTTTAATTATTAGAATCAGCTCAAAAACTTTCTCTATCTTCAACGGTTACCGAGATATTAACAAATCTAAACACAGTACATTGTATTTAGGGGCTCCAGTGCTAATCTTATGAATATAAGGAAACATTAATATTTCCCATTTTAATCAATATTTTTTTATAAAACTTGATATTTAGCTTCATGTGGTTGAGATCTATCCTTTTATGCTTAAAAATCATACTCAACTCTCCTGACGTTGTGGCCACTGGGACGATATATATCTCATTTTAGTGACTGTCTTTTATTCTAAACGCAGATCATATGATAAAATTATCATATGATTAAAATATCAACTTTAATAGTCAACAATGTTTTAGGTTTAATCTTCTAAGTGTAAATTTCTCTCTTAGGTTAAGTAGCCACGCCAAAAATTAAGTGTTTTATTTGCTAATTCAGTTTATTTATACGATAATTACATAATCCAGATGATTCTAGAAAAACTTACACATAGTGGAGTTTTCTAATTGTCGAGAGTTCCTGAGAGTAACTAAACATTATCAGAACTGAGAACAACATGAAAGCCAAGTTTATCAGCATCAACACCACCGATTCAACTTCTCGCCTTGTATTTTTACAGAGTGTTATGTATCTTGTTGAGTCTGATAGTGTGCTGTCATGTGATAGGTCTACTGTCCGGACTGACGGTCCGGAGTCGTAATAGTAATCCGTGTAGGACGTGTTTTCGGTCCTCGACCGGTTGGGCTGTAACCAGTACCTTAGCTGCAAGACGAGCGTCGACTCCTCCAGGTCGGGGGGCTCAACCCCCTGAGTGCAGTTCCACTTTTTGAGCGGTGCGAACCACAGCGTTTCCGGGCACTGCCTGTCCACGCAAACGTAGTCCAGCCAAGTGCCGTTGGAAAAAGAAATCCCGGACCCCACCAAGAAAAGAGTGATCATGACGACTATGAAGCACACGGACACCGAACAGAGAGACTTACTCCTGTGGTACGCGGCCAAGAACATGAGCAAGCCTGTGACCAACATGAGGGAGAGGAAGATGACTACGAACGTAAACCCCTCTGGGGTCGACTCGAACTTGCCTGCTATGTTGTGCACCAGGATGGCGACGGCTACGAATATATAAGAACAAGCCAGGATCACAACACCAGTCTGTAGGCTGAGGATGCAGCAGCACGTCTTCACAATCATTTACACTCACACTTGTCCGTTAAATTTACTGAACTAGGCCGATTTCTGTGTGTGGTTTTCATTGTTTCAAGCGAGATTGTTTTAATTCTTTACTCAGAGTTGAACATACCAGCTGTTTATTTGTGTTAGGAGTCGATGTTATAAACAAGTCAATGAGGAGTAAAACTTGGTGATTTTGTTCTTAATTGATGACCTTAAAGTTGAAAATTTTTGGTTGTTAGCTTTTAACTAGGTTTTTTTATAAACACTGACTTTTCAGCTGAAAACAAAATATTTTCAAGCAAAACGCATTGTTTCAGAACACCATCTGATCTGTCCTATAAACAAAACTTATATCTCAGACATACGCAAGGCATCTATTACAAACGAAATATAAGTATTCGAAGGACTTATTTTCTTTAATTCTGAGTCACTACAATTATTAATGTAAATAAGTAGGAGTTTTAATCTAACGGTAGGCCTACTTATAACTATAAAAACCAAATCAATCGTATTTTTTGTAGTTTAGGCTTCTTATACTATATAAAGCAAAATAAAGATTTATTCTATTTCAATGACCGGTAAAGCACGCTTCCACTTTTACTTCAATTTTCATTTTTGCGAACTTTGATGGTGAGGAATAAAAATAATTATCTGAATAATTATCTTTCATTTACCAATAACTAACCGTAATAAGATCCATTCTGACAGAAATCCATATTAAATACATAAACAGTATTTCAAGCGAGACTAATATTTAAAAAAAATTAAAACTATGATCAACTGTTTTTTCAAGTTAGTTTTTACTGAAATAAGTATAATTTATAAAAATGAATCTAATAACTTATAATGGGATTTATTCGCCTTTTGATTGGTTGATAAAGATAGAACTTAAAGGAACGCCCAAAAAGTGGGGTTTCCATAAATAGATTATTTTTCTTAAAGATTTATATTTAAAAAAAAATTCAATTGGATTGAACTACCCACGTTTTGGTCTGGGGCTAAGCTTTCCAGACATTTCACGCGACGCCACGCCAGCACGCCTTATATCCGACAACCAATAAATGTCAAAGGCCGTAAATAAAACAGAGCTCAATCGAAACCCAACCACCTCGCGGCAGCTCGTCCCGCATTGACGATCACTCTCACGAACGCTTGGGCGCACGGAAATAACTTTCAATAAAGTACTTTTCTAAAGTGATAATTGTTGTTGCCCTGTGCCCAGATAGTTGTGGGCCAACATATATTCCCGGTTTGGCAATATAATTCACTCTCGAAACAGAACAGAGGTTTCCTAATACATAAATAAACATGACGAAACTATAAATATTAACCTCGAAAGTTTAATCGCTGCAGAATATCAGCTGATCGTTCTGTTCCGGTTCCGGTGCTGGCATTAGACTGTTGATGGATCGTCAATGTTGTTTTTCGTGTTCAATTTTCTACTCAGGAAGAATAAACTACATTAGAATAAATGTTCTAACCTCTAATGGGAAAATGTGGGAAATTTTGTCGCCAGACTTCGCCCCGAGTTTTCCCATATATTTTATACGGGATGTATACTAAAAACCAATACGTTGTTCATATATTACGTTTTTAGATATACATCATCAGTAAACTAGCATAAACCCTCTATTCTTAAACGTAATCCATAAAAAGTTATATAGATTTGTACACCTTTTATATACTTGAATGTTTATTTCTCGTACCCTATACCAAATTACAAGTTAAAGATTTTGGGTCAGTTGGGAGAGATGCCTAACTTCCTCAAGGTATTGGCAAACCTTCCTGAAAGCATTTTATGGAGTGGTCAAGGGTGAGGAATATGTTTCATGAAAAATATCGAAAAAAATAAGGGAGAAATTTATTTTCCCTCATAAAAATACAGTGTACACTCCCAGATAACGTACTGCGTTTATCGTGGACAGTAAATTTAATTTTCTCTGGAACCGTTAGTCGTAGACAAATAATTCAAAATACTAATTTGTTTAGTTTTTTAAGCTGGTTTCAATGGTACCAGTCAAGTTATACTTTACTTTTATTGTTTTCGCTGAAAATTTAAAAATTAGATTTTTTTTGACATTTAAAAGCCCATAACTTTTGAACCGTCATTTTTACAGACATGCGGGTGGTGTCAAATTATTTAGTGCTCTGTGCACTATAAACTATCAAATTTTAATCAAAATCGTTAGAGCCGTTTTTGAGAAAATTGGATTTTTCACGTTTTTTAAGGGTTTTTAGGGGTGAACTACCCTTAAAAATCAAAAATTCAAAAAAATGAAAAAAACGCCTGGAGATACGGTGACTATATATATACATGCCAAATTTCATCTAAATCGGACAAACGGGGTAGGCTGTGGCACTGTACACATCCAGACACACACACACACACACACGGACGGACAGACATCACTCCAAAACCCACTTTTTTGGATTAGCAAACGGATATATATCAATAAATTCGAAAATTTTGACGAAAAAATACTTTCTCCATATCTAAGTAACCAGGAAATAAAAATTATATAATTTACAATTAGTTTTAATTTATATACTTTAATGTTATTTCTCGTACCCTATACCAAATTACAAGTTAAAGATTTTGGGTCAGTTGGGAGAGATGCCTAACTTCCTCAAGGTATTGGCAAACCTTCCTGAAAGCATTTTATGGAGTGGTCAAGGGTGAGGAATATGTTTCATGAAAAATATCAAAAAAAAGGGAGAAATTTATTTTCCCTCATAAAAATACAGTGTACACTCCCAGATAACGTACTTTGTTTACTGACGGCCTTAAATTTCAATTTTGTCTGCAACCACTTCTCAAAAACTAATAATCCAAAATACTTATTATTTTTATTCCTGTATTAATGGTGATAACTAGTTATTAAGAAAATGTTATCACCATAAATAAAAAATAGAATTAAAAAATCTTAGCCTAAACTTAGCCAAATTTATTATTTTCATAAAAAATTATTTCTACTTTAAAAACTATATATCGAAACCCTGATATACCGTAAATATCCATATTTTCTTACCGATATATTGATGCAATCGATATTTAGCATACGATATATTGTATGCTAATATATATCAATATATCGATATGTTGATGCATACGAGGCGTCGATACGATCGATGTTAACAAGTGACGATATTTATTGAAATAAACGGTTCTATGGACTGACACAAACTTTCTCCCTTGAGTAAATAAAAAGAAAAACATACCTTTAATAAAACTGCATCATTTTCTTTAGTATCTATTTAATATCGTTTAATAATTTATTGTTTCAAAAATAACCATCCAATTTCTTAAAAGTAGCAACAAGAGAAATAAATTATAATAATTGTTAGAGTTATGTTGAGGACCTAACCTCCCCTCCCGGTAAGGCCAATTTTTTTATTGACTTCTGTTAAGTGATAAAACCCAACAGTGTAACCAACAACACTGTAAACTAAGTTCAATGGAAAATGGTTGGGAAATAAGGAAGAAATCGATTTTTTAATATTCTCCATAAAAATAACATTGGACGCTAATTTCATAAAAATAAGACGATCGATGTGGTCCGAAAACCGCTTTTTTGGATTCAGGCAGCCTCAAGATATATTTCAACAGTGCCTATGGTAGTGGATGACAATGTTTATTGTCAATGGTGGGCAATGTTTAAATATATTCGTGCGACTGAACAGGCATCGTAATTCGTAAATGATGTGAACCGCGTCTCGCAACAAGTGAGCAATACAGTGTTTGACACCTTAGGCTACCAAAAAGGTAAATAATTTAATTATTTAAATAGGAGTCGAGGCTAATATTTATCAATTAAAATTTATAACGAATAACTGAGCTCGGCACTTATTTTTAATTTTAATTTGACATGGATATGTCTTAGCTCTGGGGGGTGTTGGTGATTTTTAAGATGGAAAACTTGTAACAGGTTTTAATAGAAACTACTTAAACTATTGTATTGAATTTTAAATTTATAAGAACTAGAACAGCTGTTTAGATTAACTTAAAATATTCCCTTTAGACATATCCATGACCTAACCTATTTCCCACAGGGAAATAAATACAAACATTTTTTTACTTGTTTTGATTCCAGGTAAATATTTAGTCATAAAAATAAGTATATTTCTTCTCAACCCTGAGTCATGCAACCCATACAAAGAACGGGCTAACTGCTAGTTGTCGTTTAATCGTTTAAATAAAGTACGTATAACATTACTAATTAATCTAATTATGACTACGTTTAACGTTTGAAATTAAATAAATTTCACTTTAGGTAATGTAATGACTGACATAATGAGGTAATGTAATAAGCAAAAGTTAAAATAATTAATCTTCATTAGGATGAGATTAAAGCCAAAGCCCGTTAACCTGACGCCTGAAAATGTCAAACATAACCCCCAAATATCACAACAAGATAATGTCATTTATGTTTCACTTATCTTAAGATCAGTTAAATGGATTTCACGTTACTTTAAAATATGTAAAAAATTTACCCTGGTAATTGTCGGTGAATTTCAATGCGTTTAGCAGTTGTTTGTGATTTTACAATTAGCTAAATATAGAATTTGGTTTGTACATTGCTTGGAAATACTATAGTGTTCGTTATTTTTATTTTTTAGACCCCTGAAACCCCGAAATGAATATCTCAATTTCTATCTGTATATCTGTCTTTCTACAACGCTAAGCAAGGTATCTATGTATTTTCGACGCTTCTCTGTGAAAATGGGAGCACCAGCCATAATGAAACCTTTTTTCATCGTTCTTTTTGAAAAAGGTTTTTGTTTACTTTAAACTGGTCCATGACCATCTAAACCTAAGTAAATCCCCAATTTTCACGAAATAGTTTTTCTAGGTATTACTAAACATGTGGTCTATTAAAGCGATTTAACAAAAATTAATAACCAGCTGTAAAAATAGAATATTTCTAAAAAGAAAATTAAAAAAATGTTTGAATTTACTTCCATGTGGGAAATAGGTTAGATCATAGATTTGTCAAAAGGGAATGGTTTTAGTTCATCCAAACAGCTGTTCTTCTCTGTTTGTATTAAAAATACAATAGCTCTAGTAGCTTCTATGGAAACCTGTTACATGTTTTCCATCTTAAGAGCCTGCATCAGAGGTAGCCATCTTGGATTTTAGTCCCGTAAGAGCAATGTTAAATTCTGGCGCCTATATCTCCTTGACCTATTGTCATAAATTAACGGAAGAGGTGTCAAATTAAAGGTACTACAGTCTTCCAGGGCATCACCTTACAGAACTTCTCATTTTCGCTCTCGATAAAAAAATAATAATGATTTATTTAGTATAATATTCCTAGATTTTTGTTTTTATATCAAGTTAAATTTTTGAACATAGGTATAGAACATATTGAAAAGGTTTGAAAAATTGAGATAATGCCCATTTTGGCATTTCTGGGCTATGAAACGTGAAAATAACCAAAAATGTCATACTTCCAATCAATGTTCAAACAAAACTCTAAAAATAAAACTAATTATATACCGGGTGGGGATTTTTTTAAGTGATCCAATAGGTAACTTTTTAATCACACGACTTAGCACCACACTTTAAATTTGGAACTTGCTAAATTTTAAGTTTCACTCAGGAATACAATTACAGATTTTTTCAATATGGCCGCCATTCTCCAAAATGGTGGCTAATTAAAATTTGCCTTATGGAACACCCTGCATTTTATTAAGATATATTTGGCTTTATATTCTCTAAAATAAAACATTTTGTTTTTGGGTGTTTTTCAACATCTGTAATGGTTTAGATGCTACGAGGACTTGAAGTTTTGATTTCTTTGATATGTTTTTAATATCAATCAGTATTGATCTTCTAAACCTATATTATAATTTGAGTAATATAAATTATAAATAGTATAATTTTTTCTTAATATATTTCTTCTCAATACTGAGTCATAAATCCCGTACAAAGGACGGACTAACTGCTAACAATGAATAATACGTGTTCTCCCAATATTCATTTGTACAGGGTGTGCAGCAACACACCATTCCACAAGTTTGGAAGCTCGATGTTAAATCATCGCCGTAATCGATTTACTATTCACACTCCAAAGTGGGTTGGGCATCCGATGACCTGAATTGTCCGATGCCAATTTATAGCCCAATTTGGAATAATGCCATGAGATAACTTCTCATTTCTCGTAAATTTATGGCTTAGAATGCTCTTATGAAGTTTATGACACAAACAAGTAAAACAAAATCATTGTAGAGTGAAACGAGTACGGTGGGTGGCCACCTAAGGCATTGATCGGTCCTTCATAATTATACAGTAGATAATGTATGTTTAAAACGAAAAAATCTCATTTTATAACTATAAAAATGTTACAGCTACTATTTCATATTCACCATATAAGTTTAAAATTTCTGATTCTTCGAGGAATTTTAAAACATCTTTGGGTGTATAGTGAAGTTTTCTCTTAAAACGTACTAACGGAAAATGAGTTCTGTGGAGTAAGGTTTATGAATCAATTTAACGATTGTAAAGGAATAAAACATTCCTTCGATTTTGATCATATAATTCTAATATTTGAGATTTAAAATACACCTTTAAAACAGCCCAGGTTGTTTCTGATGAAATTTAGAACAGACATGTCGATGTACGATCATTTGCTCTTTGTCAATCTATTACATAGGTGTATAAACTTGTAATTCTCATTTTTTTATTATCTTACTGATGTTCTTATAAAACGTGGTTACAACTGCAGGCTACAGCTTAAGTTAAATTCTACAGCTGCAAGATAAAAAATATAAAACATTTTGTTCCTCGTGGCAGCAAACGCATTTCTCTTTTCATATACTGTATGTTATTCTTATGAAGAATAAGTAAACTAATATAACCTCCTTTTTTAACCTATTAAGCTTAGTTTTAATAATTACAGTTAATCATTAATCAATTCAAATTCGCCTAGTATTCAGTTCTGTTACTACGGGAACATTTGGTTTTTTCCAACGTAGGAAAAACATTCTTACCTAGTGACATGTTTTTGGTCGCCTCACATATTTTGTCATGCATATTCCCTATTCACATATTTTTTCTAAACCTCTCAGTTGCATTGTAACTTTGTGAGCTGGAATGCCTATTGCAACATCAAAGCTTGCTGAATAACCGCTCAGGCTATAGACAGTTCAATAAACCTTTGTCGGGATTTATTCACTTGACTTAATACTGCTTCGGGATATGTGTTTGAAAACCTAGCTCTTCTTCCATTTGTATTCTTCGTTCAACAAAGCTGTTTGAACGTTTGCTTTAAAAAAAACTTTATTGAAACAGAACTATCACAAATAAATAATATGGCAAATGCATAAAATGTCTATAGAGCATTAATTTGTATAATCTTCGACACGAGTGTAAATTGGAAGCTAATGCAGCGATGCAGTGAGTGATGGGCAGGGCCCAATTCCCTGCGTAAAGTAACAAAATGGATCCTGTACTGTATACAACCAGAAAAAAACTACAAACTAAAAGTTTAGATTATTCAATATTAACAAAAACCCGTCGAAGAATTCATCAGAGAATTTTATTTCATCATGAAGATATGAGTGTAAGAAGAGTGTGGGGCGATCTTGTATGTTTGTAGCTCAACAGCCAATGACATTAAAGGGACCTACAGTTTAACGTGGTATCCGAAAAATTTTGCCTCTGAATTACGAACTGGTCTAATTATGAGGATGGTCTTTACTGATGAACGTAATATTCTACAAAATGTCTAATTCCGTTATAGAGGATGGCGGTATTAATAAACCGTCATTTAAATACGGTTCACAATACGACGGTTATTAATATAACGATCGTTTATATACTTTACCAATCAAGGTCAAGTATAATTTGACTACCACCAATGAATCAAACTTAAAAAACTGAACAAATTAGTGTATTTAATCATTAGTCTAAGACTAACGGTTCCAAAGAAAAGTTAAATTTAATGTCCGTGGTAAACTCAGTACATTGTCTGAGAGCACCCAATGTTATTATTATGGAGAAAAATAATTGTTTCCTCAATTCCCAGCCATTTTCCACGAATCTTGGTATGCAGCGTAAGGTCACATCACCCTACATAATCACTCAAAAAAGCTCGGTATAAGGGGAGGGGTAGTTCCCCCATGTAGTTCTAACAATCAATTTAATTTTGTATTTTCTTCTTGTTATTTTCAGAAATTGGATAGTAATGTTTGAAATTAAATATAAAGAAAATTATTAAATGATAACAGTAAGATAATAGTAAGATGTAGATAAAAGTAAAAGAATGTGATGGATTTATTAAAGATCGTCTTTAAATTGGCTCAAGGGAGAAAGTATGTGTCAGTCCACTGATACCATCAAAAATATTTTTTTTGCCGGATTTTATGAAAATCGGACCAATAGTCTCGTCTCTAGACTTCTTTACATCCCCAAACAGACATCACTAAAAAAACCTTTTTCGGTTCTAGGGGCACTAATATCTAAGCTTCTGCACATCACCATGCACATACTCAGACACTCGAACAGTCATCACTCTAAAACCATTTTTTTACTTGAGGGGGCGCTATGATGGATATATTCACCAGAAACACAAATTCGAAAATGCTGACGAAAACAATACCTACTTTCTCCTTATACTATCGTATGGGGGATAAAGTAAAAATTAACATATGGTCCATATACCCATATTGTCTCTTGATGGATAATTTCAATTTAAAATACCGTATATACTCGTATTCAATCGTAGGTCTCCGCGAGGTTTTGTCTCAAACGACGTACCGACAAGCATGGTTTATAAAAAGTATTAGCAAATGAAACATCAGAACCACATAGCACTAACTTTACTGAACAGACGTAAATTATTAGCTCCCAGCTTTGTTTCACAGAGCTACGGAACATTTAACTGATGACGACATCATTTGAATAATGAGAGCGCCAACAAGAGACAAAAAGCTCAGATTGCCTTTTGATTATGATAATTATTTCACTGGCATCTACAAAAATATTAATTCCTTTATATTTTATGTAGCTTAATTTAATTTAAATAAATCAACCTGGACTATGTAATCCGTGTTTTAGTATTGATTGAATGTTATAAAATGCTTGTTGGATTGCTTAGTTTTAAAGATCATTTCGTAAAAACCGTAAGCTTTGTAGAAAAAATACCTTCCTGTTTATACTTGTGAGGGATTTAAATTTGTAAATTACATGAGGTTCCTGCTTACAATAATTCTTAGCCTAAGCTTATGCAGCAGACGCGGGAAATGTAATTCGCTACTCTTTGAAATGATACGTTACATATAATATTTATTTTATTCGAAATGTGTTTAAAATACGATAGCCTCATGGAAATAAATGAAGAGAGTCAAATAACCGGAATCGGAGAGACCTCTGAACAACGCATCAAGCCGTGAAGGATGGTAATTGGCAATGAATGTGAATGATGTTTCCGTAGAACCAATCTCTGACTGGGGGACAAAGGGGAGGACTAGCAATGAGCATATCAGCTGATGTAGTACGGGACGGTACAACCAACCAAACAAACCCACAACTAGTAGTTATAATTTTACTCAGTAAAGTAATATTATTTTGATTCATGACAAGAGCAATTTTTACTTTCATCTGAATTTTTTCTTTCATGGGCTATCCAGCGCCTCTTTCGAGTGCCCGGCCGGCCGTCTGCACCACCGACCCCAGCTACCTGAACCATATCCTGCACTGCCCCCACCAACCTTTACTCCCCTAAGATACCCTGCACCGCCACGGGTATCCAACATTGCCTTGGGAATCCTGCACCATCCCCTGGTTACCCTGTACCGCCTCCAGTCACTGTGCCGCCCCCGGCTGCCTTCACTGCCAATCCTAGCGACCTATCCCTTTCCTAAGGTACTCTGCACTGGTCCCAACTATTTATGTGAGATATGTATATCTATCTTAGTGTGTACCGTATATCTAAGATATGTAACATTGATATTTTACACAAATAAAGTGGACATTCCCTGAAAGTGAAGTCAAACTGAAACATATTTGTCTGTATAGGCTATGGGTTGGTAAGTGACGTCATAAAAGGTCAGGCACCTGTAATACATATTTTGTATTACAGGTTTGTATTACCTCGTTTTCGTTGATTTTATTAAATTCATAAGCTAAATTAAACATTTCAATTTTTTTCACTAGCCTTAGTTTTAAAATGTTTAAACTAGAATAAGTTTATGAGACATAAGACATGAGAGCTTTTTGTTTGCTGATGCCTTGTAATGTACGTTTTCCCCTTTCAAACCTTTTCTCCACATAACTGATAATTTTTCTTATTACTATTTTGCGTGGATGTTAGTATTTACTTTAATAATTAATTTTCCTTTTAGTGATTTTTTTAAGTGACGAGTGATTGGCAAGACTTCGCACATGCAGACTTGTAGTTTTTGTGGAATATTTCCTGACTTTATAGTGCTCTGCATGGTTTGTGTGTTATTGTATCCTATGTAATTTTACTGGAGATATAATGCATATTATATCGACATTATCCTCAATCGGCAAGTGAGTATTTCATAAGTAGTTTCATATACATATAATAAGAGTGGAACATTTTACGAACATATCCATAGGTTCAGGGGTTTGTTAGGATTCCTAATGAGTAAACTACACATCTAATCTAATGTGTAACTACCATGTAGTTACTAGTGTGTAACTACCATAGTGTGTAAACTACCTACATGCGTAAACAACAACTATGGTACGTACGTGTACGTACGTAAAAATTATACGTCGTGAGACTTGGAAACTTAATTTATTTACAGTTTTTCAACTTTCACCCTTTTAAGTTGAAATTCAAAAATTCTGTTTCACACCCATTTGTGAAAATAAGCCCTTAATGGCTACAAAACCATCAATATTGGCTAACTTTGTGTAGTTAAAATTTGAGGTAGAAAGGTGTGTTATGGGGGTCTAATTATTGATCAAAGGATAACGGATAAGCATATTTCAGTTCAATAATTATAACTGAGTATTTTCTGAGACACAAACCGTTATCACCGGCTCATGCGACTAAATAACGCCACTTGTAGATAATTGTTGTTTATTAATCAATTAATCTAACAAAGAAAGCTGCAAAGTTAATAAAAATAATTTTTGTCGTGGAGTGTTTTTTCCAAAAAACTGTTATATTACTAGTACCGGTACTACTTATAGTCCTTCAAGTATTTTCCTCGGGAAGAAGTCCAAGATCCATTTTTGTTTTCCTGACGAAGGCATTGAGTTCCTGCTGATGAAATGTTATTGCAGTGGCAGTGGCACTGTCCACTCGTCCACTACCCGACTGTTCCCTCTTGTCGTTTTTGTCTCGCTCTTCCGTAGTCCGTGATAGCCTAAAAATTTATTAAAAAGAGTGTTAATCTGACATTAATTTTCCGTTACTTTTTAATATATTTCCGGGTATTCAATTATTTTAACGGTACGTAATAAATGTTTAGAATTGAACAGAATTCCGCCTAACTTAAGTATTGTTGCCATCAAAACATTTGCCGACAGGGTTTGGTCTAGTCATGTTGAGATTGATATATAAACTAATGCAAGTGAAAAGTAACTTTTTATTGCAGAGAGCAGGAAAACTTCACTGAATACCGATTCCTACCAACAAACCAAGTTTATGTTTGTGATCCGTAATGTGGGATTTTGAAATGTAGTGCACCATATTTGAACTAAGTTAACAAAGCCCTGCCCTTATTCTAGCCATCTTCATCAAATCTGCTCTTCCAACCATTTTTATAACGTTTGTTTTCGTTAGTTTTTTATAGTTACCAGTTGATAAAGTGAGAGAGGATCAACAAGTTAAGTTTACTTTAAGTTTATTCTAAAGTTATTTTAGACCCATGGTTATATAGGAATGAAGACAAAGGTTCTTGCTGTAAGACTATAATTTTGAAGAATAAATGGCTGGATACCAACCACATGAAGCTAAGTTAATGAATTCTTATAACTGTGATGGAAAAAATGTATATCAAACGTGAGACTGGAATGGAAGAATCTTTAAAAAATGTTTGTTTCGTTTGTGGAAATGTTGGTCACCCAGACCAGTACTGGCTTCGGTCCAAACCACCGAGTAATCCATCGGAAGCTTATTTTCCATTTTTGGAATCACATGAGCCTCCTGCTGGATACAGACACAATAGGCAGGATCCTGCTGTGAAAGCTTGCTATCTATGTTACTCATTGCTCATGCAACAATGGGAACGCTATCAGCGAGACAATACTCCCCACAGTCGAAGACTCTATTGGCTTAAACGCTGTGACAATGGGCCATATACGGGGGCAGAAATGGGAATGCAGGGTGAATATGCTGCCCAAATCCTAGGACTGAGTGTGGAACCATTACATAGGTAAGTAATTAACCTAATACAAAAGAAAGATTTTTCATATTGCTTCAATTAAGTTAACTCTTGGGTTGCTCAAGTTCTTTTTATCTTTCCTATTATTATCCATTTTATATATCCATTTATATTGGCCTCTCCAATATTGTTGTTTTATAATTATTGTGTTGTTGTGTACATGTTATCCAAATAAGCAGTAATCTTTGCAGCTTATAGCTTAGACAAAGTCAGGAACTTGGCCTAGAGCCTACCACTTTTATGTTGGTGCCTTATGATAAATAGGCCTATGAAGTAATTTAAAAAACAGCAAGATGAGAGTGCTATATTAAGTTGGTTTAGTTACCTATAAGACTCTATTGGGGCTTTAGAAATAAGATTAGCCTACTCTTGCTTCTCAATCTACAAAGCTTGTATGTTGTAAATATTCAAAGCCAGTAACGTTTTATAACATTTTGAAAGGGAAAAGGCCCTATGAACTGTCAAAACTAGCTATCTTCTATCTAGCTTTCCCTAGTCTCTTTACTAAATGTTGACTTGGTAGATACTGTATGTAACTAATGGACAGTCCAATGACAATTAAGCGGCTGGGTCGAGATTTCAACATGCAACCTTTGACTTGTGAAATTGCGCACATTACCAGTGAGCTACCCAGCCATCATCTAGCAAATAAAATATAATTGCCAAATTTTATGATAGTGGTCATGAAGTAGGCCTAATATTAAGGGGTTGTCTTTACCAAAAGACGAATGTTTTAATTTTATTGCATCTTATACACTAACTTTAAAAGCACAGAATAATTCAACTCTGACTCAATCCGGTAACTGCTACTCAAAGATTCAGAATGAAAAGAAGTCTCTTATCTACTGCACTACATAAATTTGGAAAACTTGTTAGTCTGGTACCTAGTTATGTCTTGCATGAATCGGCAAGAGGACAAACAGTTTTAAACTCCAGGATTTCCATCTGGGTTGGAACCACTTTCTCAAAAATTCTTTTGTATGCTATGCTGAATATTACTTAAAAAACACCTCTGTCGTAGAAACAAGTAATAATATCCACACAGTAATAATAATAACCATAAAAAAGTAATAATTTAAAAAGTTAAATCACATACAGAGCCTATGGGTTGATTACATTCAAAGACTATTCACTCAATTGTTTTCACTGAAAGCTTCATCTGAACTTGAACTAACAAAATATGTATAGCTAAGAAGTCACATTGAAAGAGCAGAACTATTAATCCATTATTTAATAAGTTTGACAAAATCATGCTCAACACATATAAAAAAAGTGAGTCATATAAAAAACCGTAGCCTAAACAAACACTGAAAACATCAAACTAGGATGGCAAGTCAGAGAAAAGCACTTACACATACACACACATACTTTAAAATAAACAGGACCAGTAGACTGATACATAGTTTTTCCCTTACTCAAATTTAAATATTACAACCTTTAATAAAAATGATCACGTTCTTTAAATTTCTAGACATAATTAAAAGTAATATTTTTAAAAATGATAATCGAATTCCTTAAACTAACGACATGAGAAAATAAGATAAAAGAATTGTTGGAAATATTTTTGCGGGCATTAACCCCACCTCCAAGGTGATACCAATCTTTTTGAGTGGGTTTTGTTGGGTGATGAGAGCTTACATTACATACCAAGTTTCATCGAAAACAGTTGAGAAATAAGAAAAAAATGATTTTTAAATACTCTCCATAATAATGACATTAGGCATCTCAGACAAGGTTCTTCGTTGATGTGAATATTAAATCTAATTTTACTCAAGAACAGTTAGTCATAGGCTAACGATTCAAAATACTAATTTGATTAGTTTTTAAGCCGGATTTAATGGTGATAGTAAAATTACTTTATTAAATCATTGTTTTGCCAGAATTTTTTTTTAATGCCCATAACTTTTGAACCATTAGTTTTACATTAATATGGGTGGTGTAATATTATTTGGGACTTTTATACCTATAAACTAAAAACCCTCATAATCAAAATTTGTTTAAATGGTTTGGGAATATGGCCAAAATACACCACTGTACCAAATTTCATAAAAATCGGACGATCAGCATGGTCTCGGGGTTTGTACACAGACATCAGTCCAAAAACTACTTTTTTGGATTCTGTGGGGCCCTTCCAACTCAAATTTGAATACTTTAATGAAAACAATACATTTCCATGATACATAATTGTGTAAGGGGTGAAAGTAAAAGATAGTTAATCAAGTTACTTAATTACCCCATTAGCAGCAGACCTTTTTTACTCACTTGCCATAAGGACAAAATTAAATTCAAATAAGTTACATGCTGTGGCGTTAGGTTTTACCAGTAACTCAGAACTCAGACAAAGAATCATTAAAATAAACAACCTGGTATCTATTATATGGGTACGATTCCATTAAGAGAACAGCATTATCATTAAAAGCCAAATTGCATGCTTGACAACGACTCATTTTTATCAAGAAAATTAATAATTTGCAATGAGAGCAGCCTCTCAAGGACTTTTGACACAGTAGGAACCAAGGCCACTGACCTATAATTGCTGGCATAATTCTTATTACCCTTCTTAAAGATGGGTATAACCTTAGAAATTTTCAACTCATCTGGGAAAAAATTACCCGATTTAGTCACTAGACGCATGAAGAATTAATCCGGCTAAATTAGCCTCACAAAAATTATTATTGACACATTCCTAAAAGGTTTATCAAAATTTTAATTCGATAGATAGCTGATAAAAATCTTTATAATAAACATAATATGCTGATTTCAAACTAATCAGATTTTTAAATTTGTGTGTGAAGATAGGCATATCAAGAGAGTTTTCAACAATGCTCTTACTGTACAAAAAATCCAATTTGGCAGAGGAATTGCAGACTTTAAAGACCTAGACTTCATTGCCTAAAGATTCTTTTGTAGATTCAGTAACTCTTCCAATGCTCCTAAACAAAGCTTAATTTATTTTTAATTTACCAATGTCCAATCCCTTACTTCTCCAAACATTTCTAAAACTTAGATCGTTAAACAGGAAATTTTTCAGGGATCATTCGAGATGAGGATAAGCGGTTCACTGTGTTTTAGGCTTGTGATCAACTATTCTAGTTCAAGTGCATTCCATTCAGGGTGTCAAATGGTGTCACAGCATTTGACACCCTGAATGTGGACGTCCAGTTGCCTTCTTTTCCAGGATGCTATCTGGTTCTGAGCTTAAACACTCTTCTATTGAAAAAGAAGCAGTACCAAAAATCTGTATCATTTATGTTCTATAACATCAAACATGGGAAGGTTAAAAATGACAAAATAATGCGATGGCGGTTGGAGCTGTCTTTTTTCATTTTGACATAATCTACTGACCTGGAAAAGACAATCTGGCTACTGACACTTTTTTGAGGATTTGTTTAGCTATCCTATGAGGAAACTAAATGAACTCTATGTCCAACTCTGTCGCCTTTACCACTTCATCAAAAGTAAAAACTTACCTTACTCTTTGGAGGAGGTGCAACATGTTACCTCTTCATGTAATGTCTGTGCTCTAATTTTGCTACAATTTTTCAAGCATCAAGGAACTCTGTTTGAGCGGTTAAACATCGATTTTAAATGGCCTTTACTGATAGTAAGCCGATATCGTTATCTTCTTGTTATTGTGGATATCTACTCAAGATTCCCCTCCCCTATGCTTTCCCGTGTTCAGATAATAAACAATCTACAAAATCTGTTTTTTCTCTTTTCGATTTCTGCGTACATTCATTCAGATAGAGGAAGCTCATTCATGTCCAGGAATTGAATGAATTTTTAAATTTGTATGGGGTCGCAACCAGCCGGACAACAGCCTATAATTCTCAATGTAATGGGCATGTGGAGAGATATAATGGTATATTATAGAAGACAATCGAACTTGGCTTTAAAATAAAAAAATCTTCCAACTTCTCACTGGGAATCTGTTTTACCGTTGTCTCCATTCCGTACGCATACTGTTGTGCACAAGCACCAATTCAACGCCACATGAACGGATGTTCCTACACCCATAGAGAACAGGGAGCGGTAAGATAGCTCCTTCACGGCTTCTTACACCTGGGCCTGTACTTCTTAAACGTACTGTAAAGGCATCCCAAGTACAAGCCTCTAGTAGAAGAAGTGAAACTTCTTCAAGGGAACGCTGAGTATGCTCACATCCAGTATCCAGATGGAAGGGAGACCACAGTCTCTACCCGGTATCTGGCACCTGTTGGGAGATCCTTGTCAGTAGATTCCATGACCTCGTATCAAGACAATAAAAGCGTTGATGACACTTTTAATTGTCATATAGAAGATCACAGTGCGGGTAATCGAACTCTCAGATCTTAGATACAAGGCAGAAACTCAAGACAAAGTGCTAAGTACGAGCTGGGAAGAGAAGTTGATGCTAGATAAATGCCCTGGACGTAGCGTGAGGCAAGAGGTATCAAGGAGGATACCTCAAAGACTATGAGGCTTAAAATAAGACAAGAGGGAAGAATGTCATATTGTCTAATTTTAACCACATTTTATTTGTTTACATGTTCTAATGTTTATTTCTTACTGTTTTTCTGTTCCTTCATGTGCTTAATTCTAAGTCTGATAAAACCTCGCACAAGGTATGTTCATTTATTAACACGATACACACGTTTCTTTAATTCATTAATCACTCTCACACCCACTAAACCACCCAGCCAGTCAAATGTTTTCTTCAAACACATATGACAAACATATTCATTGACTTGTAGTCCGTCTTATATCCATACCTTTCTTTGACCAGGATTGAGCCTTAATTTAGAAAAGGATTTGTTTTGTCACTATGTAAACTATCCAATTGGTAACAGGTCAACTGATGATTAATTTATCTTCTCATCTCACGCTTGGATGCCAAGTAGGGTTCCTGTTTTAAAGTTGAATAAAGCTATCAAAATAGTTCTGTAGGAACAAGAAAAGAAATTCTGAAATTAAGTTAAAGAAAATCTCACTATTTTAGCTACGGTAATTTTTTTGCTAATTGTTTTGCCAGTCATCAGTTTTGGAAAAACTTATCATAAATATCAGCTTATCTCATAAAATTTCAGACTTTCTAAACAGACTTCTCACAATTATATATACTATCAATTCTAAATTAAATATTAACAGAATTTATTGACTTAAAATTCTAATGTTATTTTAAAAAAAGTTAACAAAAAAATGTGTCAGTGATGTTAATCAGAGACTAAATTTAAATAAATGTAAGGAATTGAAAATCCTATCAGTTTGCATTTTGGTGATCTTCCTGTCTTATATGTTTGTTATTTGTCTAGGCTATAGGAATTTGAAATATGAATGGAAATTGGAATTCCGTCACCACAAACTGCTTTAGGGGCATTTTGTAATACAAATATTGAAAATAATTAACCTAATCCTTTAGGTTTAGAGTTAAACATAATTCAAGGTAACATTAATAATTTACTTTATGTGGTAAAATGAGAATACCATAGAACATAAAAATATATTACCTGAAAATTGTGTTTAAAAAATTTTATTTCAAGGATGTAATGAGGTTTTTTAGACGTAAAATATTTTCCCAATAAATTACTGCATTGATTATAAAAGTGGAATTTCTCATAGAGAGCCAGTGGCCACACCAACACCGGAAGTAACTCGCAGCACAGTTCAAGAAGACAAGAGAATGTCGCCGAGGGTGGGGCCAGTGGCAACTCTGCCAGAAGCCCCAGACCACTCCGCGTTGGACCTGCGACAATCCCCGGCTGTATCACTGCATTCCACTCACTCCAATCCTGGTAAGATACAGTTGGAATATTTCACATCAAATAACTGGGAAGAAGTCAATCTATTTAATTTTCAGGTTTTAAAGATTCAATTTTTAATGTTTACTATAATATAGCCTAGTAATGTGTTTATTATTTACACAACGGTGAGGTTTCTTACTACAAATTTGTAGTAAGGAATGAGTTCTTGGTAGGTCTTTTGTCCAATAAAATAGTTTTTTGTGTTAAACTAACTATAATAGGCCTATTTAAAAAATATTATTGGGTTACTATTATTGGGATTAAAATATTACATATAAATGGGGTTTAAAAGCCATTATTATACAAAGGTCATTTCTGATGAGTTGTGTGATGTTATCTTAGCAATTCAGTGGTAGAATTAAACTGAGAGTCTAACTGAGAAGCCTGGGTTCAATCTCTAAAGGGGACGAAACGGGGAAGAAAATTGAATTAATAAGTTTATGACAACCGTTTTATAGTTGAACGTTTAGTGGTATAATGTACAACATTCTTTAATTGTGATTCTTATTTTAAGTAATTAAATTATTAGGTGTACTTAGCAGCCTTCCTATAGGACCGGATTTGATTCTCCCTGTCATAACATGAATAAAGTTTGTATGTCAGGAGCCACTGTGCTAGGGAACGCCTGTCAATCTGTGTGTCCCGCCTGGATAGGTCATCTAATGAAGGTTACACGTAATTTAACCTCACAATGAGTTGATGTGGTTTATTTCTATAGTGGTTTTATGGTTTTAGGCAGCAGCACAGGTACAGACATTCTAGACCTATCCATGCCAGATAAAAATGCTGTGACAGAGGTGTGCTACGTGTGTGGTGAAGAGTTTGCTCGTGGTTCCCTCACTCAGATTTCCTCCAAGCCCAGTGCTGCTAACAGTCCCACACCATTCTTCCCAAGCCTCATCCTGCACCCCCGTCCTTCACGCAGCAGACCAATGGACAGTGCAGGAAGAGTGCAGGCTTGCACTATGTGCTTCACCCATCTATTGCATCAGTGGCAGGTTCGTTGGTTTTACGTGTGGAAAATTATAATTTTCTATAGAAACTTTTTCTACCACCAGAGTAGCGGTGAATTATCAAAATATGACCCGAGTACAATGATTACAGGTGAGAGCAGATGTAGCGTCATATGATGACTCATGTCGTTCATTGTCCCCACAGTGTTGTAATGTTAGCTTGATGGTAGTTAGTGTAGCAATCGTGGAAAAATAGTAGTTAAACCATTTGAGTGCCGCTACACCTTGTGGGAACATGCATCTTAATGAGCTATTAAACTTTTTTCAACGACTAAGGTTTTCCTTTGGGGTTTAAAAGTAGGGAATTCATACATACTATTTACAATGACATTGTTTTTCAGGAAGGAACTGGAAATGAACTCTGACAATTATCTTTTTATAAGCGAACCAATCAGAACAATTTTACAGCATAGCACTAGAAGTAAAGTGGTTTGTATAATATGAGGAGTGTTGGCTCAAACTAGGCACTACAAATGTCTGATGATTCAACATAGCTTTTTTAATTATGTGAGATTTTTACTTCTATTCATTTTTCACAAATAATAATAAAATCCTCTGTATAATTTTAGAATTATCAAAGATATTATTAATATTAGTATAAGTTCAAATGCATATAATTGTCTCTATTACAGGCCTACTCGGCGCAAGGTGTGGCTCATTCGGAACGCAACTATGTACTGCGCAAGAGAGAAGTGACCACGACGTTTGTTTGCTACACTTGCGCTCTGGAGTACCCGTCCTCCTCGATACGCCTCCTCTATTGCTGCCCTAACCCTGAGAAGGAGGCATATTTTCCATTCATCTGCAGTCTGAAACCACCTCCAGGTGCCAGCCCAATTTCCCCTCAGGGAATGGTTCAGGTAGGTTGGGTGGTCTCCTTCAGAAGATGAAAAGCTGTAAAATAAAAAATATTACTAGGGTTCCAAAGATCCATAACTGGTTAAAAATAAAACTATACGAGGTATTTTTTTTCTTTTCAATTGGTCTGTACTTTTGGAATTTATATTAGGCCTAAGTGAAGTAATACGTATTTAAACAGGACGTTCATCATGAGTTATTTAAGTTCATGGATGTGGATGGTTGCATCTTGATTTTGTCTACCAAGATTTTTTTATTTTGGACTGGTGTGAAAAAGATTGTAAATATTTTTTGTCTGTTAAGTCTTATTTATAAGTAATTTTCAATACTCATTGCCAATAATTCAATCCTACTTATATTTTTATATATATAATAATTTTGGCTTTACCATACTATTAATAATATATTTTAATATATAACTATATTTATATTTTTCCTCAGGTGTGCTCTATATGCTATAAGTCCATACCTCAAAAGCAGAGCTTATTCGGGTCCGGAGCGACCAGTGACGTGGAGCCGTCCGTAGCTGCTACGCCCACGTTGTCACAGTCGAGTCTCGCCACCACACCCACGCTGCCAACCGCCAAGAGTCCGGATATTCGTTTTCGTCCTTATGAGCTATCAAGACCCTCCCCTTCACCTAAGGTGGGTAAGAAAAGAAAAATGTTAGGTTTTTTTAGTTGGTTTTATTTTTGTCTCTAATTATTTATTCATGCAAATAGAGCATCAGTTAAGTTGATGAAAATCCTATTTTACCCTTCAAGTGGCTATGGATACCCCCGTATCAATGTCTTCACCCCCTCCGAGCAGCAATCGACACACCCATTTAGCGTTTACGTATACACGCTAGTTTGTTTGGATTGTATCGTATCAATCAATTTCAGATTGAAATTGATAATGCCGTAAATGGCGAAGTCCAAAGATTCCATTGATATCTTTCCCTGATTGATATTTTTCTTTTTGACAATAGAAGTTATTTAGAAAGTAATTTGAGTGACGATGAACGGATTTCTGATATTGACAGGAGTGACATTGATTTTACTGTAAAGTGTTATGAATCTGACTCAGATGTATTGTTTGATTTCTATGTATGAAGCCTATGTAGGTACATATTCCTAATCCTTATTAAATTTTGAATAAAGTTGCCATTTTCGGCTGTTTTACTGACATCTTAGACAGCCAAACCTTGATGTAATGTACCTAAATATGACGAATTCCTTGATTTAACAAATATTTGAAAATCACCTTGACCTGTCTATAACACATAATGCATATTTTACCTCTATATTATGAATAATCTATGGTTGAAACCTTGATATTACACATTTTTAACAGTACTGGTAAACATACATTTTTACCTCTACATAACAAATTTTATCACGAATCTTTATATAATGTATTTCACTTCCATATAACGTATGGTATGTGAATCGACCTCGATATGAACAAATACCCTTGTCGCAGCAGACCTGCGTACTCAGCGAATTTCCAAATCAATAACATAATAATTAATTATAATATATGACAAGTTTTATCATTATCTGTTGATAAATATGAGTGTTATTTTCCTACTCTCCAAGTGCTTTTTGTTAAAGCTTCTCATTAAAATAAAGTGGAGGGAGAACTTGACCAGCTATGGGGATGGAGGAGACTTGGTTTTCTTTCTCCCTTGCTCAATTTGAAAACCATATTTTAGAAAACATAACTTACGAGGGTTGTCCGTAAGGTTCCCATAGCGCTTCAGTCGATAATAGCTCTGCGACAGGGGTTTGCGCAGTTTTGTTAAATGCCTGGGTTCCCCCACTCAATATTCCCACCGCAGTGAAGTGTCTGCGGCGCTCGGTCTTGGCCTGGCTGCCGTACAAGATAGAACTCCCCATTGCCTCGCCCGCCAGGTGTGAGCTGCGCTCAGTGATTCATCTTTTGACTGCCAAAAATCTTCCGACCGGGAAATTCACTCCCAGCTGTGCAAAATATATGGAGAAAAGTGTATGAGCGTACAACATGTGCGCAAATGTTGCAGGGAGTTCAAGAACGGGCGTACCGATGTCCATGACGAGGAGCATTCTGGACGTCCATCTGATTCTGATAAAAACATTGCAAAAGTGGCAACCGTCTTTTGGGACAGGAAAGGCAAAATTGTTGTGCGAATTCTTGCCCACCGGTGAAACAATCATCGCTGCCCGCTACTGCGAGACTTTGCAAAAACTTTTCCGTGCCATTCTAAACAAGAGGAGGGGTATGCTGTCCAAGGGGGTGTGTTAGCATTAGGACCGCACACTGCTAACTTAACCAATGAACTCATCGCTATATTTTGGATGGGGTATCGTCAAACAGCCACCCTACAGCCCGGATGTAGCCCTCAGCGACTACCACCTCTTCCTTGATATAAATAAACACCTGGGTGGAACGCATTTCGGCGGCCGAGAAGAGCTGGAAGAAGCGGTTCTCAGCTATCTGCGCGGTTTGGTGGCAGACTTATTTGACTCGGGCATTTGAAAGCTGGTACACCGTATGCAAAAATGCATTGACCTCGACGCAGCAGATTTGCGTCGTCCATGCTAACTATGGCAAATAAGAACTTCTATATTTTCCTAAGTATTTGTGTTTACTTTTGTGGTGCACCTAACTTCAAAAGTTCCATTAAATTGACTGACAATTTGTTATATTCAGGTCACCCTGTCCCCCAAGCCTCCCAGTGTGGACGGAAGCAACGGAATGCAGCATTACCGATGTTACGTGTGCGGCAACCAATCACCCCACTCCAATATGGAGTGGCTGTCTACAGAGGCTGAGGTATGTACACTTCATTCAGCTAGATTATATCAGGGTGTTTAGTAACAGGGAAAAGTCAGGGAAGTTAACACTGTATTAAAAAGTCAGGTAATTTCTACATTGGTCAAAAAACTGCCCAAGGAAATTGCTATTTGTAAAGGATTCAGAACTTACAAATTTGGCAAAACTGGCTGCATCCGGCAGGAAAACCTGAGTTGGTGAGTTTAGTTGTATAGATGGCGGCCGCCATTCTTTCTTCTTTCTACTCATCAGCGAGCCAGTTTGGAAGTGAATGAATAGTGATTGTCGATGTATGCCAGTTTGCTCTTCAATAATTAGTATGACTGTTTATTTGTACAATTTAATTTAACAATTTCATTTTAGGTGTGAATGAGTTAAGTGAATAGATACTGATTTTGTGTTTATTTTTAATGGTTTCTCCATGTTATTTTCAAAACTAAGCCAATAATTACACACGATTTTAGTCAGGGAAAATGCTGCATCTAATATAAAAAATTCAGGGAAAAATCAGGGAATTCCCTTATGATGACTTGCTAGACACCCTGTATATGAACGTCTGTTTTATAATTTAAGAAAGCTATACTGAAGTTTTTTTTTAAAGCAAATCATCTAAAATTTCAGTATAGATAACTGTCAATCGACACATGTGACACATACTGGACTTCAGGTACTACACAATATTTGTTGGTTAGGAAATTCTCAATTTCATTTACTCTGGTAGAGGTCATCCGGTTTCTGTTGATCAATCAACATTTATGTTCCTATGCAGAAGCTGAACCGAACAAGGCGGTGGCAGCAGAATAGCCTTGCGCCGGCCTTGGGACCATACCAGTCCATCCTGATCAATCAGCAGTCAAAAGGCGGGTCAAGGTATTGTTGAATGGATGTGACTAGTAACAATTGAAACTCTGTCATAGGGGATGAACTCCCACGCAATGCACTTTCCCTGCCTACGGACGCTGGGCACCCAGGACGCCAGGATGGACTCATGGGGTCGAGTGCTGACATGTCTGCCCTGCAGCAAACACCTGGCACGCCAGTGGGAGGCTATGGACAATGATCGAATACCCCTCGAGCGGCGCAGGTAACTGGCTCATTGTATACTAACATAGTAGCTTTCAATATTATCCACTTTAACAAGAGGAAACTGTATAAAATCAGAGTGTATTAACCTAGAATATTAAATTAAAGTAGAAAAAATTATAATAAAATTGCAAGATAGTTGTTCCAGTAAATTGAACCTACCCCATTCACTGCTGTATCCTCCATTCCTGCTTGAGAGTTGGAATAGGGGTAGGGGGTAGATGTTTTGTTATTTATTAATCACAGAAGAATACAGTATCACTCAAATTAATTGGAATACCATGTGAATAACTACATTCCTTTTAAGAAACACAGTTTTTGAGATACAAATCTTACAATCAGTACTCTAAAAATTAATTTGCCCTCCTTTGTCTTGTAGGACATCATCTCATTGTTTTGGCATTGATTCAATGAGTTTCTTGCATATATACTTCCTCATCATAGGGAATGAAATTTTGATCACTGCAATAACTATGACTGTCTTCAGTTGTTCAATCCTTGTTAGAAATCCTCTTTTTACAAATAGTCCACACATTTTCGATTGGATTTAAAAAGATTTCAAGATTTTATTGTCTGTTTAGGGCATATAATTGGATGCATATTAGACATTGTCAAAGTTAAAGTTTAACATAAAACATTGAATAATATTCACTCCAATATAAAACATTGTTTATCAAGTGGATTACTTAATACAAAAAACCTATAAACATATTGGTAATCTAATAAATTAAAATAACTAAGACAGTTAAAAAATCTTTAACAATAACATAATGATCCTGCATTGCCACTAAGTTTATATAATAAAGTCAGAACCTTAAATACAAATAAATATACGAGCTGAAGAATATTGTGGCTTCTAAACAATGGAAGTAAATTATCGTAAAAACCGGCAATCTATAATCTAGAAATTTTCTTATGTTTTTTTAGTTTGTGTGTTTTTTTTTTTATACAAAAAAATATTGAACCAAACAGTTTGAAATTTTACACAAGACAGATCTTAAATCATGAAAATAGGCATACTCATTTCTTAAAAATTGGACCTAGATTTAAGTTTCAATGTTTACATTTTAGATGACATAAAAATTGAATGTCAACAGTTTTAACACTAAAATTGACATTACAGAAAATTTTCTTAACTATTATGTTTTCAGTTTTTAATGTAAATCCTTTTCTTTACTTTTTGAATTGTAAAAAAAGAAATAAAGTTTTATTTTTACACATAAATGCTGGATAAAAATTAGTATTATTAGTTAATTATAAAATAAATTTTTCATTTTTTAATCCTTTATACTAATTTTATTAAATATTTGACATATGTTACTTTTAATGTTTAGATACATACTACTGTTTTGTATTTTTAAAAATAAAAGATTAATATCAATAACAAAATATTGTGGCCTAATTAGTTTTTTATCAAAAAATCTAATAGTTTAATAAACTTTTTTTAGTTAATCATAGAATTCAAATTAGAAATATAAGTGCTACGCTACCATAGAGTAAAATACCATATTCTAATATAGAATTCACAAGAGAATAGTTAGCTTGTTTCAAAGTATTTAATGGACAAACAAATTTTAGATGGAAGAAAGCCCTATGAGATTGACCAAGTATTTTTTTCTCAAATAATTTACATGAAGCTTCCAAGACAAATGGTGATAAGTTCACTAAATTGACGACAGATGCCTCCACCTGCCACTTCTTATTGAATTTGTAAATGCGTTGTGAATTACGACGTTACCACTTCTAGGGTTAACCCTAGGTGTTGCCCTAGTAAATAGTAAATTTTAATTGGAATTTCATTCAGGTTTAACTACATTTCTTATTAACACGAAACATTTTCTTAACTTTCTTGGATAACTTCTTGTACATAAGATGGTCGGCCACCTTTATTGTACTTTAAATGGTTAAAATAATAACTTTGAATACATATTAAAATAATATATGGCGGTAAATGTTTAGAACACAGTATCCTACTATTTTATTCCACATCAATATCAGACTTACTTTTTGCACTAACAAACTTTTGACAAAGATCCGCTCCGCGGAAGAACCCAATTTCGACGAATTCGTACAATGTTAGGCTTAGGCTAAATATGACACTCACAGACCATACAGTCTATTTTGATATTTTCACATGTTTTAAATATACATAAAATGTACGTACAAGTTTAGAAATAAAAATCATTGTTTTTTAAACATCTCCATCAATGTAAGCTGGTTTGCGGTCTTCATCCGTTTTCGGGCAGCCAGATCACGCATTCGCTTGACGGTGAGCAGTTGCAAGTGGTCACACTCGGGCTTCGCGGGGGGAAGAATAATAGCGCACTTAGACTTTTTTTGGACAAATTTTTTCCTGAAAGTGATTTGGATAATCGGCGATTCGGATAGTCGGAGTTCGGATAATTGGAGTTCTACTGTATATCAAACTGAATTCAACTATCTTTCATATTAGTTCATTTCATTGTCAGTCAATCAGCTGATTACAAATCTGTTAGTCCTTCAGCCCAAGGTAACCAGAGGTACAAGTACAGAAACTACTTCTGACCAGAGACCTAATTAATTGTTTATTCACAAATAATTTAAGAATTTTTATTTTATAATTCGTTTAACTTCTAAACAGATGTGTTACATCGTAATAAATGGGATATTGCAGACATACAGCACTCTGCAGAGTTATATTAGGTTCTTTATTGATGGTATAAAATATTATTAACGAGATAAAAATATCAATAAAGAACCTAACTTAACTCCGCAGAGCACTGTATGTCGGCAACCAATACACATAGCGTTACATCATAATAAACGGGATTACCGACATACAGCGCTCTGCGGAGTTAATTTCTCCCTGCCTAAAACCCATATCCGTAGACAAAATATCCCGGATTCCCTAAAAATATCCTGGATCTCCCTGTCCAGAACCCAGATTCCTGCAGATTGACTAGATGTTTCAGAGTTTCGTTTTCGATCCAAAAAATGGTAGAAAACATCGGAAAATCGGTGTTCCTTGGTGTTTTTATTCTTAATTATGTTATTAAAGAGTGAAATAATTGTATTTGAGCTTTTTCCCTTGTTCAGAACCCTGATTCCCGCTGATCCCCTACCTAGATTGTATGGTTTGAGAGTGTTAAATTTAAACCTAAAATTGTACGGGAACGTTGAAATTGGGTTGCGTTCGCGGAGCGGATCTTTGTTAAAAGGTTGTTAGAAAGTGCAAAAAGTAAGTCTGAGATCGATTTTACCTAAAATAGTAGGATATTATGTTCTAAACATTTACCAATATGTGTGTTAAGCCAGAAAATAAATTTTTTTTAAATACTGTTACTTAACCCTTTGAAGAGTACCATATTTTGCGTCAAAATACTTGACGTTATAAAACTTCTTTTTAATGGTTCCGCAAAAAGGAGTAGCGATGTTTTAAAACGTCATTTGACGAAATTTGTTCAAATACAATAATAATAATCTTTGTTGCTGTAGTGACATAATGAACATTTGTATAGCAGCGTCAAAAAGCATTAAAATTTAAAACTTAAAACGAAACAATAACATTCGGGGAGCAAAACAATTATGGCACAGTCAAAACAAGAAACCAGCCAGATCACACAAAACAAGCCAAAAGCACAACTACGACAGTAGGACAGTATACGAGCTAGAAAAGCTCAGATCTTAAGCCGATGTTACCTCCGGTGTGTGGTCCATGAACTCGTCCACCGAGTAGTACACGTTCGACGCTGAAAAGCATCTAAATTTAGATTTGAATTTTGTTTCTGAATTTCCGGATCTGATACTTTCCGGAATTCTGTTCAATATGGAAACACTCGCCCATGAGGGAAGGCGTTCCATGGCCGCCAATCTGTGCTGTGTCGTCCTGAATACATGTCTAGACCTTGTGTTATAATCAAAAGTATTGCATTCAAATTTAGTAATCTTATGAACGACAAAATGATGCCTAAACTTGAAACCTGGTTCACTGCAGGTATGATATTCCTCACAACAACCAGAACGGAGCTTCACCAGTCTCCGTCTCAACGGCCAACAGTTCCTCCATCTACTGCTTCCTGTGCGGCCTACACAGTGACTTGACATTGGCCCGAGTATTGTACAGTAAACCGCAGGTAAGTTGTTGTTATGACCAAAGTAGATGTTTTACTCTTTGAATTGTTTAGCGTCCCTGTTGTGTCAAAGTGTAAATGTATTTTTCACTGATATGGTGATTTACATTAAATTAGTCAATAGGTCTATATCTAATTTTGATTTTGAAAAATAAGTAATAAGGTCAATAGCAATATAGTTTCAACTTTTATATGAATGTATAACACAGTACAAGTTGTACGAGGGACTCATGTACTTATTTATTTCTTAATTTCAATAATAATAACCATATAAAATTATCCAAATAATGATTTTACCTCTCTCAGTTTCCTGAAGTGTATTCAGGTATTTGTGATGTTATGTTGCCAGGGTCGCAACGCGCCGTACTTCCCGTCACTGTTGACACACAGTTCGCCAGCCAACGCAGAACAGCTGCGTGAGGACGGCAGTGCGTTGGTGTGCACCTTCTGCTACCACAGTATGGTGGCGCAATGGCGTGCGTTGACACATCAGCCACCCGACACTCGGGTGTACAACTGGCGTGACTACAAATGCTATGTTTGCGGGATCACAACATACAGACTGCGAGTCCGGGCACTACCTGTCAAGGTTGGTATTTATCGCAAATGAGGTGTAGGGCGCATCCAGGATACGTACAAGGATCCTTTACTGTTAAGGTTGGTATTTGTCGTAAATCAGGTGTAGGGCTCATCCAGGATATGTACAAGGATCCTTTACTGTCAAGGTTGGTATTTGTCGTAAATAAGGTGTAGGGCACATCCAGGATATGTACAAGGATCCTTTACTGTCAAGGTTGGTATTTGTCGTAAATCAGGTGTAGGGCTCATCCAGGATACGTACAAGGATCCTTTACTGTCAAGGTTGGTATTTTTCGCAAATGAGGTGTAGGGCGCATCCAGGATACGTAGAAGGATCCTTTACTGTCAAGGTTGGCATTTGTCGCAAATGAGGTGTAGGGCGCTTCCAGGATACGTACAAGGATCCTTTACTTGATATTTGATATTTCTTGGTGGTAGGTGGCACAACCATTCTGTCTGTATATTTTGTATTTTAGTTGACATATAAAACATCCGATAAGTTGAAAGCATTTTAAAGTGTATACCAGAATGAAAAGACCAATGAGAACTAAATGAGGATTTTAATGGTTTTAGAGTCCAAAAAGCATTGTTTGTAGAATGTGTGGAGCTGATTGAAGGACATATATTGAGCCTTCTTTTAGTTGCTAAATTCAAAGCCTATTTGGAACCTCATAACCAAGCAGTATAAGGCCATTCTCATTTACTATCATCTGTTTTTCTTTGTCACAAAGTGTTTACAAAAATATTCCATTATGAACAAGTGGGTTAAATCTTAGTTATAGTGTGCAAAATCTGTAATTAAACTGGAAATGTGCATTACTATTTTTTTAAATAATAAATTATGTTAAATACAGGACTTTCCATTCCTGAGGTACCACCGGCAGCCGGATGGTTCTCTGCTGCTGGAGAACGGCGAGTACGCCGTCGTGTGCCTTGACTGTTACGAGACTCTGCGCTTTCAGAACAACGAATATGAGAGGTCAGTTACTTACATATCTGGTAAATGTCTCTACGATTTCCAAATCAAATTAAACTTTATCGGGGATTTTACATTAATGATAGTTTCAAAAGATCCAAATCCACAAAATTCAAACTGTGATTGTTTTTGTGTCACTAAAATTAAAGGCACTTGAAAATTCCAATGCAAATGCTTAGGTCTAGTTTCTAATCCAACCAGGTTTTATTTCAAATTATAAAATAAATTGTTAGCTAAAAAATGTAAGCTATATTTTATAATTTTTTTCCTTTTTATTTCACTGACACTTGAGAGTTTGCATCTTAAGATAATGCTGTGTTTTTATAATACCAAACTCTTAAAACGTAAACTCAGTTTCAAAATAACTTGTCCCGCCTTATTAACCGGAACGTACTTTTGGATCTTAAGAAACAATTATAAACATCAGCCATATCAAGGTCATGACTCGTGATTGTGTCACAGGTGGGGTCTGCCGTTGGACAAGCGGCAATACAACTGGCTTACGCAGCCACCGCCGCCTGAGGACAGTCCTGACGCTAGCGTCGCCAGGCTACCATCTGGCCAGCGGTCAGATAAACAGGTACAACACAAGCGTGTTTTTATTTATAAGTTGATTGTTGGTAGTACAGTGTTGATGGTGAGAGGATAAATTATGTAAAGTTCATTCGTCAAACTATGAAAATACCGGAACATTCTGTGTTGGAAAACAAGTTTGAGTAGGCAGTGTAGTTAAATGGGGTTGGTAGTGTGACCGACTCCCAACCTTGGTCAGACTGGTTAAGCATGGTTTGGACCCTGGAGTTGCTAGTGAGTTTTTATTGGTACTATCTAACTTGCACCGGGTCGACTCACCCCTGTCTTTGTTTGGTACATCCTTCACACAGAAGTGGATGGGTCAAGTATCAGTAAGAGATGTTACCACCCTCTGTAAAGAAATCACTAGCCAAAGATGGCGAGTTTTTAGCTTGTGTACTGCATATATTTTATTTACTATAAGCTTCTGATCATATCATAATAAGAAAGACAATACATTGCAATGCATGTATTGTATTTTTGTATGTTTGACTGGGACGGTGGTGATGTCCTGTAATCAAGCTCTTAGAGGTCACGATTTGTGGATAGTTATGAGCGATGGTCGGTGGATGTAGTGTTCTCTTGTGTGGATTAACATCCGCACTATTGAATACTAGGTTAATCCGCCAAGACCATCCTCATAGTTAGACCAATTCGTAATTCAGAGGCTGTGGTTCGGATTCCACGTGAAACTGTAGGTCCCTTAGTTGCCATCGACTGTTGGGCTATTAATTAACCGCCCTGTCTAAGGAACATGTCAGCCTTAGTCAGTAACAAGATTACAAACAATCATCTCACACTCAATCCTCCTTCATATTTGGCATAAAATATCTACCTTGTGGTAAGGTAGCCATTTCAATAATCTAATCTAATGTATTAGTAATGTAGAGTGCAATCACCTGATCGCAACCTTGCCGTAACTGGTCTTTATTCATCAATTGTTCATTTATTCAGTATTATTGATGGGTTTGTCGTGAGTTTCAGGTTCCTTCACCCCTGAGTCGGCCTGTCCGCAAGAACTGTTCGCCCAAACTGCCGGACAAGAGGTCAGGAGCCGCCCCTCTCAAGGCTGATCTAGGTGAGTACTTACCTTAAGCGTTGTCTTTTTATAATTACAATCCATTGTTGTAGCACTAAATGTTGTGGACCAAACTTTCTCTTCATCAATGCCCCTATCACATTGCAAAGTACACCTCAGTCCCTCTGCTATTTAAAATTTATGCTGAAAAATTTGTTTTAAAAAATTTGCTTAAAAAAATAGAATATTATTTATTTAAATTTATGCTGAGTTATTGTATAATTGTGAATTATGTTTTGGTATAGTTTCAGTTGTCCAAACAACCTGATGGGGAAAAAGGTTACTGAGTTTAAATTTAAAATAAAACAATTAATCTCAATTATTACATTTTAATCTACAGCAAGGTTGAACCAAAACTGCATACACGATGTTAATAATATAAAATAGCTTTTACTTTTTGGAACAGAATTCGATTATCGTCTTTTGACGTGACAAAGAAATCCAGGTAGCCAAGTTGCGCCATCGTCTCATAACATAAACATCATGCATTCAGATGTAGCAGGGAGCAGTACACTGTTGCTGGAGATAGTTTAGGGCGATGTCTAGCTGCACAACAGATTCCATTATAATATTCGGTTCTCACAGTCCGACTCTTTGTCTTCGCTTTTTGGTGAACTACTTTCAGAACATTTGTTATCTCCAGCTCATGTAGGAGTAGTCGCAATTCAACATTTCAATACTGAACTGTCAAAGCTGTTTGATTTTGAGGTTGGATGTACAAGCAATTAGGGCATGCGTGAGCGATCACTATTTTGACAATTCAATGCTGAACTGTCGTTGTTGAAGTGTAGGTGTTTGAAGTTAGATATAGAACAGTTGTTTCAGTTTGTTTGAATTATTTATATGATCAAAATGCATATTGAATCTGTGGTCAAGAGTGGCTGTAAAAGGAAGAAGGTTGTTTTAACGTCAGAAGAGCATTTTATTTTCTACCTAGAATAATAATAACTTTAAATAAAATTAAAAACAAATTTTAACACATTAAACACTTGCGATATTTCATGGAAATGCTGTTGTACAGTCTATAATTGTATAGTTTCAGATCATCCGGATCGGGATCCCGCTACATTAATCTGGATAAATTGGACTTTACTGTATCAGTTTACCAAATTTCATAAAAATCGGACGATCAGTGTAGTCTCGCGCTTTGTGCACAGACAGACATACAAACATCAGTCGGAAAACCACTTTTGGATTCACGGAGTCTCAAGACGGATAACTCTCAACTCAAAATCTACAATATTGACAAGAACAATACTTTCTACATGTACTAATGTACAAGGGGAAAAAGTAAAAATATATCTTAAAAAGGGTCTTGCCGTGATTAAAAATGGACTGTATAAAGAAAAAGATTAATGTTGGCAAAGAATGATAAAGATAAACATTATAGTATTTACATTATTAAAAAGAAAGCATTTTTCTAACATGTTTGTTTACCACCGCTGTCTTCAACTGCTTACTGTAGTTACTCAAGTCCTTATTTCTGGAGCTAGGAGGTTTAGATGTTTCTTGCCAGCATATAATGATACCCTCTCAAACATTTTGACTTGGTGGGCTGGAAAGGCAAGGTCTATATCATACCGGTTGAGTTAGTTAGGTGGTCGGAAATTCATAGAATGTTAAGCTTAATATCATACAGTATGATACCGGGTGTGAAGGGTGATTGCAAATGAGGAGGTTGTGTGTGTGCGTGTGTGTGATGCTTCAAATTTTATTTCTATTCAATACTACAGTAATCGAAATAGCAATGCATCAAGTATTCTGTGCTTACAATATATTGTAATTTTTAGTTCCCTGAGTCCCTGTGTACAAAGGGGCAACAACGACCATGTAATTATTACTGTGTTTTTTTATTGGATAAACGGCAAGATTATCTCATTACGAAGGCAAATTAATTTTGCATCAACTCTTCACTTCACATTTGGAATATTTTACCTACTTTGAGTGTCAAGTCAATTTTACAAAATCCCTTTAATATATTATCTAGGTTATACTTTCTTAACAGTTCTGCTTATCTGTAATTTGACGATGGACATTTCAGTGCTAAAGCTCCATCTTCAGGTCCTTATATACATTAAATAATCATCTTACAGAATCATCTTGAGGAGACATATTAATGAATAATACCTTATAATATATGTTATATCCCAGATCCTGGTAGCGATACTCAAAATTTGGAGTTATTAAAGTTAAAATGAAATTCAATGTAATAAGAATTTATTTGGAACAAGGTAAATATAATAAAACACAACTATGAATTGGTAATAAAATTAACTGATGGGCCACAAGGATGAGAATCAAATTTGTCTACTTTTTTTACAGTGAAAAAAGGGTTCCTTCCTAAGTAAACTTAAGTGCAATTGCCAGTTTTGGGCCTGTCTCACAGCTATGAGTAATTTCAGTTTTATTTATCTATGAATAATTACTAGAATTATAATAATATTTAATTTTTTTTTAATTTTTTTACTAATTTTTTTTATTTATATTTTTTGAATTCTCAGAAAAAATAAGTATGTTATAACCGTAATAAACAAATAACCACTTTTTTCACTCCAAACCTGTCATAATAAAGTCGAAGGGGTGGATTACGAGATAATCTTAATTTTAAATCATTAATACAAAATCCCTACAAGAGTTACAAGGGAAAATATGAGGGGAACAAGCTATGTATAAGAGACAGTTTGAATTTGACTTAATTATTTAAATTTAAAAAGTCATGATAAGGAAATGATTGTTATATCTTATAAGTGAAGAATATGCATTTGATAGTATAACAATGTAACAGAAAACCATGACAACCGAGGATTAATGTTTTATTAAGTACTTCAAAATTATGCTGTGTAATCAAAATTCAAAATTCTTCAATTAATTCAATTCAAAATTAATCTTAATTTATAAATAAAATTTGATGAAAAGAAATTCAAATTAAGGTTGGAGTTGAGTTGTTGAGATGCCTGCTTAAAATTTACAAATGAAATATCTTCAGTGATGGAACCCGAATTCGGAGCGGCATCGTTGCAGTGGAATCCCCATTGATGGAAACCAAAATCTTAGTTGCGTCGTTGCGGTGGAATCCCCAATGATGGAGACAAAATTCTTAGTTGCGTCGTTGCGGTGGAATCCCCAATGATGGAGACAAAATTCTTAGTTGCGTCGTTGCGGTGGAATCCCCAATGATGGAGACAAAATTCTTAGTTGCGTCGTTGCGGTGGAATCCCCAATGATGGAGACAAAATTCTTAGTTGCGTCGTTGCGGTGGAATCCCCAATGATGGAGACAAAATTCTTAGTTGCGTCGTTGCGGTGGAATCCCCAATGATGGAAACCGAATTCTTAGTTGCGTTGTTGCGGTGGAATCCCCAATAATGGAAACCAAATTCTTAGTTGCGTCGTTGCGGTGGAATCCCCAATGATGGAAACCGAATTCTTAGTGGCGTTGTTGCTGTGGAATCTCCGGTGATGGATCTCAAAGTCTAAGCATCAACATCACGAACGACACTCTTACGCAGTGATGGATTCAAGATTGTCTATTCATCATCCAGTTCCAGCAAAAATTTCAGAATTCCAGCAACAACACTATTATCAACACAACTGCATTCTAGCTTTGTATGTTTCACCATTATTTTAAGGATTTCAACTTTTAGTTTTCAATTTTAAGGAAAATTTGTTAAATTTTTATAAATAAACGTCAGATTGTAAATAATATTGCAGTAATATCTTTTTTTATTTAAAATGACAATAATATTGTCACGAGAGACTGGGGGAAAAGCAATTTATGTCTCTGGAGGAGATTGACCCCCCCGATAATGGGGAATGATGGTGGGCGGGGTGGGGCATATCAGGGGGCTCTTATTTGGTCATGAATCCATGCTATTTGGCTTACTGGGAAGTTACAATCGTATATGAAGTGAAGACTTTCAAGTTTATTCTATTTTACAAGGATTGAAAAACTCATTTTTCTACCCAGGGTGAAAGTAGCTGAAGGCAGTTCCAAGTTCTTATGGCAGTTCTAATGAGCACAAACACTTGACAAATATGTTTCAAAATACAAAACATGATGTGTAAAATAGTATTAAAATTCTACCTTACTGATGAAATATTTCCTTTAGCCCCATGAGAATATTGTTAATTTTGTGACAGGTTTACTGGTTACACTTTAGTCGTAAAAATATGGTCGAGGTGTCAAGTTAAAGCTTAAGTGGTTATCAAGGGAATTACATTAGGCCTATTAGTTTGTTTATTTTGTTTCCTGGAAAAATATAACAATTACACAGTTTTATCCTATAGTAAACCAGTAAAATGAAGAAATAAAAAATGGAACACGTCATTCCCTAGATAGCCAACCACTTTACCTTAAATTTGACACTTTAATCATCTTTTTATGACTATTGAGTGGTCAGTAATATTGTCAACAAATTGACAATGCTCTTATAGGACTAAAATTATGATGACAAGGTATTGTAGACTCCCCTAATATGGGTATAATTCTGCATGAAACTTTATTTAAGCTGTTGCCTAAGTCCATGAAATTAGGAAAGTTTTTTCTATGAATAGTTTATCAACTTAGAGGGGGGACTACAACTAGATAACTGGAGAAAATTAAAAGCTACTTTTGAAGGCAGAGAGTTGACTAACAATATTAAAGGAACAAGGCCGGAATGCACAGAGGCGTCCTGGGTGAATGCTCCTCATATTTCAATGCTGTCTCCTTCCCAGAGAATTACAGGATGTAAGGGTTTTGGTCATTTGTTGAAACAAATTAATCAACGCTCTTCACATGTCCTCTCATTTAAATGCATCAATCTAAAAAAAACCATGGCCAAGCAGACCTGCATCCTCAGCGAATTTCCAAATCAATAATAATATACAGGTTTGATCAATATCCGTAATAAATAAGGGAGTTTACGTATTCTCCATTATATTAACATGGGAAAGAGTATGTAGGTTTGCTGCTGTGAAGAACACTGAGAGTAGGAATTTTTGCCAAAAACTTTTTTTATTATGACCATATATCAAATTTTATCAATATCTGTCCATAATTAAAGGAGTTTGCCTATTCTCCATAAGATCAACATGGAAAACCTTATTACAGGTTTGCTGCTGTGAAGAACACTGAGAGAAGGCATTTTACCATAAACTATTTTTATTTTGACCATATACCAAGTTTTATCAATATTTGTCCAAAAATAAAGAGGTTTGCCTATTCTCCCTAAGATTAACATGGGAAAGAGTATGCAGGTTAGCTGCTATGAAAAAAATACTAGAAATAAATACTAAAAAAAATAAAAATATATCAACTACGATTTTTAAGCATAAATTGATGGATCTCAATCCGTATTTTCATTGAAAACACATTACGGGCAACTTGGACACCATCCTTGACTATGAACGTCCATGTGTCGCGACACCGGCACCATCCTTGACTATGAACGTCCATGCGTCGCGAGAATGGCACCGTCCTTGACTATGAACGTCCATGAGTCCTGACACCGGCACCATCCTTGACTATGAACGTCCATGTGTCGCGACACCGGCACCGTCCTTGACTATGAACGTCCATGTGTCGCGACACCGGCACCATCCTTGACTATGAACGTCCATGTGTCGCGACACCGGCACCATCCTTGACTATGAACGTCCATGCGTCGCGACAATGGCACCAGCGTTAGCTATGGACACGTCCATGTGTCGCGACATCAGCACCATCCTTAACTGTGAACGTCCATGCGTCGCGACAATGGCACCAGCGTTAGCTATGGACACGTCCATGTGTCGCGACACCGGCACCATCCTTGACTATGAACGTCCATGCGTCGCGACAATGGCACCAGCGTTAGCTATGGACACGTCCATGTGTCGCGACACCGGCACCATCCTTGACTATGAACGTCCATGCGTCGCGACAATGGCACCAGCGTTAGCTATGGACACGTCCATGTGTCGCGACACCGGCACCATCCTTGACTATGAACGTCCATGCGTCGCGACAATGGCACCAGCGTTAGCTATGGACACGTCCATGTGTCGCGACACCGGCACCATCCTTGACTATGAACGTCCATGCGTCGCGACAATGGCACCAGCGTTAGCTATGGACACGTCTATGTGTCGCGACAACGGCACCAGCGTTAGCTATGGACACGTCCATGTGTCGCGACACCGGCACCATCCTTGACTATGAACGTCCATGCGTCGCGACAATGGCACCAGCGTTAGCTATGGACACGTCCATGTGTCGCGACACCAGCACCATCCTTGACTATGAACGTCCATGCGTCGCGACAATGGCACCAGCGTTAGCTTTGGACACGTCCGATTAAAACAAGTGCATGTAATTACCGGCGCCGACTTGCTGTTGCAATGAGCGTCCACTGTGAACGCGGTTAGATTGTAATCAGGGTTCATTACAATCGAATTACTTACGTATAATAGGTCAGAAAATACACCGAGTATCTGACTAACATAAACTTCTAATAGCTGGCATTCACGGCCTCTGATTCCACCGAAATTTCGTACCCAAGAAATTATCGTATGGATGTTGAGTGGATGACCAAATTGTGCCCTTTCTTGACATCAAAATAATTGCACGAGATTAAATGTTGTCGCCATGTTGTTAAATGAAATTAACAGTGAAGAATGATCATTTTTATTGTAACCAGTTGTTGGTTTATTAATTTGTTCTTTTGTTTTGATTTGGTGCAGCCTCTAGGAAGATTGAATTTTCATTTAAAGTCTTGTTTAATTTATTTTCGTTTAATTAATATTGCTGCAAAAATCTATGGTGCTTATGTTTTAAATTTCAGAATAAAAAATGTTACGTTCAAATTAACAAAACTTGATTCCCATTTAAATTTGTTATATAATAATAAAGGCATATAACGGTGTGAGTGTACTTTTTGTTTCACTTATTGGTTACATTGCTATCGGTAACATTACAATTTCTCCTTCTAATATCTACGGTCAAAATAATATTAAAAAGTTTATTTCTAGCACATTCGTGTTTTAGTCAGGTTCATTCAACTCTACCAGACAGGTGTAACGCGAGTATTGTAGCTAATATCACCGTAAAAGTGGTGTTTGGGGGGCGAATGGCGAATGACGGAATGAGTCGAGTAGTGTTGGGAGTGGGGAGGGGCGAGACGAGAGCGGATGTTGCGATAGGGCACGCCCCAGGGTGGGAATTATGAGGCGGGCACGTTGTCGCTCTGATCCGGGCAGTTGGCAGCCCTCGCCCCTCGCGTGTTGTAAAGGGGAGAAGTCAATTTGTGTGCGGTTGTCTGAAAGACGCCGGTTGTCCGTCTATTGTTTACTGTACCGCGGCCTGGATCGATACCGCAGCGTTGACAAGTCAGTCAAGTGTCTTTGTCGTTTTGTCGCCCTTCATCCTTGTGAGTGGGTCATTACGGTACCTTCTCTATAGGCCTATCGCGGTTACACTGTTCAAGTTAATCTACAGCGTCTCTGTTATTTTGTGTTATAGTTTCGAAAGCATTTCACTCACCACTCTTCCACATCTAATTTAGTTTGTAGGCTTATTTAAAAAGTCAGTGTTGCCGAAATCTCGTGAGACTTGTGTTGTGGTTGGTGCCCTCCCAACTCCTTCTGGAGTGTTTTTATATTTTTGTATTTGATTTCCCTTTTCCAATGTAAAGCAAGTGATAGCTTCTTTAAAATTATAATTTGTTATATCAGTAAGAAGATTAAACTAATGCTCACTATCTAAAGACAAATCTAAAAAATAGTATTTTCTTCAAAATTTGTTGAATGGCTGTATCCAATAACTATCAGCAATATCTTGAAATTTTGAAGCAATAGTTTTTAGTATACAAATTCATTCCTAATATACAAAATTAATAATTCATGACTGCTAATAAATATAAATAATTAAACTGAACACATTTGAAATCAATTTCAAAATTATATTTTCATCTACTTATGGTGTAAAGATACCCTCTTTTAACACAGTTATTAAATGATTTAGTTAATTATAATTAATACATACTGTGCAGTGGTATATCATGCTTTATTTTTAAAGTATTATTAAACCAAATTAATAAAGTCTTTAATCTTAAGTCTTCATTTTCTTGCGTCTTTATTTAAGTCTTTATTCTAAAATGTTATTGAATTCACAAATGTCAATAGATTGAAAACTCAAATGATTTCATTACATTAATAAATAATTAAGGCTATTTAGTTAGTTATGGTAATTGAATTAATCTATTGAAATCAATGCTTTTATTGTTAGAAATTTATTTAATCATTTCATGGAACAATCACAATGACTAACTTGACAACAATCACAATGACTACTTAGTAGTAGTACACTATTTTTGTGTATTTTGAAAATTTAGCTTTTCTGAAACAATTTAACTTTAATTTATGATCAATTTTAATTTAGTTGCTATCCTCAAACTAAAGAGACATTTAATTTAACTTTTTTCTGTGGGAAATAGGGTTTTCTCATGAACCAACAGTTTATAAGTGATCATTTTCAATGATTGGATGGCATTTAGATGGTAGTGAATGGTCGCTTGTGGCTGTAGTAGCAGAGAGAACCAGCTGAGCCAACAACTTGGTAGTGTAATGAGGTTGTGAACGGATGCTGCCTGTGCGAGTGTATGCACAGTTGGGACAAAGACAAAGTTGTGAGACGTGAGGTTTAATGTCAATATATTGTGCGACGAGCAACAGTCACAGGAACAATGGAGAATCATTTTGGCTACTATGGAATGGATTTCAACCTTCGTCCGCCTTTACCGGAAACGGTCAATAATAACGCCTCTGTTACTTTACCGTATCTGTACTATCCAGGCAAGTATTTTTGTCGTAAACTTAAAACTTGCAAATATATGGACTTTTTAGGGAAAGTTTACAATTAACTGCTAATAAAGTTTCAAAAGGTCAATACATTTTCTTCTTGAATAATGTTTACACAAGCATAGGTTTCTTTATTCAGAAATACTATGGTTATTGGTCAACCTATCAATTCAATATTAAAAACAATTAATTCGATAAAATATATGCCATTCAAAAATCTAAATTTACTGACTAAATTTGTCCTTTAAAAACTTACCTCATAATTGAAGTTTGTTCTGTCCATGTTTGTTGACTCTTTGAAGCCTGTGCCTCAGTATAGCTCGAGTGGTTGTGCTAACACTATTTGCCCCAGCTCAAGTATAGCTCAAATTAATTCCATTCAATTTTGATGTCAGGTCCCAGTATTTTCATTTTCAATTCCATTTGTTGTTTATTAATTTAGAGTTTTTTTCTAACAAAACTATTACTGTAAGCAGTTTACTTCTTCGTCACACAGTTTGTATACTTTGATTGCAATGCTTTTTATGATGTAGGCTAGTTATTTTCTTTATAAAGAAAATTAATTACTTATTTCTGCTATTTAAGTGAATTTTAATTTTTTTTCTTTAGTGAGAGAAACAATTAGTTTAAAATTTTTATATTTTTTTTATAATGTTTTTACTTTATGATATAATATGAAAATAATTGTGTGTTAGAAGTTAAGTTAAAATGCCACATGAGGCAAAGTTTTTGAGACGTGTTTTCAATACAATTGTGGACGAGCAAACCAGACATTGGTCAATGGAAAATTTTGGAGGGGGTTTTAAAAAATGTTTTTTTTGCGTCACAGATTTTTTAAAAATTTTGCTACTATTTTATTTATTGGAATATTTAAAAAATCAAATTAACTCTAAAGTTTTTCTCTATCTTAGGTTAATATTAAAACTACAATATTTTTTTTAAAGTTAAATTATTGATAGGGAAAAATTCAATATTCATATATCATATTTTTTTATAAACTATATTTCTTCATATGGTTTAAAACTATCCTTTTGTCTTAAAAACATTCATGATTTATTTAGTGTTTATCTGGCAGCAACCTGATCTTTTTCCCATGAATCTATAGAAGCCAAATTATTTATATGTTGTCTTTTAGGTTTTAAAAATTATTTATGTTAAAGTTATTTTCATGTCCCCATATCAATTTTATGTTAATTTTGACATTTCTCATGTACTGTAAGTTTTTTTTTCGTCTTTTGTATTTATTTTGATTGCTGATTGATTTATGAGTTATTTTCTTTTTATAAGAATTGTTTTTAAATAGATCGTAATACAGTAGTGTATTTGAGTTGATAGTTTACATTTTTTGTGATTGTAAATAGTTGTGTTATAAAGGAAAATTATTTACAGTAAATTGCTGTGTTGCTATATTATTCTTTTTAGGTTTTTACTGTTTTTTGAGGATCATCGAAATTTAAACGTAACATTCGTTATTAATAAAAGTTAATACATTTTCCTTCAAAATGCTATGTAGGCTAATAAGCTGTGTTTAGTGAAATTTATTTTAACATTCATATGAAATTCCCAAGTACCTAGGCTTAGTTCTTTTTAGATCTTCAGAATTCAAAATGTTAATGGAGGGCACTGGAATTTTTGTTGAAGTTTTTTTCTTGAAGTTTTGTTGGGGAACAATTAAAAACCTTGGTCCACCTCCTGTTAACTTGTTATTAGGTAAAAAAGTAATTAAAAACCAATACTCAAAGTACAATGTGAGCCCATTACCTCTGAGCTACCTGCGATACCTGTTAAAAGTGTTGCCACATTTATTCTGTAATAAGTCACTATTTATCTTTTTCAGTAGCCCTTGATGTAAAAATTGAGTTTTTTTGGGTTTTTAACAAGGCTTGTATAGCAATGATTTTACTAAATTTTTATAGCCTATCCATTAGTTTATGAATACAGAAAACATAACACTTCAACGTTGAAACTTAAAAGAGTGTGATCTAAGACCATAACAAACTTACATCAATACTTCGTGCTACCGGTATCCTTAGTGCAGCCTCGTATCATCCCGTGATCTACTTTATAAGCCAACTATAAAGGTTCCAAATTTGTGTCGTGTCTTTTTTATCTCGCTTAGTTTTTTGTACTTGTATAACAGTACTGATTTCCTTGTTTTTTTTCAGGGGTACCCAAGCCTCCGAATCAGCACAATGTGGGTAAGGTGGTGCGAACCAGTGGGGCTTCTCTAGCCCCCACTGTGGGGCCTCCAGTCAGTGTTGGCGGGGGCAGTCGGTCGTTTGCTGCAGCTCTGCGGAATCTGGCCAAACAGGCCGGCCCCGCCTCAGGTACGGCAGGGTCTAAAGTACCTAATTATAGGGATGTAATTTATTCACTTATTTAGATACCACTATCTTATATCTATTAGTATTAATAGGCATGTTCCCATTGAGTGGCAAACAGTGTTAAACACTCTCAAATTAATATTATTGTTGTCATAACAATATCACATAGATCCAAAAAAATCAATATCGCATGATCCTGTATGAAAGTAAATCAATAATTTGATTTATTTCCTGAATGTCAGTGGCCTGCGTTATAAACTAAATTCGTTCAATCATAAATTCACATGCTCATTATATGATTTTGTTCTTTTGTCTGAAACAAACTTCTCAACTTGAACAGCTAACAGAAAAATTATAGGGGACATTGAATTCTGAGTTTGCAGGTGTGATAGATCTGAAATTACCTACCATTAATCATCTGGAAGTGGCACTTTTATTGCATTGTGTGGTTTGACTGCCAAGAGACTTCCAACCAGACCCAATATTCAATTTATCTTCTTGTTTTAGTCCGTGAAGTTGGTTATAACATCTTACTTTGTAGTGTACCTCCTTCAAGCTCAGTCTTGGCATACAACAATTTCTGTGATGCTGCCACTGTAGTTATAGAAGAGGCAAATCACTCTGAAAAAGTTATAATCTGTGATGTGCGGTATCTAATTTTATATGTTTGAGAATATAGGATATTTTTAGGAGGAATATTGGAGCTGACCAACCTTAACCAAAATCGCTATGTACCTGAACACAGATATTCTAAAACGTAATTATTTGTTGAAATTTACCTTAATGACCTTAATTTAAAAGTAGCCCTAACTTTGCCCCAGCCATTCACCCTTAAACACTTGTACTTAGCTCCATATAACACGAGGACGGTGCATTCGTTGGTCTGGTCTTTGATTTGAGTCAAACTGGACGGATTTGTTTGGTACTAGGGTGAGTAAACCGATACTCAGATTCAAATTGGTTCAGTTCCTGTCACGTGACTTGGTGTTTTGGGCGGCATAAAACAGTCTCTGTTTGCTCCTTAAAACAAGAAAAAAAATTATGTGCAATGTTCATTAATTTTTAATGTATAACAAAACTTGTATCTCAGCAAATTTTTGACGTAGCGAGGTTTAATCCATGTTTGCTTTTATTCTCAGAGCGGGACGGTGAGGTAGATGGACGGTCGTCGCCCAAGAGACCTCCCCCTCCCCCATTGGTGCGGGGCCCTTCCCCAACCACAGTCAAGTTGCCCGACAAGGTGAGCTAATCTGGTTGAGATGACAATTATTTTTGCTTTGATATTTTACATTGCTAGTACATATCTTAGTACGATAAGTACCTTCAAGAACTTCATCATTTGAACTTCAGAAGTAAAATGAATTTGTAAACACAAACTTGATCTCATGTTAGGTCATTAATTTATGAATGTTAGTTTATGAGCATTCCTGGGCCATCATACAATATTTAATCCAATTCAGTGCATCAAGTTTGTTGTGCCAATACTGAGGAATTCCAAAACATGTTTGCAGGAGAGGAGCAGTGAGCAGCGTAGCGGGTTTCAGCCATACAGGCCGGAGGAGCCTCGCGTCCCCCCTCCCCCTCACTTCACGTTAGATTACCCTCCCTACCATCCCCACCCTGCCCTCTATCCCCCACCCCACCATCCGCTACATCACTACAGGTCAGTGTCCCAGAACTGCTAAATAGCTTAACTAGATTGTAAGTTATAATTTTAACTAGGGCGTAGGAAAAGTAATTTTTAGGTCAAAACTGAGCTGAATCTACTATTTATTTACTATTTCCAATATAAAATATTCATTTTAGCGAATTTCCCATAGGGAAGAAGCTATTACCGTAGGTCTCATGGTGAGACTTAAGCCCGGGACCATGTTATTTTTTCTTCTTTAGGTGCCCAGAGTCCAAAAACAATAGTCGTTAAAATTTATATATATATGTATATATATATGTGTCTGTGAACACGATAACTCTCGTAAAAATGGTCCAATCAAGACCAAATTTGGTAGAGACGTGTATTCCTACAAGTGCTCGGACGAGTTCGTAAACCAGACATATCGGTCAATGGGAACGGGTAGTTTGGGGGGTTTTGTACCCCAAAATGGGTTTTTTTGCGTTTTTCACATGTAATTTTTAAAAATTTCTAATTTTATATTTCACCATTAGAATCAGCTTAAAAAACTACACAATTAAGTTCCTTAAAGTTTTTCTCTATCTCCAATGGTTACCGAGATATTAAAAAATCTAAACACAGTACATTGTATTGTGGGGCTCCAATGTTAATCTTATGGAGGATAGGGAAAAATTAATATTTCCCATATTAATGAATATTTTTGGATAAAACTTGATATTAAGCTTCATGTGGTTGAGATCTATCCATTTACGCTTAAAAATCATAGTTTATGTGTTTATCATGGCAGCAAACCTGCATACTCTTTTCCCATAATAATCATATAGGGAATAGGCAAACTCCTTTATTCATGGACAGATGTTAATGAAAGTTGGTATAAATGTTAAGATAAAAATTATTTATGGTAGAAATGCCTAATTTCAGTGTTCCTCACAGCAGCAAACCTGCACACTCTTTGCCTTGTTAATCTTATGGAGAATAGGCAAATAATTCTCATGTTTATGGACAGATTTTTTTTAACTTGTCATATATTATTTTTATATTATTGATTTGGAAATTCGCTGAGTACGCAGGTCTGCTGCGACGGGGGTATTGTTTTAATGAGATGATCTTAAAAACCCCAGGTATGTTGAATAAAAGAAATTAATGTATTGCATAACTGTGTTTATGTATTTTTTAATCATTGACTTCATTTTCCCACTTCCTTTGTTAAACCTTAAATTTTGTATTCGTCCATCAAATATGCTCTGGTTTAAGAGCAATATTAGTAACATAAAGCATCAATAACTTACTATTTTTTATGTTTTTAGGCTACTTTATTTTGTTCATGTGTTGAAACAAAGAATGCTAGTTATTTTCTTGATTAAGTAATGTTTTCATGTAAAGTTTACTTGGATCATTTTATGAAAAGTTGTTAAACTCATGAACAATATTATCAATTTGTGTTGTTTTAGCTAAGTATTTGTCGTATAATAAATAATTAAGAAACTATAAATTTAGAACAAACTTTAGTCTTTCTGTTTATGTTGTGTTTATGAAATGTTTATTTTTACATTTAATTGATTTGTAAATTTGTGTTTATTTATTTTGAAAAAACTCTTAAGATCTAATTAATTTTTTTATATGATTCCTATTTTGTAGCCAAAATGTACTTTTCCCCTTTGTATGTATTTACTGTAGACTGTGAGTAAGATGTGACTGTTGATGCAGGCTGGAAGAGCAGATGTATCACGGGGTGCCCCCACTGTTCTCCTCATACCCCCCAGCCGCACCACTGTATGGCCTAATGCCCACACACCTGGGCCTCATGACGCCCGCAATGCACGAGAGGTAAATACTCTTGAAAATAAGTTAAAAACCAAATTTATATGTTTTGATGCAATTTGGAAGAGTTGCCAAGAGAGTACTTGGTGTATTAAAAATTTATTAATAGTTTTTCCACAATAAATTAACAACGATGGAGAAAAATATCTGAATCCTGCAAGTATGTATATTATCAGTTTAATTTGAGTAAATTTCCCATAGGGGAAAAGCTATTACCGTATTTATCATAGCCACACTTAAGTCAGGGATTAAGATAAATTTTGATTTTGTGATCTCTAAATACCTAAAACCGTTGAAGTTTTAGCAAAATTCCTATAGGAAATAGAGCTAATAACTTGGTCGTCATGAACCTAATCCTGGGAAATTTTTTTTTGAAGTCCAAAGTTTGAAATCTAGCCAAATCAGTGGACCCGAAATTGGGTTTTGTACTCCCAATTGGGGATTTTGGGGTTTTTACAATTTATTTTAAAAAACTAAATTTTTATTAGCACTAGGGATGTGCGAATCTCAATGATCGCAGATATTCGGTCCAACTCGAGATGTCAGTCAAATATTCGAAGACGGTAAATAATATAAAAGTGACGTCTGTCAAAGGAAAGCTATAGATTTTCCGTTTCAAAGTTCAGAATTAGCATACCATTATGTAGCTAATTCAGTTGAAAACTAAATGTAACCAATACTTTATCATCTGACTACAGACGGATAAAGATATGAACGTAACCAATTCTCGATTGATGCCGATTGATAGTCGATACTACAAATTACCGGATATTGGTATTGTTATCAAGAGTCGATTGACCAAAGTCTATACAAATACAAGTCACGGGATAAACAAATACATTATTTCTTGGAAAATTATTAGTTTTAAGATTGAATCAAATTTAATTAAGAATATCTGAAACCCCATTAACATCATAGTTTTGTCTTTTTGTCTTAGCGTCTTGCAGACGAAACAGCTGCAGGTTCACTTTTATTCTCTACGGTTCACATAGGCTCATTACAGATTAATCCTGTATTCCGTTAGAAAAAGTAGACCCATATTGTCTTTATCTTCTACAATTTAAATTTGTGCTACATTGAAACTAATTTTAAAAATATTATTTGTATGTAAATTCAAGGAAAATTCCAATCGAATTTGAAAAATTAGTTTAAACAAATCATTGTTAGTTAATAGTTTTATTTTTATTATCAACTGGCAGCTTTCGTTTTCTTCCTTGCGCAGCATAAAATTAGTTCCATATTTTCACTGATAATATATATTCAAAAAAACTTTCAGAGGATAATTCAACATTCCAAAGGGTAAATATTACATTGGACGGCTATTATATCAAGTGTTTCATTGGTATGGCTAGTCAACATAAAATGTTTTGTATTTTCCTAGCCTTGTTATTACCAAGGCCACAGTGATAAAAAATCTAGGTTGTACTGGTAGAGTGAAACATAAAGCTATTATTGTTATCCTTTGTTTGAAATTCATTATTGGTGATGGTGGACGATGGTGATTGATGGGATTAACGAGGGTTCGAATCCCAACTATGAGAAATCCCAATTTGGCTAACAAATGTGTGGTACAGTAGTGGGAAGGCCCACCATAAATAAACGGTGACCAGCTTGGGTGAAAGTTGTAGGCTTGATTGGGATTGCAGTGGACACCTGTTTTGTTTAAACTTAGTACATTAACAAGAGATGACAATCATTTTTGATTCAGATTCCAACTGAAAAACAGTGAAATTGATTCCACCCTAATCGACTTGGCCCTAATTTTAACCCATTAGAGACTCGGAAAAAAACTCAGTCCCTGGGTCCATTTCATGGGTTACTCAAGAGTTTTTTTCCGAGTTACCTGAACAATCATAGTAAATATGTAGAAAAGTTTTAATACTTAAATTTAACAGTTTTGTTGTGTCATATTTTTATGTTTTGTAATGTCCATTGATATTTTCTATATCCTATTTACACTATATACGACTGTTATTTATTGAACTATACCATTCAACTATCGATTTTCTATTTGTTGACGAACACAGTCCATCATAAGTCCTTTGTCCTCTCTTTAGTGATGACAGGCAATATCCGTCATTTTTCGCCAATGGGTTACCGTTTTATAGTCTCAAAACTTGTAAAAAAAGTCTTGAAAAGAGTCATGAATATTTTTTGTAAGTCATTTACTAGATACTCCATTAATTTCTTAGGTTAAAGCTGGAAGAAGAACATCGACAAAGAGAGCAAGAGCGGGAAAGGAGAGAGAAGAACAAGAAGAGCCCGAGAGGTTCGCCGTCTCACAGCCAGCAGCCTGTGGTGCAGACGCAGCCTGAACTCTCAGGTATCCAACCTCGGCAACTAGAATAGAGCTGTGAGGTTGGTAGCACGTGGTTTGTCCTTGTAAGCAACACCAGCAAATGGCAGTAACCGAGAGCCCCATGTTTTTACGTGGTTCAAGGCTCGTTGGTGGGGTAAGATAACGTATAGATGAACATAAAAGTAGGAGTTGTAACCCCTGATAGTGCCAGACAGAATTGTTTTAGTTTACATTTTGTGTGGAATATTTCAGATTTATTCAATGTAAATCTTAGTTAATATTGTAATAACCAAGACTTTAAATTATTTGTTTGAACATGCCATGATGTCAATACATTTTCCACTAGTCTTATCCTCGATTTTTCACAGTTAATAATGAATTTTAACAACGATATTCAACTTTCAAAAAATATATAACTAAACCTCATTTCACTTTCTCCTCCTATACGATGTATAAGGAGAAAGTATTGACTGTAAGCCTAGAGACAAGATTATTGTGCTGTATTTCATGAATTTCGGTATGTAGGTTACAATCTCAGGGGAATTTTGAATTTTTTATTTTAAGGGTATTTTGCTCTAAAACCCCCCTAAACAGATAAAATGTAAATTTCTCTAAAACGGCTCCAACAGTTTTATGAAAGTTGTGTGGTTTATAGTCCCTTATGGGGCAGACAAAATGACATTACCCGCATTCCTCAAAACTTCGGGGCTAAAAAGTTATACATTTTCAAGATTTGAATTTTTTGTAATTTTCTTGCAAAACAACAATTTTATAAACTGGCTTAAAAATTTAAGAAGTTATTATTTTGAAACATTAGTCTACGACGGTTCCAGAGAAAAGTTAAACTAATATCCATGGTAAATGTCTTAGAGCGACCAATAAAATTCTTATGGAGAATATTGAAAAATCTATTTCTTCCTTATTTTTTAACTGTTTTCCATGAAACTTAGTATGCAATGTAAGGTTACACAACCCAACAAACCCATTCAAAAATGATTACATATACACACATTATATCCCTTGGGGAGGAGTATTGCCCCGAAAAATTTCTAAAAATTAATTAAACTTAATTTCTCTTCTTGTTAGTTTAAGAAATTGGTTGATTACTTTTAAAAACAATAAATGTAAAGTCGTATTTAGATAGACTTTAAAGAATATGATAGCTTTATTAACCCTTTGAACGCCATAAGTGAATCATAACTTGCTCACGAACTCAACGTCATAAGTCAGTATACTCACATATTCCCATATGGCATTTAGAGTCAAATTTAGTTATCAAAATCAACGATAGATGGCAGGGCAATCTACTTCTCTCGCTTTTCAACTCATTTCATGACGTAGTTACAACATCCAGTCAGTATTTATTTGTTGCAAACAGATTTTTGTGTGCATCACTGTTTACTATGTGGCGGCCTGGCGCCAACGGCGAGTATACTCACATGCCAGCTGACTAATTAACGCAAACGGTGTTTGCGTTGGGTGATTGTTTATAACGTAGTCGTTGTCTTTGGTGTTTATACTAAAGAACTTTTAGAGTAATAGAAAAATTTGCTTTAAAAAAATAATTTTTTTTTGCATAGTTTGGAGCGAAGGAGAGTCTTGCAATGAAAAATTTGTCATTAATCAAAAAAATCAAAATATTTTTTCCCAATTTTCTTTTTGGATTTAGGTAGCTTGAATAAAGTAGAAAACAGAAATTTGCTTCATTTTTAACCCATTCCCGTCTAAGGACGTACATTGCACGTCCATGTATTTCACTAGACAGATGACTATGAACGTGGAGCAGTTATGAGCAAACAATGTGCATTGCCTGCTTATATTTCGTCATAGTTCTTTTTTTAGTTAGGTGTGATATTTCATTTCTCATCAGATAGATAGTGTTGGCTTCCTCTTTTAAATAATCGTATTTTGTGTCCAATGTTTTGTGTTGACGGAAAACAACAGTGTTTTGTGTCTTGATGATGATGAATTAAGCCCACAAGCACATTCACTCAACCTAACAATTATTGTGCTTAACCCATTCCTGTCGGACAGACTGGTCGACGCCTGAGGCCCTACGGTCTGAACTAAAATCGAGCCTTGTTCACTACGACTGCGTGTCACTATTAGCTTGACAGATTTACAGTAACTCCATGAATTAGGTTATGAATGTTTTGATTTCTTTGCCCTGTTACTTATACCCTTTAACTGTGTATACAATCACTTTTAGCAAGAAAAAAATTATTACTGTACTTTTTCACCAGTTCCAAGCGGTAGACTTAGAAACAAGTAGGTACCGTTGTTTCATCAAGACTTATTCTGTTTTCAAATGATTTCATAATTTCACTTGGCACATCTACTTCTATTTACCTGCAGTAATACATAGTAAATAATAAATCTTAAAAAATTATCATTATTACTGAATTCTCAATTACTAAATCGCTGAACAAATTGTGCAAACAAGTAAATAATTTACTGTCAACCTAAAACATTGGACACTAGATACGATTATTTAAAAGAGGACGCCAACACTATCTATCTGATGAGAAATGAACTAGCACACCTAACGGTGGAAAAAGAACTACGTCAAAATATAAGCAGGCAACGCACATTGTTTGCTCTTAACCGCCCTGCGGACGTGCAATGTGCGTCATTAGATGGGAATGGGTTAATTAGCTTGCAACTTGGATACGTTGAACCTCAAGTAATAAAAATCTGACGGTAAAATGTTCTTATAAGAGACTGAAGGTAATATACAACGATGCTTATACAAATTAATTAAAGTATAAGTTAAATGTAATAACAACTCTTTTTTATGTTGTTCGAGGAGTACTTGGTTCGGATCAATTAATTACTACCGATTATCAATAATTCAAAGTTTTTTTGTAAATATTGTGATCGACAATTTGATTTGCAATAGTGATTTTCCATTTTGTTTGTACTAAGCACAAACAAATAATTTAAATTGTGTTAAAAAATGTAAGGACCACAAGAAAGGTAAAATCAAAGAAGAAGTTGAATCATCTAAATTTCACTGTACTAAGCCGTCAAGTTAGTAGACGATGTTTATATGACAAACCATGATACAGCTGTACTCACAATATTAATGTACTATGTCTAATCTAATCTAACTTATAATTTAATCTATAGATAGAAATATTATCGAACAGAACAAAGTAAAGTATCAGTTTTAGTTAATTACAGTTTGAGGCTGGTAAGATGGATTTTATATTAAACAGCTTGATAAAAAGGTGCCTGCATATGTTTTTAAAAACTTGTTCAAAATTATTCAGTTTTTTCTGAGACGGATTCATTTGTTTTAGCTAGGAAGCCGCCAGTAACAACAGCTTGTGACCCGCAACGAATGGTGCCTCAACCTCATTTTGTCCGACCGTTTGAAGACCCTTTTATCAAACCAGTCAAGAAGCCTTCCCCACCCAACTGTACCGTAGTGCCCCCACCCCAGCCGCTTTACCAAGCCGCACCGGTCCCGTCACTAGTCAGTCCACAGTTACCACACTCCCAGCCCCCTGTATACCGTCCTCCGCCACCTCGCCCATTGGACGTCACAAACCTCGTGCCTGCAGTCAGCACTGCCTGCAACACCTCTACGACCACCGCCACTTCGACCACAGCGCCTGTCATCTCTGCCGCTGAATCATCTGACCCTCCTCGGATACTGCCTTGCAATCGTCTGTCTCATGTATGTATGACTATCTGTTTCAAATTGCAATCATTTTGCAAATATAATTTGAGTTTGGTCATACCTTTGATCACATTCATCTTAGAAGATGACGACTGATAATTCTTATGTGTATTTATCAATAGAAGCATTGCATTATATGCTGCACAGCTTTTTTTAGTACCTTAGAATTTCATTGCTTTAAATAAATTAAGAAATATGTTAAGCGATGGGATTATAAAGTGGCTACATAATAAAATAACTGATTGCTGAAATGGATTATGATAAACTGATGAAACAACTTTAAAATTACATATTTTTTATATACCTCAAATTTCATTGTGTAATTTTACCCAAAAATATAGTCCTAGTCCTCATTTCAAAATATTTTTATTTGAATAAGCTGTCTTGCGTTTAATTGTTGAGGGGTGTTTAATTTTAAGATTCATTACAAATTATGTTACTCTTGATAGTAATGCCATGAAAAATAAGGCAGAAACAAGAGAGTCTTGGAATGGTGTTCCACAATAATCATGATTTGCATAGTAATTCAAGAGATAGGAACCAATTTTCGTAACCTTCTTTCAAATTTAGAATCCTTAACTATACTATGAATTTTTTGTCACTATAGTAAAAAACATTTAGGAGGCCTCATTCAAACAAGTTATGTATAGTTATTATTGAGAACCTCTTTAACGCCTTCGCTGCTAAAATGCATGTAATAGAGAGTGGTATATGTTAAAAAAGTTTTTTTACGTTTTCTCTCCACATTTGATGTCTTTTGATGGAAAACCGTAAACAAATACTATCCAAACAAAAAACGGCATTACAGCCATTTTTTCGCTGCAACAATCATTGCCGCCCCCTCCTGGGGACGTTCTTTTTTTTCTTTCTGTGTACATTTTTTGTTCTAATATTTACTATTTACAAATACACAATGTTTACATAAACATATATTTTTATAGAAATGTGTAAAACAAAAATTGACACCGCCAAAAATGAAAGAAATGTACCTCACCACGAGCGTAATAACAGACTCAGGCACCGGAGAAGTTCTAACAGCTCACTGACATATTCAAGCAACAATGGAATAGCGACAACGATAGTTGCCGCCCGCAGCAAACTTATTAATTTGAATTTTAAACATTATAAGAGTAACAAAACTTTTATTGCCTTTAAATTATGTTTCTTGAGTTTGTTGTCTTTATTATGCAAACTCTTAGTTAGCTTATGATCCTGTCTCACTGTGGTATACTTGTTTGTTAGAAGGTGAAGAGCCGGTTGGACAGCTTCGGAGAAGACCTCAGCCCGAGCCTGGTGCTAACCAAGGGGCCTCCTGACAAGCTGGATGCCTCCCCTCGCAAACTCCGATTCTTGTCCACCTTCGGCCTTACCACACTCACCACACGCAATGGTACAAATTGCTCTGCTCACTACTTGTACTTATCGAGAAATATAATTCCTTCATTACATTGCTATTACTATCACTATTATATTTTTACTCAAAGGAATATGTCAGCCTTAGTTAGTAACATGACTACAAGATCACACCACAATCATCTTACCCTCATTTCTCTTTGGTAAGTCACCATTGTAGAGCTTTTAAACAAAATACTGTTTGTGTAGAGAAATGTTTTTGAAACAATTTTTATTAATTAAATTCAGAATAAATTTGATTATTTATTATTGTATACATCTTTGTGATGCTATTTGATGTTTTCAATTTTATATAGTACCGTATGAATTAAGTTTTTTTGATACTTTATTATTTTTGAAAGAATTAACTCAATAAATCACTCCTCTCATAAATTTTTGTATTTCGATTTAGAATAATAATTATTCTAAAAGTTTAATCTCAGTTATTGAGATTCAACTTATTTGACATATATTTGCTTTCTTGTGATTGCAGAGTTGGAACTGACCAAGCTGTCACGCTGCAAGTCCCTGCCCAACGTAATGGTGGAGGGGGAAGAGGATCAGCACATGCTCACTCACTCCCCGCCCCCACTCAGCCTCCCACACCCCCGCCAGTCCCCGCGCTCGTTGCCCCACTCACACACCAAGCTAGCCTATATGACGTCTCTCCAGCTATGCCCCCTTACACATGATCAACGCAAAGGTTTGTAACCAAATTGCTAAGATTTTTTTATTGTTTCTCTGTGGCTTTTCTTCTTTTAGACACAGACTTAAGAACAAGACTTGTACTTACCATCAAGAAAGAAACACATCCACAATTCTGTGGTTTACAGGATGAGTTATGAATATGATTTTGCTGCTCATAAAATAAATACAGTAGTCTAATTTGCCAAAAAAGAATTAAAATCAAGAGTAAATTCAGGAAGTTGAGGGAGATTGAATTTTGGTAATGACCAAATAGTTTATGGCAGTCAATGATAACTATCAAACTTTATGCTAGTCGATAAACAAAACATTGTTTAAGTTAAACTTCAGCATTTGCTTTGCCAAGCTAGAGTAAAAATGTTGCAATAGTAGAGTTTTAGACTAGTCCACTGGTTGTCACAGAGAGAGAGGTGATCTGGCAGGAGGTCCTCGCTGAACGCAGACGACGCAAGGCTGTCACACCCCTGGTGCAGTACTGTTCCGAGGCCAGAGTCAACTCCCCAGACTACTGCTCGGTGCGGTGGCCTGGCATCGAAGGAGTGTTGCATGCTTACCACCAATATCATAGTGGTAATGAAAAACCTATAGTGTTGAATACTCCATTTGTAAATTTTCTAGGTATTAAGGTGGGCCGTCTGATATTGTCCATTTGAGTATATAGAGTAATATTAGCCAGGTTTGAGTCATTAGAAAAAAAGTGATTTTTCAGTTAAAATTTAAACATCTGTTTTTGTTTCTAGGCTGCATATTGTATTTGAACTCAACAATCTCTGCCTAATTATTGACATAGATAATAAAATAATTTATCTTCCTTTTTATAATTTTCATTTTAGTCGTTATATAAATACTGTCAATCTAATAGTATGCTGGCTCATCTCCTTTATTTTCTTCATCTGTTGCTGTATAGGCAGGTAATTTTTTTAAACTGCCACACTTTTTAATGAATGCCCTCTGAAACCTCACTAGGGGTTGGGCAACTAGTCTTAATAAATTATCATGGCGTTTTTAAGTGAATTACTTTTGTTTTCAAACATGTATCCAGACTACACATTATTTAGCTACATACCGACTATTTTGGTATAAGCAGGTATTAAAACAAATTATTTACAAGACGTTTACTGTTGAAAGAGCGCAACCTGGAGGCGGGCGTGTTACGAGAGGAGAGTGCGAGGCTACAGTCCCAGCTGACAGAGAGGCAGGTCGAGGCTAGTGTGCTGCAGCGGAGGCTAGAGGAGCTGCAGGCGAGTCACGATGAGCTGGTGCAGGCAGGCCACGACAAGCAGCGCTCGTTGGATACGCTCATGGCAGCTGTACGAGCCCTCATGGCACTCGGTCACAGCAACGACTGATGGTTAGGTGTTTTAAGTGAAAAGGTCCTGCGACAATAAATGTACAAAAGGCTGAAGTAGAGCATAGATTTTTTAGTAACTGTTACGTCAAGGCGGTTAATTATTTTAGTCAATCGACGGGACCAAAACTGCCTTCGTGATTTCCGATTTTACTGTCAGGTTGCCTTAAAAATACTGTTAGAAAATGTTGAGCATTGGTTTAAAGAATAAGTTAAAAGAATAGTAATGTGTACTGTACTGTTCATTGAGTAGCCAAGCCAACTCGATGTAACTGTATTTTCATTTATAATTAATAGCTCATACCAATTCAATATTCACAAGAATATTAAGGGCACATTTTAAAATACTGGACTCAAGTCCAATATTTTAAAATGTGCCCTTGAATGTTAATACTCACACAATCTTGGTTTTTACAAGAAACTGATAAAAATACCTTTGTGAAAATTTGTATAACATTTCCATTGAACTATTCTACATCCGTGTAGAATTCCTTATAAAATATATTTTTCAGTTAAACTAAAATCTGAAGGAAATGTCAAGGAAGTATGGAAAAAGGAAAACTTCTCTTCTGAACCTCGAACACTAGAAGCGTTTGAAGGAGCCCGTTATCCAATGTGTCAGGCAGGGCTTTAGCCTCAGGGCCTTTAACCTCAAAACAAATCTAATGCCAAAATTTATTCATTTTATAGAATATTTTTTGTATTTTTGGGGGAGTGAGAGATATATTGATATTACTCTAATTTTGTGGCTTTAAAGCATGTTTATATATTTCACTTAAAACACCAAAACCAAATCAGTCCGTAATTTTTTATATTTAATACCTACTGTCTTATGTTACCTCATTAACTAGCAAAAATAGAATTTTAGTGGTCCTCATTCAACTCCTGATAATTAGTCCGCAAACTGGCTAAGAATTATGTCAGTATCATATCCAACAGGAAGTAGAAAGTTGGTGGTCATTTGACATAATGAACACATCCCAGTTATAAATGTACCAAGAACTACAGTAGTAAAAACTAATGGAGCACTTTAAATTATATTTTTACTCTTAATTGATAACAATCCCAATTTATCAATAGAAAGGACCATTTTATTATGACATAAACATGTATTGTTGTAATCCATAAAATGAAGACGGCTTGGGTGGAAAACCACCAAAATAGTTATCCTAAAAACTTGACTGAGGCTTAAGATTCTAACCGGCCAATAGGGCTGACCTTGAAGAAATAGTGAAAATATAAATGACTGCAGTGAGAATACACTATCCGATACTACCTCCTTTGTATGTTAGTTTGTGCCATGTTCCGAAAAAAACTTATTTAACTGTACCGTTAAATACTTTATGTATTTTTTTATTTGTTGTATCAAATTTATTTTTATTTGGTAGCACTTTTTTACTATTGTAGCTTATGTTGTTCCTCTAAGCTTCTCACTAGCTTTGAAGTTGTATTGTTTAAATTAAAATACTATTGTTCGCTATTCAATGTTACATTTCAGCTTTTATTTTTCTCGTAAAATTTGAGCGTTTGAGTGTAAAGTTAGGGTTTATTGTTTAATGTCGTTGACCTTTAAGTACTTAAATTGTAAGACTATTCCCGTTTTTCCAGTGTATTATCTTAAATGATAGACAGCACATTCTTGATAATCTGACAGATATGAGACCAGGGCCTGCACTAATTACTGAATGCAGTGATTAACTGGGGGGGGAAGTAATTAATTAACGTAAAAAATCACTTAAAGTACTTCTTAAGTATATGCTGAAAACCACTTTTTAGATATGGCTTTGATCCTTTAGTATTTTAACCATGACTGTCTTGTAAAGAAATATGAAATTCTCTAAAGTAGTTTAACGATAAAAATCTTAACTGGTTAGTAATTTAGACAACAGAATAAGAGTCTTGAACCTTTCAATATGTTTGAGATATTCAATGGTTCTGCGCCCCTGCCTCTCCTGTCACAATTGATTCATCGAAACACCCAAACAGTTAGTATATTATCATTACACTGGTTTTGAATAATTTAAATTAGATTATAGAAATGGCAACCTACCCAGGTAGGTATTTTAAGCCAATTATGAATGAGAAATGAGTGTAGGATGATTTTGGCACAATCTTCTAGTCTTGTGACTGACTAATTTAATTCTGGCATGTTCCTTAAACAGGACTGTTAATTAATAACCTAACAACCGATGGCAACTAAGGTACCTACAGTTTAACATGGAATCCGAACCACGGTCTCTGAATTATGAATTGGAGTAATTATGAGGATGGTCTTTTTAGATTAACGTAGTATTCAATAGTGCAGAGATTAATCTACACAAGAGAACACTACACCCACCGACCTTCGCTTGCAACTATCCACAATTTTTAACCTCCAAGTAGCTGGATTACAGAACGCCGTCATATTGTTTTGAAAAATATTGTTTAAAAGACACCACAGCGTTGTGTTAGCAAATTTCCCATAGGGAAGAAGCTATTACCGTAGGTCTCATGGCAAGACTTAAGCCCGGGACCATATTTTTTTTTTTGTATTTAGGTGCCAATAGGTCAAAACAATAGTCATTAAATTTATAAATATGTGTGTGTCTGTGAACACGATAAATCTGATAAAAATAGTCCGATCGAGGCCAAATTTGGTAGAAACGTGTATTCCTACATTTACTCAGACGAGTTAATCTAGACATATCGGTCAATTGGAAAGGGTAGTTTGGGAGGATTTGTACCCCAAAAATAGGGTTTTCATGTTTCCCCATATAATTTTTTAAAATTTCAAATTTTATATGACGCCATTAGAATCAGCTCGAAAAACTACACAGTTTAGTTCCTTAAAGTTTTGTTCTATCTCCAACGGTTACCGAGATATTAAAAAAGTAAACACAGTACATTGTATCTAGTGGCTCCAATGTTAATATTATGTTGAATAAGAAAACATTAATATTTCCCTTATTAACCAACAGTTTTGGATGAAACTTTATATTTAGCTTCATGTGGTTGGGATCCATACGTTTATGCAAAAAAGTTTATGCGTTCCTCACAGCAGGAAACCTGCATACCCTTTCCCATGTAAATGTTACAGAGAAGAGGCAAATACTCTAATTTGTCAACCGGTATTGATTGATCAATCATGTCATATACTTGTTTTATTATTGAGGTGGAAATTTGAGTACGCAGGTCTGCTGCGACCGGGGTATTTAAATGATGGCAGCATGTTAAGTGTCTTATCAAACAAGGGGGTTTAGCATTTATTTAAGTTTTAATATTACTCGTTGTTTTTTGTAAAATTTGTAGGAATATAATAATCTAATTTGCCAAGTTACCAAGGATAATGTTCTAATGGGGTGTCTTACTAGATCAGTGATGAGTGATGTTACTCGGATGAGGTTTCATGTTAAAATCCCAGATTCTATGGATTGGGAATCCCTAAAAGTATTTGAAATGTCAATATATTGAACAATTTAAATTAATTGGTTAAACTTTAATTTTTTATCGTATAATGGTTTGATAAAGTTATGGTTTTAGGAAATAATAAATTATTTTTTACCACTACAATACCCGACAGTATTTATTTCAAGTCTAGTAAGGTGTTCTATGCTATATGGAATTCATATTGTTCTTTTTCTTATTCATAATGCATATTATGGTCTATAAATGTCAGACTATCAAGGTTGTACTTTGGTAATTTAATTAATTCTGTTTAGTTACTGAATTTTTACTACATAAGTAATATCCCAGAATAAGCTTAATAAACTGTTATTTTTTTAAATTATTTCAAGCTTAAATATAGATAGACAGTTATGTTTGGATAATAACACATTCAATGAAGTTAAGGTTTAGGTTTTCAAAAAGTTGCCATAACTTATAATTGCTAAATTATAGTTTGTATAATTTTTATCAAGGTTCATGGATTAGCAATGAACATAATTATTATTTATTGATTTATTTGGTATGCATGTTTGACAAGTTTAATGTTTTATGTATCAACTTGTGACTTTTTAAATGCAAAACTTGTATAAATGTGGCCATGAACAATTTACTAAATGAATATTTTTTACGATTAAATTAGTTAAATATATATATTCCAGATATTTTTAAATATTTATGATCCCGTCAAGTTCAGAAAACTTGTAAGGTACCTATCTTTCTGACTACATGCATTAAATTTTATTTGAGTTATATATTTACATATATATTCGTAATTGCTGACAAAATATTACATACCATTGACTTATTTCAGAATGACATCTTATTTGACTAAAACCTCAAGTGAGATTCAGGAGTAGGCTTTTGGGACTGGGTAATGAATGAAATCTTTTGTCCTGATGCAGAAAGAAAATAATTTTTCTGAACTTAATTAAACAAGTATTGGGTTTTAGTCTCTTTATGGATTCAAAAATAACCACTTTTGATTATTTAATTCTCAAAAAATGTTTATTCCATGTAAAGAATTATTAGGAATCGATTTAGGGTTGAGAGCTATTGTGCAAATATTTCAGTCCACAAGCCTTTATTCATCCAAACATCCGAAAGATGAATTGTACTATTAATGTTTAGCCTTATTACTTGCACAACTAGGTAAGAATTGTTTGTTTTAATGTATGTATAAGTGTCCAAGAAAGACAAGTATTATTTAATCAAATTTAATGAAAAGATTTTGGATATATTTTTGTTTTAGTGGACAAAGTGAAAATGAGGTACCAAGTTTAAAAATCAAAAAATTAATACAATGTATTCAATCATAAATTTTGTATCCAGTACTAACTTATTAGGTAGTTTAATTATTTGCATAGCCTAGTTTTATAATGTGATATAACAAATGCTATTATTTTTTTAGGAAAGATAGTTTTTGGACACTGTGGTAGCTAATTTAACTTATTTCACTACTTGCTGTGATTTGTCCTATTTTTGTGTAGTTATAATTTATTACTGGTACGAGTGAGTGACTGGCAGAGTAAGGAGTAACATGTTCCTACAATCCCTGTTACCACAGGTACAAGTCCTGTTAATTTATTATTCATGCAAGGTTTCCAGTGCCTAATTTGTAAATACTTGTGTATGCTTTTATTAATGTGTTCGATATGTAAAATAAATTAATGAACAACGGTTAATTTTGTCATTCTATTTAAAGCCAAAATCGTTTCTATAATGTTAATGTCAATTATAACACTGAACTTATTTCAAATTTTTAAAAACAATTAAATTAATTTACAAACTGACTCACTCCATTTTTGGCTGTTAGTAATAAATACAATTCTCTTTTTAACACTTCTTTTTTACACCCATTTTCAACCATTAATTTTAGTTTTTAAAAGTCTAAACCTCAATAATAAAAGGTGTTATTCATTAAAAATGAGAAAGACTGTTGGACAAGATTGTAACTAATGTGGACAAGAGATATTTTGGAAATGAATGAAGCTATTTTTCTCTGGAAAAGAGACGTTTTAATTATTTATATTTGCCCAGTTTCAAGAACAGTAATAATATTTTACAATTGTTAGTTGCCTATGTTCTTGAGTTGTTGGATGTCTTGTACATTTCGCCACCCTTGTGGCATCATCAGAATATTTAAAACTCAAAAAAGATAAACACGTAAAGCACATTAATTAATTGATAAAAATAAAATTATTTACATTCACACACTATCACTGATCACTCCCGCATTGTTCGTGATTGCGCGGCACGACGGCAGCCGGTGCGTGCTGTACATTTGTTTTGTTGAAGCAGACTGGTGCTTTCACTGTTGGCTGTGTGGTGTGAGGATTTGGGGTAGTGGGTGGGCTTTTCCAAGTTCTGCATGCAGTGTTGACGGTTTTCATTTGGTTTTACACTGTTGTCATATTAGGCGGTCTCTCTTTTTTAAGTTTTATATATTCTGATGATGCCACAAGGGTGGCAAAAAATACATCAAGACAGCCAACAACTCAAAAACATAGGCAACTAACAATGGTAAGAGACGTTTTGTCTCCATAAGAATAGTGTAATACTTAAGGAAGTAAAGACTTTAGTAACTGAGGCTAACTTTAAATTTAATTTTAAGGCATAAAAGATATGTTTTGGAACTTTTAAGTGCTGTTTCCAAATAGGATCATACAAATAATTATGGGAACTAAATATCTCACTTTCCACAAAAAAGAGGACAAAAGACACATTGAAACTGCGCGACTCAAGAATAGAATATTTAGTAACAGTGCAAATTATATACTACAGTGAACCTTTCAGTTCAATCCAACTATTTTAAAATTGTTATTAGATTTTTATTGTTTTTCTTTTCATAAATATAAAGGTTACTTAGAGGCAGAGGATTGTGTAAAGTATTACATTGGTGAGATCATAAATTTTACAACAGACTATACTAAGCTTTAGTTGAATTTTTACAGTAATGCAAAAAGTTACTTTTGAGACACCCATATAAATAATGCATATCTTCAAACAAACTTATCTTATTGTCAACAGTTATGTGACTATTGTTGGTACCATAAACCAGTCAGGAGTTTAGTAAAAGTTTTTGGCATCATAAGAATCAAACCTACTGAAGCAACTACACCATGTGCATAGAAGCTTTCTGTCAGTATAATTTGCCTAAGAACATTTTATGGTGGTAAGAGGTATGATGGGAGTTAGGACATCTCCGATCCCTGGGTTTGCCTTCTTAGCTTGAGTGCCAAACAGCTGTCTCTGATCACTGAGAAGAGTCTTTGTCCTAAGAAGTAATGCAAAGTCTAGGATTGTAACTTTTAATCCTGTTCCACCCCAGTCAACCAACCTGTGTGAGGTGAAAGAAGGTCACGTGGCCGGTTTCAAATGTTTTTTTTTTAAATCAGAAGTTTGAGATAGTTTTCTATGCACAATAAAACTCCAGGTCTCAATATTCTGGCTGAGGTTCTGAAGATTATATGGTTGTTACTCACACTTGCTGCTGCGTGTTTTGTAGCAGATATGTGATTCCATCACGTTTTAGGAGGCCAACCGAACCAGCACTGATCAGAAAAAGGTAAAGGTGATTAATATTCTGTTAAGGTACTCCAGACAGCGTTTGATATAAGGTATACTACTCTATTGTTAAGGTAGTTGTTCAGTACTTCTACTTCCTCCACTTCTCAAAATGTATTAAGAGGGATGCAATACTATATCTCATTTTATTCAATTTAGTTAATGATACTTGATATTTTATCTTGATTTGTAACAAAATCTACATACAGTATAAAAAAGCATGGAGATGCATAATTCACTGCTCATGTATAGGTTACCCTAAAAGATTTGAGCCCTGTTTCCTCAGTCCCTTGTTAAGATTACGTACTATAAGAGTAAACTGTACGAAAGTGTAGTCCAATGAGGTCTTTTTTATTATTCTGTTTTGCCATAGGCAAGCGCAGCTTAAGCTATTCAGTTTTGAAGTACACTATATTTCATGGAATTTCCATCTAAATTTTGTGGCCATCCCGGGGATCGAACATCATCATACATTCATTCCTCAATCATACTTGGCTTAAAATACGTACCTGGGTAGGTCGCCATTTCAGTTAAAAGTATAAAGAACCCGTCACCTCTTGCACCTACTAACTTTTAGTATATGAGTTAAAAATTACTTGAGTAGATTATATGTAATATAAAGTTATATAATATTTAATATAAAGTTATATAATATTCAATATAAAATGAAATATTACTGAGAAAATATTAAACAAATTTATAAAATATTATTAATATTTTTATGTAGACATAGAGGATTAAATTAAGTCTGTAGCATGCATTACAACCACAAATAATGTATAAGTCTTGGTATTGATTTAGAAATTACTCTCGTTCTTATAATCAATGTTTTCTTAATCTAAATGAAGTCTCAACAATTGGTACTCAAGATATGTCCAATTACAAAATATAAACAGTAACAATACTGTGGACTTAAGGACACTAATAAAAATATTAGTGTCCTGTGGACGTGCACTTGAACGTCCACAGTAGTGTTACTGTTACACTTAAAAAAGTGTATAGAAATGTAAAAACAAAAACCTATGTGACACAGTTATCATGAATGATAATAATTTAACAAAATTACTGAAATTTTTAAGGATTTTTCTAGGGATATTTTATAGAAATCTAGGGATTTACAGGGACAAAAAATGAGGGTTCTAGGGACTTTTCGCTTGATGTTGGTGACAACACTGCTAAGTAACTAACTGTCAATGTTGTGTCAATCAGTTAGTTGAGGTTTTGTCGTCTTTCTGTTTCAAACTTTATCTGTTTAAGGGTTATTAGAAACGGTTAATTGTTGTACCTGAGTTCTAATAAGCTCAATCTCTCTACTTGTTCAACGCTTTCTTGATTTTTCCTGATGATTTATTTGCATAAAAGGTTACTAAGCAGATTCTAAAACCTAACTGTGCAATATGCTTGTTGAGTTGTAACTAGTCAAACAATAATACAGTCTTATGTAGATATTACAGTCATGAAAATATCCATATTACGTAATAAGTCCTATTTGTCAGTAAAATGTTGCTACCAGATGCTAAATATATTGTCTATAACATGAGTGGATTAATAAAATAAGTGCAGCAAACTTAATTTACATTCTAGAACTAAACCCATAAATATTGGAAGACCTTTTTTGGAAAAAATTGGGTTATAAATTAATATAAAGTTACCTATTTTGTTTCCATCTTTAAAAAATGGCTACCAGATCTCTGACTGATGTTTTTGTATTGATGCGAAACAATGCATCTCAGAACAGGCACATATACTCAGAACAGGTGAGCAAAAAGACTAAGGAATCACAAACTTGTCAATATAAAGTCAAAAGTTTTAATTTTACAATTAGTTTCAGTGATATGATTTTGATGATACAAGGGCTCTTGACCCTATTAGGCCTAGGTGATCTTTGCATCCTCAATTCATAATGCCTCACATTAGGCAATTCAGAACCCTCGACCTTCACGGGACTGGACCATGGTCAGAACGGTCAAAAGGTCGGATATCCCAAGGAGCAATAAAAAGACGTTTATCAGGTCAAAACACTTGTATGTCACACTAAATTATTTACAAAACACACACAATATACCATGAGTTTTAACAGTCTACAATGCGTAGTGCTGATGAGTCAGTTTTCGCTCGGCGCCCTTGTGCTCTGCGCCCACCGTGGTGTCACTAGCAGATGACAGTCGGGCACATAGCCGGATGTGAGAGTTTCTACTGTATTTAAAAATCGGATTTTCATGCAACTTTGATTTAAAGAAGTATTAGATTTAAATATCAACTTTTGTTTCAGCATATGACTGACCGCATGGCGTTAGTAGGAGATTTAGAAAGCGGTATAGAGTTACGACGAAGTGAATCTTCCCGTTTGCCTCCGATATGGGCTGACAACCTGGAGGAAAGTCAATATGCGATGACAAGGTTAAGAAACAAACTTAAAGAACTTGAAGCACTCTACGACAAGCATGTATTAAGGCCAACATTAGACGACTCTTCCGACGAGGAACGGCAGATTGAAATTCTCACTCAGGAAATTTCAAGGGTTTGTTAATAAAGTATGTCTTTCTTTATTGATTATCTTATCACTGTCATTCACACTAATTTAGGATCTTGTTAATGTGGCTCTATGTCGGAATTAGTAGGGCTGGATTATTAAAACTGTGCTGAATTAGTGGAGTTGTAAGTGAAGGTTTTACAATAAACTATATTCCTATTACTTACTGTAACTGTGTCGATAAATCTTTGAACTCACATTTACAGTAGGCTATCATGAAATCCCACCATACGCACATGGTAAATGTTTGTCTTGTCTGACTGTTGTGGAGACTCACGGCTTTAATGTTTCACATGTTTCATATGCTGATTTATTGACTCAAGAGTGTGAACTACCGCCACAAGAACTACAGATTACAGAGATTACTGTACATTGAATTTAAATCATACTGTTTTAAAACTCATATTAGTCCTATTTAGGTTAACCACTCAAATCTCTCCACACAGTTAACACGTCCAATGAGATGGGTGCCGAACGGCGTCCAAGCGGTGTACGGTCACATGAGTGGCAGCCCCAGTCAGAGCATCTGGTACTATTTGGCAATTTGGTGCAAAAATATGAGCTGATCGTTCATTTCATGAGCTTTCCCGCTGCAGTGTGTTATAGTTGATGAGTTTGGTGGTAACGTTCATCGTAAGTTCTAAAGCTCTGCCATTCGGAGCGTAAAGGAATTGTTTGTAATATTTTATAAGAGTTTTTAACTGTGTTCAGATGTTTGCTGCCACTCATCGGCTAGTTCAGCAGATTCACCATCAAAGTTCGGACGCTACCTCCAATATGGAGCTTAAGCTGAGCAACAATGTGACATCTTCACTCGTTTCCTCTCTTCAAGACCTTTCAACTTCATTCAGAAAACTACAAAGTTCCTATTTAAAAAGTAAGTTTGCTGAACTAAATTACCGATACAAGCTGTCAGTATTCTGGGTTTTCTGATAATGTGAGCTATCTTTTCCAGTATTGTAGAATTGTTATATAGTGTTATGTTTTCTTCAAATTTCCTGTATTCTGTGTTGAACACGCCCACATGTTTTTTCCATATAAATCAGCAATGCACGTCTTAAAGTGTATTTTTCATGTTCAAATGAGTCCGAAACAATAGCTAAGCACTACAGTCTAAAAAATGTTGGAGTGTTTTTTAGCATTTGAGACGTAATTTTATTCAGTTATGTTATGAGTGTGTGTTTTTAGAAGTTTTATGAGGATTTAATTTTACTATCTCCACAAGTATACATGGGTAAATTTAATATTTAACCAAGTCTTAGGCTAAATATGATGGAGCTTAAAAACACAGATCCCATAAAATCGGATTACTAAGAGGAAAATTAAAGAAATAGTTTTAATATACTTACTTGAATACATGTTGTCTACATCCATGACCGACATGGTCGGGTAGATTGTGTTTCTTAATGTTAAAATAAATAATAATAAACACAAACACATACTCAAAAATGCGGTGGACGTGACTAGATGGGGTTTACGGGGGCAAAAAGCGGCCTCCCATCCAGCTCTTCCAATCTATAGAGGGGTCTATTTACAAGGCATTCACGGATTTTCAACTTAAAGCTCGTTGAGTCCAAATCACACACTTCAGCTGGCAGGGTATTAAAGATTTTTATTGCCAGATGAGGGTAACTCCTGAGTGTGTGACCAAGACGACAACGTGGCATGTCAATATTTCTCGGCCTTCGAGTGCCATACCTGTGGACCGCGTCTCTCCGGCCAAACTGTTGCAAGTTTTTTTTTAGGAGCACCAGCGAGCTCAGGACATACTGGCTAAAGACGGTAAGAATACCTAGATCGGTAAAAAGAGGCTGGCAGTGATATCTACGTCCAGGTGCTTTCTTACGGCCTTTTTTTGTAAGAGTAGAACTCGCTGTGCAGCAGGCAAGTGACCCCAAACCACCAGGCTGTACAACAGATGGCTATGGAATAGGGTAGGTCATCAGCAAATATGGTCTGGTGATCAGATTCTTTAATTTTCTTAAAAGGTATGTTACCCTGGCCAGCCTTGTGCACACCTTGTCAACAAGTTGCTGCCAGTTTAGTCTAGGATCCAGAAACCCAGCAGCTTCACCACTTCATCACTCCCTCCAGGCCTTAGGGTACATATAATTGATTGTGTCTTATTTTCGTTAATCATGAGCTTGTTTTCAACAAACCATTCCTTGGCTTGTGTCAGAAGACCGCTAGCCTCCAACTGCAGCCCTGTTCCATCTTTGCCTCTTGTAGCCAAGGTTGATTCATCCAAAAAAAGCAGTGTGCGACCACCTAATAAAATAAAAGAACCACCTATAAAATTAAAGAAAAATAATGAGTCATCTGCAAACATTAAATCTTCAATTTCCACGTGGTTATTGTACAATATGATGATTATCCGGATATTACTAGTGTTGCTGAGTATTGCAGAGGGTAGTGGAGAAAGTTTGTATGGGAAATTTACCTTAATAACCCTTAGGGAAACTGTAGTATCCAATTCCTAAAATTAGATTTGTTATCAGTGAGATTTGCTGATTAGGTTAAGCTTTGGATTTTTGTATATGTACTGTAGGCTACCCATTTATATAACTCTACCCTCTTGGTATATTTTCCTAGCACGTAAGACAACTTCTTATCATCTGAAACTAAAATGAGGTCGTATTTGTAAGAGAAAAAGAGAACTTTAAATAAGATATAACAACTATACTCCATGTATAACCTGAGTAGGTCTGCAACCTTAAAAGATGTATCTGTCTTCTAGTAATTAATATTAAATAAATTTATGCATAAATTAGATCAAGGAGTTAAAACTTCTAACTATTCATTCTATCAGACTTGTATTTACATAAAATAATTAGGTAACAGTACCATTAGGACTGTCTTGTTGACTTATTTTATTTATGAAATTGATTGCAGAAATAAACTCAAGGGAAGAGACTTCAAGACTGTTTTTTGACACGGAGATGTCGATGGGACCTCAGAGTGAACTGGATTGGGAGATAGATAATGAGATTGACAACTTGGACCGAGCGTTCAGTCTCTCCAGCGCTCAGCAGGTGAGCTCAGTAGCAACACCACTACTAGGCCTAGTAGAACTCACTAACTACCCCATGATATAACTAAACTATTATATTGAATTTTCTCTTCATTTTCATATTGCTTCCTGAACTGTTTTTTCGCTATCTAGACTACATACCTTGTTTCTGTTAACAGTCCTTTTCATATGACTTTACGTAATTCAAAATCTTATCATGGTTTCATCTTCAGGCCGTTCAAAACTTTTATCATCTTGACTCCTCATATCACACTACACATAAAACAATAAAGCTAAACATTTATACACTTAACACATATAGGCCTGACATAGAAATCTGTACTCATTACTTTGTTGCGAACCAGGGAATGAGGTGACAGTAGGGAAGGGTCGATACCAATTTTTTCCAATTCCCAATTCTTAGATTGTGCTTGATTGTTGGCAGCGGACATTGATTATCCCATTAATTATTAATACCAATAATTTTTTTATTTTTTATGTTCTTAAGGTTATTTTATTTTATTCTAGTCTGACGTGGCAAGATTTTTATTTATTTTATTTGTTTGTATGTATGTGTATTGTTGTCTAAGAGAATAAAATCAATTCTTATTCTTATAATTTATTCATTAGCTAGTCAATCAATAGGAAGCTTATTTTTCAGTTATTCTTTGTTTGTATATGTAAAGTATTTTTTGTTAAGTATTTCAGTAGTCTGAAAAATCCTTAGATCAAACAATAGATCAGGGTTAGGCCTCTGATGTGAAAATTCAAGATTAATTTTATAAGTACAACATTAATAAACGTACAGTAGAACCTCTCGGTGGAATCTATTAAACCCTAGTTGACTATAAAATAGTAATTATTGATGTGTGCAGGGTGGACTGTCACAAACTCAGACACAGTTGTTGCTTCTGGAGGAGGAAAACACGAGGAGAGCAGAACATAGGGAAGCAGAGGTGCGGCAGATTGTCAAGTCGATTGTAGACCTCAATGACATTTTCAAGGATCTGGCCCACATGGTGGTTGATCAGGTGGGTGCCTGCTTGCTGTGTGATCCCTCTCTGATCGGCTATAATGATTTCCGCCATATTATAGGAACGAGTAAACCCACTAAATGTGCAATACCTGCCTCAGAAGGTGTATGGGTAAAGAAGAGCATTTATTTTCCAATACAACCAAAAGTGACATGTTTCATTTTTTCACTTAAACAAAAGATAAACTTTTAAGAATATACTTTCATTTATTCATTTGTGACAAATGTCTCTACCCCACTGAAAAATAATAGGTTTGCAGTCTACGTCATAATACCATACAACAAATATATAAAAACATGTTTGATGTAATTTACTGTTTACATCTGCTGATCTTTAAGTTACTTTTTCTCAGTGGTATGCTTATGGAAAGCTTTGTACATCTACAACTTTGAAACTATAAACTTATTAAAAGAGGTTGCCACCTGTCTAACCTTTTAAGGAGTAATGACGTATCAGTATGTCACATATGGGCGTATCCCCAGTAGTAGACTGATATAACATAAAAAATGCAAAAAAACTATAAACGGGGTAGTTGTGAATATATTTGGTTACAAACTAGATACAATTGATACAAAATACATATTTTGTGAGTTTAAAAGGTTGTATACTTCAACTGGACGAATATTGTTTTTCATTCGTTGAAACTGATGATGTATTACTGACAGTAATAAAGAAATTCATATGTAGCAAGCAAAGCGTTTGATCCTGTAAAATACAGAAAAACACACCAAAAATAAACTTCTATATTGCGCATACCTGGTGCGCACACTCTACTAAAGCTGTGACAGTAACATACTTAACCTTTATTGTCCTATAAGATAAACACTCCCCACGACCCCACTATTATTTTACTAAACCAGCTGTAATGATCATTTAAGCAATCTCACACGCTTCTTTCCTTCCCCACACACCTGAAATCACTAACCACATACATTATATACCCCTTGGCATTGTTCAGAATAAAAAAAACAATAGGTGATTCATGTTAGGTAACAACAAGTGTACCGGTATGTCGTTACTCCTTCGGGCAATAATACTAAATGACGCACTGGTATGCCATAGGGTTAAACTTACTTGATACTTGATAAAAAACTAGGGGAAAGATTGCACCTAATGCACCTGATTCTTGCCTAGAGAACCCCCTCTAGTCCTAATGCCTTAATAAAGTTTAGTATTATGAGGGGTTCTAACTTTGGAAAATCCTCCACCGCCACCTGGTGTGTTCCCAAGCTTCTGGCTCTCTTCTGACCTATCGCGTCACACTCGGCCAATAGGTGTCTAGGTGTTTCCTCCCCAGATTGGCAGAAGCGGCATTCACCCTCTTGAACAATGCCCATCTTGCTCAGATGACCCCTGAGCCTACAATGTCCGGTTAGAAATCCCGTCAGTATCCTTAGATTGTTTTTCTTAAGCCTGATCATGGTCTCAGACCTTCTTATATTATGCACTCCAAGCATTTCCTTAGCCTGTCGGCATCCCGGATGAACGGTCCAGGCTTTCCCTCTGGCTTCCTTTTCTTCCTCCTTTGATTTCTTTTTAAAAAAAGGAGTTAGGGTTAAACAGGTGGCAACCTCTTAATTAGTGTATTTGTAAATAACTCTTTTGGCATTGTTTAATTTACAAAAATCTTCTTAAGCATTCAATTTTTTAATTTTTAAATGTGTAAAAATTACAAATGTGCTTGAAAACCCTAAAACATCATGGATTTATCAACTAACACTTCGATTTAGAAATATATTTATCCTTATAATAATGTGAAGCAGTTTTTTTGCACGTATTATTATTTATTCATATCTTAATTAACCGATTTCCATAATTGAGGTGTAAAAAATATCGGCTTAGTGAGTAGTTTTGCAAAAAGGTTTTAGATTTTCAAAATTATTTTAGCTTTTGGCATAACTTTTGGCATAAACCTTTCGACGTTTTCGATTGAGTATTAGGCTGAAAGGGCTATGAAAAGTAAGAATAGTGATAATGAGCGATGGTTGTTGTTTTAGGGAACCGTATTGGACAGGATAGACTACAACATAGAACAAGCCCAGGTGCAAGTCCACGAGGGCTACCAGCAGCTGCAGAAGGCAGACGCCTACCACCGCAACAACCGCAAGATGAAGTGCATCCTTGTGCTGAGTGCTGTCACCATGTTTCTTACTTTTGTACTTATTGTAACCAAATTCTAATAACAATGTAAGATATTACTATGAAGCTTTAATGTCAGTGTAAGATGCCATATTTGTGTGGAAAGATTGTAATTAGTTGTTGTGTTTATTTTATTGATAAGTTCAGTGTTATATTTGTATAGTAATCATATATTTATTATGGACTGATAGTTTAAGATATACGTAGAGTGAACTCTCGATTATCCATGGAATTGAGTGGTGCTGCTACCGTGGATAGTAAAAATCACGGATAATCCGCAAAAGTGCTGAAAACGGGTAAAATGAAACAAAAACAGAAATTGATCACAAAAACATTTGCCTTTTTTTAACATCACTGTTTAGTTTACAGTTTGTTTGTTTTTTAGGTAAAAAACAGTGTAATAAAACAATGTTTTAGTGTAAAATTTAAACTAAACATTTCAAATAATCTAATCTAATCAGCCAAACAGATCAACCTTGGTTGATCTGTGATGCAATTTATATTTTACTTAAAAATTAACATACAAAATGTTACTTTCATCTTCTTTTATTTTAGAAATCATTTACAGTCTTTGTGCAAATCATCAACACAACCTTCTTCTTATTCCAATTTTCAGCTATTTTAAATCGGCTAAAAACCCAACAAAATCAAACCAAACCATTTAAAAAAACCACTAAACGCTAACATAAGAGACAAAAAAAACATTGCCCGTTCACCAATCACCCTCAGTAGCAACTGGATCAAGTGTTATGAATGGTGGAAATAAGAGTGATATACTGTGTCATTGGATTATATTGCCAGCCTATTGCATGAATTTCGAAAAAGCACTTTGGCCTTTTGTACTCAAAAACTTCATTATACTTAATTACTCGCTTTTCGTGGCTTGCACGAATAATCCACATCGCGCACTACCACGCCCGCGGATAATTGGGAGTTGACTATACTTTATATATTTTTATTGATATTGTCTTTCATTATTAGGTTATTTAAATTAAAGAAGGATGTTTTACACAATTTGATCAAAAATCAGCTTTAAGGTTGTTAAAGTAAGTCATTAGTCCTGTAAAAACATGGAATTATATCTTTAATTTATATCCTCTAGTATTCCATTTGAATTTTACAAGTATTTTAACATTTTTTGCCTCAAATAACGTTAATTTTTTGGGGCGAAATTGCTTGTTAAACTAAAATGTACAGTGTTCATATTTTCTCAAACTGTTAAAAAATTTGACAATGGATTTTTTAAGTAAAAATTAAGTGATCTGAATCAGCTTTAATGCATGGTGAAAATCGATTAATTCACAATTTATAAGATTTGTTGGTACTTTGGTGTTATATGGAGGCTAAATTTTTTGAGCTTAGTTTTTATTGGATACTAAACATAACTATATAGTTGGAAAGAATATACGTTATTTGACTTACATTGTAAATTAGTTTTAATTATGATCAGTGTCTTCACATTATGCCTCTCAGAAAGCAGCGATGTTAGCAAGGATGGAAATGAGCGTGTCGCTGGCGCTGGCGATGTACATTCCGACATACATGCTATGTTGGTCATTGATGGTATTGTTATTATCAATATCCAACTTAATTTACACTTGCAAAGTGCTATATGACCCATCTGGTATTATTATATTTGTAACAAACTGAGGAAATACCTACTAAAATAAAGTAACCAAAACAAACATAACTGCCACAGTTTGCTGTATAAGAGTGTGGTGATAGGGCGTGGCCACTAGTGTTCACCTCTATCCTGGCCGACATCGCTGCCTTCTGGGAGGAAGAACACAAAAACTATTCATAGGAATGATGTAGAATGTGAATTGTAAGTCAATTAAAGTATGTTCTTTCCAATCATCTTGTTATTTTTTTGTATCCAGTAAAAGTAACCTCTAATAGTGAACACCACATAATGCCAAAGTATAAAGTTGTTTGTGTGTTTTAATCATACATTTTGTAAACAGAGTGAGTGAATATTACTAATAAATGATTATATTGCAGTTTTTTATCTTTATTTCTTAATCCGTTCCATGTTCAATGAAAACAGTTTACATCATTTTAGGGTATCGTGAATCTTCACATTAAAATAAGTTAATTGTATATTCAAATAAATAAAGGGTATCAGTGAACTGACACATACTTTCTCCCTTAAGTAAATTTTTTTTAATTTATATCTATTTTATAAATTATCAAAAACTATTAAATTGCAGATAGTCTTTTTTAAGACTATCTGTAATGAACCTATAATATTCTTCAAAATGTATTTAAATATATTTTTATGATTTATTGTTTAAAAAATAATCATCCCATTTCTGAAAATATAAACAAGAGAGACAAAGTTAAATTAATTGTTTGAATTGTATGGGGAGAACACACCCGCCCCCCCAGTAATGCCAAGCTTTTTTGAGTTGGTTTTGTTGGGTGATTTGACCTTATGCCTCATACCAAGTTTCATGGAAAACGGTTGGAAAATAAAGAAGAAATTAATTTTTTTATATTCTCCATAAGAATAACATCGGGCGCTTTCAGACAACGTACTGCGTTAGTCATGGACAGTAAATTTAACTTTTCTCTGGAACCGTTAGTCGTAGACAAATAATTCTAAATTCAGATTTGTTTATTTTTTAAGCTGGTTTCAATGGAGCCAGTCAAGTCATACTTTACTTTTATTGTTTACACTGAAAATTTAAAAATTTGATTTTTTTGACCTTTAAAAGCCTATAAGTTTTGAAACGTCATTTTTACAGACATGCGGGTGGTGTCAAATTATTTAGTACCCTGCCCCTAATGACGAATTTAAATATAAATATATTTCTGGTTATGTTATATTCTTTTTGCAGCCTCTATGCCAATGTACTGGTCCAAGTATTTATTTTTACAGCTCAGCTTCATCAAGTGACTACTTATTTTAATCTCTTATTGGGTTTATGAATCTATTAGAAATCCATGGGCCTATATGATTAGAAAAAGAAATAGGTTAGAAGAAAAGGTTAGGAATGAAAACTAATCACATATAAAACAATAATTTATTTTTCTCAAACAAATACATCTTTTAAGAGAAATATCCAGATAAGACCTAGGGTGGAAAATAAGTCTGGAATGGAAACATCTATTGACTTATAACAGGTATAAATTATTATACCTGTTCACAAGACATCTCTTCATTATCTTCTCTTGTCCACTCTTATAAGAATCAACATTTGTGTAGTATGATAAATCAAGTGCACTAAACCATATTAACCATAAAATACCCACCAAGTGGTTGGGTCATTGTCTACGAATATGAATAATCATGATTGTATAACTCTCTTACCAATGCCAACAATGATTATATTAATTAAACACTGTTATTTCCTTAAATTTTTTAAATTTAGAGCTGGATCATATCACGTGTGAACATTTTGTAATAAACAAATCTTTATTTCAACATTTATATGTTTATAATTCTTGAGTGTCAACCACAGAAGACATGATGTCTGAGTAGACATCATTGCTGCATATTGGTAAAAAACATTAAATATAGCTTAGTAGGTGACTATAGGGAACTTTGCGCAAATTATTAGACACATTCACTTAAAAAAATAACTCACAGCTATTGTACTTGGAAAATGTGTAGTTGAAAAGAATTATTTTTCCACTCTTTATCATGATATTACAATATTTTTACTTAAAAAGAAATTAAATTAGTACAAAATTGTTCATTTATAAATGAGTGTAAAAGTAAAACATTACATAAAGATTAGTAAAAAAAGTAAAACGATAATTATTAAGGAATTTTATTACAGCTCGTTCCGAATTTCAATTCACATAACTTTCAGTGGGAAAAATCCTTACTCTTAAGAATATTAATTAGGTAACTTTCACTATATGGCTATTTAACTTAAGATTTATTAGTCCCAAACAGGTGTTGTATTACTTTTTACATTCATCAATTACTTATAAATAATAGCACAGTACAGTCACACATACTTTGTTCAATTAGGTACTATGTTTTTTATTCTACTATTCTATTTATTTTATTCTACAAGATCTCCTGATTTTGAGTTCAAAGTATGCCACATGTTGATTTGTATGGGGTAATATTTAAAAACCTTTGACCTAAGAAAATGAATACTGTGACTTTTGGCATAATTCACCCGTTGTCAGTATCCAAGTCTGTATTGCAAGAATGTGGCCTGTTAAGATGTTAGGCATTTACACAAACGAATAATATTTTATCAAAAGTGTTATCATTAGGTTCACTCGAATGACTTGCCCATTCTAATTTCTATAATTCAGAAACTGGTTGATTACTTACAAAGAAAACCAATGATTACATTAGATTAGATTATTGCGACCATACCACTATATAGGTATTTTAAGCCAAGTATGAATGAGGATTGAGTGTAAGATGATTGTGGCATGATCTCGATCTTACTGACTAAGGCTGACATGTTCCTTAGACAGAACTGTTTGGTCTAATTATGAGAATGGTCTTTGCAGATTAACGTAGTATTCAGTAGTGTGGATATTAATCCGCACAAGAAAACACTACATCCACCGACCATCGCTTACACTATCTACAATTCATGACCTCCCAAGTAGCTGGATTACAGGACAACGCCAAAGTCCCTGTCATGTGTTACAATATTACTGGTTTAAGATCCAATAATGAATTAATCAAAAAATTTATCCCACTCTTTTAAAGAATACAAATAATGGAAAGAGCTTTTAGGGCTTTTAATTTCCCATAGGGAAATTATTTTTGTATAAAACTTCTATTATTTGTATTTAGTAAAAGAAGTAAATTGAAAATATATATTTGGTATAGAATTTTAATTTATTGTTTATCAAAGGAGTGCAAAAATGATGCCACCAGTATACTTGCCAAAAGGACAGACGGTCTTATGACCATTATTTTCAGTGCTTATAAATGTAACAAATATATTGTAAAAGGAAAATATGTAAATAAATCACTATTCTATTCGATTATAATGGAAAGAGCTGAAAGAGAAATTGCCCCAACATAAAATAAATTTTAATATTTTATGAAAAAAATATAAATAATTTTAGTTCAATGTCATGCTATGAATTCGTAAGTTCTAACATAAAATAAAATGGTAAAAACATAAAATGTATATAAAATTTACTGTCATCTAAAATTAATATTAAGAGTTACAAAAAAACTCCCTAACCTACACCTCAGACTAATTAAGACTTAAAAAATTAGTGTAAAAAAATAATAATAAAAATGAAAAACATATCTATTGAATACATACTATTTCTAATACGGATAATACGTGGAGATAACAAACATTAATATAAGTTGTCAATCTTTTTATCACAGAGCCGTAGAGTTTTTTATGTACAAGTCCTGATTCAATTCTCCAATTCATATTCAATACACTCATTTAGTTTCTTCAATAAAACATTTTAGTCAAACAGTTAATTTGTTCATCAATTGAAAGATTTTACTACCCAGAATTCTCATTTAACATAATAGAAGAAAACACAGATGGAATTTTTCGATAAAACATTATGTTCCTTTAAGTAATTTACATTGTTTTCTTATTTATTAATTAATTGACCAATTTGTTTTATGCATAAATATTTCTCTAAGAAGAGTGAATTTTCTAATTTTAAAATATCAACATAAACTACATCAACTAAATTTTACTTTGGTAAAAGAATTACGCTTTAAAAAAATAGAATTTTAAAAACACAACCTCCAATAATATGCAGAATTACTTTGACAATGCGTTATTATCCATACTAAATGTTGTAAATCATAATTCTTGACTATTTATATTGCTCCATTTTCTCACACAATAACATATTACATTAGTAAACAAATAAGATATAATCCTGATTAAATCTGTTATCTTTAAGAAAGCAGTCACACATTCAAGTCTAAAACTAATAACTAACTACATTGTCATCTTGAAAAGTAATAACTTTGATTCTAATTAAATTATAGCTAAGCAGAAATATTACTAGTTTTCCTAAACTGTTATTTTCACAAAGTAAATCCTCAGAAACAAAAATACCGTTGTTGATCACAGTCGGTGCAAGCACCGGTTTTTTACAATAAAGCTACAACCGTCCTATCACTGTAGAGTCTATGTTTGATGTCACGTCGATTGTTTCCTCCGCCTGTAGATGTCACCAGTGATGGCAGTGGCCCCACCAAGCAGGAATCTCACAAAGTTGTCCCCCACCAGAGGCCCCGCCGCATACATCCCTGCATTCACCCCCACCACACGATGGCTCCACGGGTCGACGGACAGTGGGTTGGAGCGGCAATCCAGCGGTCGGTCTGGGTTCACCTATACAAGACCGTCTCATTTGTAAAGTTAAACTAAGATATTAGATCAAATTACTATGTTTAACCTTCTAGTGACGAAATAACGAACTCTAGTAAAAAAGTTAACTCCATGAATTAGTTTTAATATTAGCGTGCAGATGGCAGCACGGTGACGGCAGACACTGCAGCCTCTTTCACCACATGGAAGGTTATTAATACTAATTCTGTACAAACGGACCTTGATAAAGTTCTTTTATTTGAGAAATAAAAATAAAATAGTGATGAACACTTAATATTACATAACAAAATAATGGAAATAGATTATCAGCTGCATATTAATTGATAATTCTGCTTTAATATTCATATCTGACATATCACAACTATTTTCCTTATATATATACATAAATACATATATTTATGTTTAAAAATTTTAACGACTATTGTTTTTAGCCTCTGGGCACCTAAAGACGAAAAAATAACATGGTCTCGTGCTTAAGTCTTGCCATGAGACCTACGGTAACAGCTTCTTCCCTATGAGAAATTCGCTAAAAAACTTTAAATTTGTCTATAAAACAAATTTATTACATTTGATAATACACTTGTTAAATTTACAACTGAGTACAAAAAATCCCTGATTTTCATACTTTAGGCTCTACAATAAATGATTGCAAGAAAAAGTGTTGAATGTTTTGTTGTATTTATGTATGTACATAAATTTAAAACTTTGCCCTTGTTTTTGAATGGTTTTCATTATACACAAGTCATACACTAGTTGAGACTGTTTAGGGCAAATCTTGTGTCCAAATCTGCGACGGAATTAGAATTTCCTCATTGACCTGTCCCTCTCTCTTTCGCATTGGTAGCAGCGACAGTGCAACTTCAATAGGAATGCGTTCTACCTGGGGATCTTAATTCCAAGAAGTTTTGTCCCCTTTGATTCAGCTCAACTAGCAAACAAGAAATTTTGACCCTTTCTCTTATTTCAGGACAATAATTCCTGGGTGGCCTTTGTGATTAACTCACTTCTTGGTAAAGGAGACTTTGGTTAGGCTACCGTTGTAAAAAAAATGAAAATATAAATATACTATTTATGAAATATATATACTATTGTACATGAGCTACACAGTAGCCCACACGCCCGATTGTGTTATATTTGATGGCAGGGTTAAATATCTATGTATATTGAATTGGCAATGAAATAACAGATGTTTTAAAATTTTATGGGAAAAACTGCTGGCGCATGGCACGGAATCAGGGTCAGCTATTGCTGCTTAAGAAAATAAAAGGCTTGGCTGGCAGAAAAAGTGTATCGAAACTAACACAAAAAAGGAGTGCCTTTTTTATGTAAAATACAATAATTACTGTATACTGTAAGCGTATAATGCATTTGATTCAGTTAGATATTTCTTTTTGAGTATTGTTACATGTATAATATATAAGCTATATGTTATACAATATATACAGCTACCTCACACTGCTATAAGCAAAAAATATTGCATAACAAAAAAAACAATATAAAAAAATAGTTAAAATACAGACATAATAAGCATGGAGAAGCTGCAACCGTCTTATGTGCACACATAAAAAAACATTATTTTGCTTCATTTAATGTATCCTATAACTGCACTTTTTGTAGGCTTAATCATTTATCAAGAGGCATTTATAGGTTATGTTTGAAAATCTGAATAAGTCAGTAATCTGAACTAACTACCAATTGGTTAGGATATTTTACATCGTACTGTACATTGTTCTTTTAACCAAAACAACCATGAAATTTATACTAAAGCAATTGATACTTTGTTCTAAAAACAACAGCAACTACCTAAAACGTAAACTTGATCAATCAATCAAACTTACAGCTAGTGCTTGACCATCCTGATATTCGGCAGGCAGGAATGAGAGGTCGGGGCGAGAGCCAATGAGCACGGCCATGAGCGAGACCTGCAGCACACTCTGGTGGCCCGAGGGTGAAGCGATGGTCACCTTGTGGGAGTCGCAGGCGATATGCTGAACTCGGTGGTGCGGATATGCCTCGTAGTTCGCGTAGCCACGACCACCTGCACTCATCATCTCACGTACCTGGCACAGACAAGAGGAACCAATATAGTACACTCAGAGTGGGAAAGATAAGTCCTAATGTGGACAACATATACTGTTCAAACAGCTACTTCCTGGGATATGATGGTTTTCTAGATCTTACTAAAACTATATTTCTCTTCTCCAATTATTACTTTAAGAACCAAAGATATACCGTATATATATCAAATGTAAGGGATCAACTTAAAAAGCATACAATTAAAAGAGCTTTACTCATTGACCATGAAATTTAAATCTACATATTGTTTTAACATTTACTCTATGATAAGCTATGGAAAATTGTACAGTACATGTGTAAACCATATAAGGATATTCAAATATGTAAATAATCAAACATATTAAAATATTCTGCAAGAGAAATTATAAAAAATTAGTAAATAAATAATACAAATTTGTAAGTAAGACATGAAAACAATGAAAATTAATTTGAAAAAAAAACCACAAGCACATTTGGTGTTGAATGACTGGCGTCATAAGAGGACTTTGGTATTTGGTAAGTATTGGTAACACTCTGCTACACTTGAATATTGTCAACTAACCTCCAATGGAATATCACTCCCACTTTTAACACTCCTAAATATTTTGGTAGCAAAATTTCATGTTTAAAGATTATTCAGGTCAATACAATTCCATATAATGAACTATTACCCAACAAACAGTTTGAATATTCAATTAAGATTCTCCCATAAAAAAATTAACTATTGAACTGGCAAGAATTCAGAGACGCTCACTTTGTGGTATTCCGGGTACATGTTCTCAGGGAGAGTGTGTTCAGGAGAGATTCCGCTTCGGCGAAACACGTGGATCAACGGGACAGAGTGGAACCTGCAGGCCAGCACTGCGTCTGCCGCACTCAGTCCAGCTCCCACCACGCACACTGGGTCCACACTGTGCGACCCTAAACCACACCTTCAATCTTACAATATTTTATTACAACATGTATAGTTGAATTAGTTAAGATAAGCATAAAGCATTTTAATAATTACATATGCATTTCTGTAAAACAACTAGTTTTCATGAAGTCAATAGTTATTTGTTTACATTAATATGATTTACCTGTTATCAATAGATAACAGGTAAATCATATTAATGTAACAAATATGTTTATTTATTTATTCAATTTTCACAATGCTACATAACAGCTAATGACTATTATACTACAGCATTAATAATAATAACAATATATGATATAAACATAGAAAAATAATGGAGGTACATAACAATAACAATAATGTAGGTTTATAACAATAATTACATAACGTTTTATAATAAATAACTAACAGTAGATAATTACCAATATTGTTAATTATCTATTGTTGTCTTAATTATCTATTCATCAAAACAATATGAAATATTATTTATTGTCACAATCTTCGGAGTAAAATTAGGGCAATTAACAGTTACTTAATAAATGCAATGAAAGTTGGCATTACGAACGCTGTGACATTTTCATGATTCAAAAACTCTGAGATTAAATATAACATTTGATGGAATAAAATCTTTTCATTTCACTTTTAGATAAGAAATAGACTAGAGTCCACTTTTTACCTCAAATTACGGTGGCGGCCATTCCGTGCTGTTGTGTGTTTGCTTCATGCTCGACGTCACACTTTTGCAAAGCACGCTAAACGTAATCCCACACTTAATGTGTTAAAAAGAGTGGTTGAGAACTTTATTTGTGTTAGTATGTGAGGAACGTAGCCTCAAACTGAGAGTTGTCTCTTTAATCAGTGCAAGGGGGTAGACGCTGAACGTAGCTTGACACAACAAATCTATTGCCAACCCAAACACTAGTAAAAGTAAAAACGAAAATACCTGGAACCCAGAACGTGAAACCGTGCGTGGGTTAAAAATATTATAGTAAAAATATCCCCTGTGATCCTGTGTGTGTAATGGACTCCATTCATACAATTAAGTTCTGTTTATCAGTCAAGTACAAAATCTCAAGCTCAAGGAGCTGAATTAATGAATTCAATTGTCTGTTTGATTTATTAATTTGACGGTCAACTTTATTAGCACCACTCACCATCCTTAATCCCTGGATTCTCCTTGACAAACTGAGCGAGCGATTTCTCAAACGCAGCCAAGTCGTGGAATACCCAAGTTGAGTTGTCCATTTCACCAGGAACGTTGAGCCTGTTTGGTTGATCCGTGGATCCTGTGGCGAGAACTACGGAGCGACAGACGTAGCTGAACGGCTCGTGGGTTCCAGCATTGTACCCTTCCACAGACCACTGCGCCGCACCACACCCGCACTCCTCCGTCTGCAACAAGGATCATTTTTGTGACTGATTGATCACGAATTTACCAGGACAGAATCGCCTCAGATGAGAAAAAATACTTGCATATAAAGATACATGTATCTGTACTAAAAATTTAAATCTGTATTAATATGTTCGATCCGCGGGGCGGATATTCCCGGATATTCAACCCGGCTTCAGTGTAAGCTGAGCCTCGTACTGAGAACATTGATCTGATTGCCACGTTTTATGTGTGTTTTGCCATGTGTGTTTTGGCTTACTTCATCTCTGTGGTGGCCATTCCGTGCTTTGATGATGCTTTCGTGTGTTTGCTTCATGCTTAACGTGACACTTTTGCAATAAACGCTAAATGCAATTTCAAACTTAACATGTTTAAATAGACTGGTTGAGAACTTGAGAATCAATATTACTTTATACTTGGCCCTATTAATAACTAAATCAAGTTGTTCTAGGTAAACTTTATGTAATTTAACAAACTACAATCAAAATTAACTATTGATTGAGGATTGAAAAATGCAACAAAGCAAGAGGTACAATAATGATTATTGCAATGCAGGATCTGTATACTTAGTGGAAGAAACATATTTATAAAGAAAAAATCAAAAGTATTTGCACACTTACTTGAGCACTGAGAGGAGAGAGCCTTCTGACCGAGGTGACGATGACATTGCTGCGGAGGTGCTTGCCCAGCCGCATGAGTCGTACGTAGTCGCGGTAGTAAGCTGCGACAGCCGCGACAGGTACCCGACGCACAGTTGCCGAGCTGCCTCCATTGTGCAGCATCTCCCACCGCCGGAACTCCAGACCTGGCAACTCCATCCAGGACGAGAGGCTGATAGTCAGCACGTTCCCATCCATCGCCTGCCACAACCACAACCACTAGTTAGCTCTTGATCTACCTTCCTACATGGCTTTCTGATTTGTTTAAAAAACTAAAAGTAACCACGCAGCAAGGTCATCCATCTTGATTTACAATTATGCTACTTCAGTTCTTGCAGGCTAGCCAATGTTACCGAAAAAGGATGATGAAATTATGGGATCCATAGGTTGCGTAACATCATAATATACATCGCTCTGCAGATAAGTTTGATTGGTTATTGATACCAATCCAACTTTTGGTCTTAAGGTTAACAAAAATATAAAAATAACCTTGAATAAACCAAAACTCGCAAAAAATTGCAAATACCAACGTTTTGTGATATTAACACAATCAGTGAGACGGCTGAAAGGCAGCCAAGCGGTGTCCGGTTAGGCTTGCAGCGGTCATCGATCAGCGCCTCACGCAACATTACATTTGGCATTAAAATATCAGCTGACCGTTAATTTCATGGGTTTTTCTTCTAAAGTGTTTTTTATGAGTTTGGTTATGTTTTGATGGTGATTGTTCAAACAGTATAAAACGACAAGGTGATGATGATTACATAATTATATACAACCTTTAATACAATTCAGTTATAATACTATTGGTGAGATCGACTAACAGTATTATAATGCATAGATGAGCATTTAGTCTCATCCAATTAGGGCGCTTTTAAAGATGGTGGTGATTATATCAATATACACTATTTACTGCTACTATTAAAATTTTATAAGTTTTACCAAAATTGGTCAATAAAAACCAAATACCACTAAAAAAAACAAATTCCAAAAAAAATAACAAAAATAACCATGAGCAATAAAATAACACAAAATAACCTTTTACAAGCCCTGTTAATAGTACAAAAATATCATTTTTTACCATAATTTCATCATCAGTGTTTTCTGTAACACTGTCAAAGCTAAGTAGAAATATTCATGATTGAAGCTTACCTGCCAGGCTCCACCAGGTGGGCCTTTTCCGAGAACTATATGGTCCACCGCAGAGTCCGGGTGGGGCCGCCAGTCCACTAGCGGGGGTGTGTCCAGCCCCAGGTCGGCTCCGGGGTGGGTCAGATGATCCATCAACACTGACACTGGGTTCGTCGACCTACCCTCCAATCCCTGTTGAAGTAAGTATTTTAAGCTAAGTATGAGAATTGAGTATAATCTTGTAGTCTTGTTACTGACAAAGCCTGACATGTTCCTTAAACTGGACTGTTAATTAATAGTCCAACAGCCAATGGCCACTAAGGACCTAACGTGGAGTCCAAACCACTGCCTCTGAACTACGAACTGCTCTTATTATGAGGATGTTTTTGCAGATTAATTAAATAGTTCAGACATTAATCCACACAATATAACAATAACTCCACTGACCATCGCTCAAAACTATCCACAATTCGTGACCTCCAATTAAGCTGATAAGAACAGATATGACAACTTTTTATTTTAAAAATTACATAAACGAGAATCGAACAGATAATAAATAATATGTTACATGATCAAAGATAAAAAAATAAAGATAGTTTCAGGTGGTAGAATATGAAAAAATAAAATAACACATGTAAAGTCTCTCTACATAGTAGGGAAAATGAAGATCAGGACGATGACGTAGTGATCTTAGCCAACAGGCCGAGAAGCGATTCAACTCTAGGGTTGTGTGGGACTGTTTTAGGTTTGTGTCCTGTGTAGGCAGACACAATGAAGTCACCCTTTGTTGGGTTCCAGGGCACTCAGGGGTGGATGGTAACGAAGTGGCAGACGGGCTGGCCAATAGGGCTGCATCATCCCCCCTTTGTGGTCCTCAACCCTTCTGTGGTGTTTCCCGCGCTGCGGTTTTTCAGACTATCAATTCCTGGGCTAGGGATTGTCATAAGAAAAGATGGGCTGAACTTTCCCTGCATAGAGTTAGTAAGCTTAATCTTCGTTCTCCATCTCGTCAAGTTGCAAAGAGGTTCCTGAAACTTGGCAGGAAGGATGCCAAACTTGTCACAGGTATCGTTACTGGTCACGGTAATCTGAGGAAGCACCAACTACGCATGGGGGTCTTCAACGGCGACCCTCTGTGTAGGAAATGTTATCTGCAGGAGGAAACTGCAGATCATCTACTCTTTGATTGTATAGAGCTGGAAGAGGTAAGGTCCTCCACTCTGGGCAATTTGGTAAGGGGTAGTTTTCTGCCTCCTGACGAGCTCGTTGACAGGATGCTGCAGTTTTACAGGTCTCTTCATCTAGAAGATTCCTGATTCTGCAGGAAAGAGAATTTTTAGGGGTGCACAAAAAGCCGCTGAAAAAACGGCTGAAGCGCCTTGGGAAATCCGCCCATTCGAATGATGATGATGATGACCTCCAATTAGCTGGATTACAGGACGACGTGACGGTCCCAGTCTTTTTTAGGTTATTTAAACGGAGGTTATCAAAACGCTTTTTAACAAAATGTTAAACAAAGCCATTTGTGTTAAAATACATATAAACCCCAGTAAAGAACTAAAATTTAGTTATATTCGGATTCTTAATCGCCACTGGTCACTTTAGACTATACTTGGTTTTATTAGTTAAAATTTTGAATTCATTACACTTATCTAAAAGTAAAATTAGAATTTCAGCTCCAGAATAATTCAATGAACCAAATTTAAATTGCTTGGATACAAAAATATTCTTTTTACCAGGATGTTCGAAATATAATTCTAGAGTTCAATATGAAAATATTCTACTCCAGGAAATAAAAATAGATAACAAAGAATTAAAAAAGGTTTGAAAAATCGTATATTATTACTGAATATAAAGTAAGGAAAAAAGGATTGGTAAAACATATATTATCAGGATAGTAGTATCATATTGTAAAGATTCTCTTTGCTATCATTTTGGTAATGAAGTAATCATTGCTAATATGATTGACACTAAAGATTACACTATTAAGTAAACACAAACAAATTGTGAACTTTAGATTGTTGACTTGTTATGAAATTACTACATTTTATCTCAACTCAATGTCATTCATTTAAATGTGTCCAAGAAATAAACAATTCATAATTTTAACCACAACAATTTTCCTTCTCATTACAAACATTCCTATGAAAAAAATTACAATCTACTAAAATATTATTGCAAAAAACTACATCCATGAATATTGAAACATTAACCCTTTAATGAGTACCGTATTTTGCATCAAAATAGTATTGCGTTTTAAGACGTCCTTTTATGTTTACCCTAAAAGGAGTAGTGATGTTTTAAAACGTCATTTGACAGAATTTGTGATAATTTGTTTATATATATTTATAACTTGAAACAGATTGATTCTTAAGTCATTAATCAATAATTAAAGACATGTAGCTATGTGACACATATGTATTGGTGTATTCGGTAGGTAATATGAGTGAGAGGGGGTATCATATGATGGTGGCTGCGGCGGAAAAGGTAGTGGCCGCGGCGTGAAGTTTCGGCGGGAAATAAAAGTGTGTGAATAACTTTTTCTTGGCGTGAGGTGTGAGAGCATACATCAAGACATAACCTCTCAGCACAAATATTGTAATATGGCGTTATGCATGCGTTCATGTTTTGACTTTCAAATTAAAAAAAGATTTAAAATGTTCATTTTTGGGTATTTTGAACCTAATACACATTTCTGCTATATTTACAGAATTAGGAACTTGGAGTTCGCCGGGCAAATGAAGGGGTTCGCAATATATAAGTTCGGCAGGAAAAACTGCAGATCTTCTTCACTCATGACAAATTTAAATCAATTCGCAAATCATATGTTTCATATTTATTTTATGTAACTAAATGTTACTTTGTAATTAGATATGCAAATTGATTTTAATTCGATGTGTGGCTTAGCCGCCCCAAACATAATTTGAACATCGGTAGGTAACGTGCATGCCACATAATAGGAGGGTCACAGATTTGATTTCCAACCCGATTCCTAGTTGTGTTTGGGCTAAATTGGGCTTAATTACCTATCTAATAAACATGGTCGACGTTAGGAAGTAGCAAGACTAGGGTTTGTATTTGATACAAATATTTTTAAGGAATTATTTTTATTCGTCCCTTTCATACCAAGCAATACGCCAAGGCTTATCTCACTGGATCTAGTCACAGCAATGATTGGGTTGGCCTCTCAAAATTAGTTGGTCCTGACGACAATGTAAGATTACAAAATAATTTAACCGAACTGAGATAAAATCAAAGCAAATTTGGAGGTCACAAAAGTGTGTAAGAGAGCAGAAACTCATGAACATACTGAATGTGAGTGGAACTGAAAAGTACTCCAACACATTCAATCATTGATTACATTGTAGTTGAGTTGAACAAACCTGTGAGAGGAACTCGAGATCCTGTGTAAAGAGAGGGCGGGTTGTGGAAATCTCTCGTAGCCTGGCCGTCAGCATGTCGTCAGTAGGATGGGGTCGGCCGTTATAGTAGGGGCAGTGGCCTGCCAACATGTACGATAAGCCCAGGGCTGAGGGACCGTTGCCTGCAACAACAATGCGAATAGTGTCAACGCAACTGTAATCTGTAGAATATGATCAAAACAAACAAGTCTATTCTGATTCTGATTACCAGTGGCACAACCAAGAAGTTAATTTGGGCGGCAGATAAGGTTCCACAGGCAAATAGAAGAAACCCCCAAGCCGAAATTCTAAATAATTATATAAATATTTGTAAGTAAACAAATTAAAGTGGTTAGTTGTAAGAAAGGTCCATGTGCTTCTAAATTTGCCATAAAATAAACAAATATTTTCAAGGAATTCCAAAATTAATATATGGCTTTAGGTTCAGAGTGTTTTGTGTCTGAAATTATTACTCGAAATTATTTATTGTTACTTGTTTTTAAGAATGAGGATTGGTTTTTGTACCCAAAAATCCTTGCATTATACTTATTTATGGTTAGGCCCACTTTCCAGCCAGCATGCAACACAAACAAAGTACATACAAAGTCAAACTAACTCATATAGGCCCAATATATTTTGTGGTAATACAGTCTAAGGTTATTGTAATGGTATTGAAGGACTTGAAAAAAAAGTATATATATATATGTATGAAATTGCAAATATAAAATTATTCCATAGCCTTCAACAATAAATCCTGGAAATAACTTCTCCAGACTATGGTTAAAATTTTAAAAAATCTGTGATAATTAATTCTGGTTCAGATATAAAATGTTTACAATATTTAGACAAGATTACAATCAATTTGACATTGAAAAAATGTTCCAGTAGCGATTCAGCCTGTTTAGCACAATACTAAGTTTCAAAAGGATCAAACTGCAAGATTAAAAAATATGACTGATAGTATGAAGTGTTAATCAAATGCAAATGGAATGGTGGGAAATGGGGTCACCTTTGAAAGATTTTGACATTTCTGATGGCTGTGGTGTTAGTATACCTAAATATGTTTGAACCATTGCCTCACATAACCTCTCTTTATTCCTATATACTTTGAACATGATTAATAATAATTGTAATTTGCATGTCTTTGAAAAAGACAAAAATTGTGTAAATGATTTTTGGCAGGACTTGTAGTGAGAGTTAAGCAGTATAAAAGTAAGGTAATAACCTTTTGTTTGATGTTTGATTAATAAATCAAACATTGTATTTAAGAATTGAAGTTACTATGACTATTATTATTATTGATGGATAATATAAAGCTCAAATTAAAAATATTCTAGTAACTATAGATTCAGTGGGGATGCCGGCAGGTTAGAGTACTTCTTAAATTTGTAGGCATAACAAGTGTAACTATAGGTACTCACCGATGACAACTACATCCTTATAGACGGCATCAGGGGCGACACTTCCACTGTTCAAATCTCTCATGATGTCCGAGTCAACTTATCACTGACGATCGTCACTCAACCAGCAGAACAGCTGCTGCAACAATGACACAGCTGAGACTGAGAGAGCGGCTCGGTGGCGGCCGGATATCAATGATGTGATTAGTTGTCTTGGAGAGGTGGGGGGAGTGGTACAGAGCAATGGCATCATTGACATCACAACACCAATCACCATCAAGCGTGCACGCTTATCTTTAACGTAGCCCAGTCCCACAATACCCAGTAACTGCTTGATTCAATGAATGCTTCATTGCAATCTTGTTTACGAATGACAGAACACCTGCATCCCACTATTGTCTATATCTTACATATACATACAAGGAAAAGATTGTATTGACTCAATGACTGTTTCGGCAGTTCTAAGTAGAAGATAGTGTGTTACATACTCTCACGTTCCATAAATTAATGATAATTCATTATGATATGTAAATTTTAAGAAGAATGGTCCAAATAATTATCGATTGTTTAAATACAATTGACGAATATTATTAATTATTATTACTTTTACTTACTTTATACTTTTAACTGAAATGGCGACCTACCCAAGTAGGTATTTTAAGCCAAGTATGAATGAGAAATGAATGTAGGATGATTGTGGCTAGCAGATCCGGCGAACTTCGTAACGCCTAACAGTTAATACGTGTCAACTTTAAGATTGGCCATGTTCTGAAATCGAATAGCATTACGGCTTCGTTGTGAAGGATTAGATGTTCGGGGTCGCGTTTTAGTTAATAACAATACTGAAACGACAAGACATATAATTAACATTCCCACAACACAAATAAAATCTAAGTGTATTGATTCACAACTATCCAATCCAACCTAAACCATACATTTTTAAAACAATCACAAACACTAGCTGTAAATGACGCACGACAAAGTTAGCTGTCGAATGGTGAAGATAAAGCAACAGACAATCAGCTGTTAAAATAAAATATTAACATTATTGATATATGCATAAATTACTGCATAAATTCATCACGTCTTTTCATCATAACCTTATATCATATACAAACTTTACAGGACAGTGGGGCTTAGCCAAATCAAAGATCATAAAATCGATCCAGCCGTTCTCGAGTTATAAATTTTGTAAGGAACTATCACATTTTCGAGAAGGACTGTTTAAGAAACTCGGCGAAACCTACACATGCTAAAAACAGTTTAAATCCTGGGAATCCCAAGCGGAACGGGAACTCCGCGAAGAGCGTCAACTGCAGTTGGCAACAAACATCTCCGCAGGTGGCAACACTGAGCAAAAGAATAGAGGCCGATCACTGCGAAGTGCAGATAAATTAATTGTTTTGAGTTGACTCACCGATCGACTTATGGACAGTCATTCTTTGAAATTAGATAAACAAAACTAATTGAGGTCGAAATTTAATTCAGCATAAACAAGATAAATCTACGAAAGAAGTTATTTACAGTAATATACGTGTTTACTGTCAGGTCGCCTCTGGCCTGGTGCTGGTGGGTAAACACAGCCAAGGTTGCGATATTTTGTATAGCAGCAGGTGGTCGAATAGATCGATTTATCAATCGACAGCGGTCAATCATTACACAACACGCGGCCTCGCGTGCGTCACGACGCGTCGAGTCATTCATTTTATAACGCGTCATTAAACAAATGCAGCTGTAAATGACACACTGGGATATGTGAAAATTAAACTTAATTGAGATGAAACGAGTTAATAGGAGTAAACGAGAGTGGGGCATTCCATCCGCCGAGTTTAATTGACCTTGAACCTGAATTAGCTTATACATTGATCATTGATAAAATGCGTATCCGTGACCTTATGAAGCCGGCCGGCGAACCACTGATCAATAATCTTCACAGCTGATTGATTCTCAAAAACCTTTTTCACCACATAGCTTCATAAAATATATAATTTTTATAACTTCCGAAATTGTTAAATCCACAAAGGCGAGACTTAAATGTTAAATATTATCTCATCTTTGACATGGATATATCTTAGCTCTGGAGGGAGTTATTGGCAATACGCCAGACCAAAATTGGAAAAAGTTACGTCTTGGTTATAAGGAAAACTGGTTAGAGGAACTGAAAACATTCCCTTTAGACATATCCATGATCTAAGCCAGAGGAAAGTAAACATAAAATATTCTCTCAAGTCTATAATATTTTCTTCTTACTAATTCATGGACGAACGAAGTGAGAATATCTATGTATGTTATTGGTTGAGTATGCGGAATCAAACTTTCAATGTCCGTCGATGTGTGCGTGAGCGTGTGTTCAATTAAAAAATAGCACCATATAAATCATCTCTAATAACAAACAATTTAGTATTTTGAATTTTCACTCTATGCCTTTGGAAGTATTGTGATAAAACTTTGTGTACAGTTAATATATAATTTTTTTATAGTTAAGATATAATATTAATTTATTTATGCTGACAAATCTAAACATTTTGTTTCTCAAGGCAGTACACCTTTCTCATTTCCCATCTTATCTTAAAAAATTATAAAAATGTTGTGATAACTTTTGGTACATGGATAAACCTATGATCGATCTCAGTTTCTATCATCTCAGATAACTCATAAATAAATGAATGGTTTCTGACTACGTAGGTATGCTGCTACGGAGGTTTAGTTTTAGTGTTATAACGAATATTAGTTATCAATGAAACGCAACGATTTATTTAAGATATTTTTGAATAATGGTTTTATTTCTTTACGGACCATTAAACAGTCAGTAATAAGGCTGGGTACAAAATAACGAGACAGACGTAAACATTAAAAATACGTTTCTTCTCAGTTACAAACCACGATATTGAAATAGTGAAATTGACGAAGTCATGAAGTTGAAATCATAAATTTCTTCATGTTTTTGACTGATTTCATTTTCATCTTAGTTTCACTATCCATACGGGCCACCCGGCGCCTCTAATCTTGCCGAGGTCAGAAGCAAAAACTGAAATGTTGGATAACCCCACGGTCTCGAGGGGCGCATGATCACATTGTTGAGCTGACGGCTGACTCTCTGTACCCGTCTCAAACGGCCAAGTCGTTATAAAGAGAGAGATTATATATTGCTAGATAAACAGGTCACTCGCTAGTTAAATAGCCTTCTACTTAATAACTCATCACCGAATTTAATGACTCATCACTGTACTTAGTGTAGTGACTCATCTCAGTACTTCATGTCGCATCGCTGTATTTAAAGACTCATCAGTACATTTAACGACTCACCACTGTACTTAATGACTCATCACTGTATTTAAAGACTGACCACTGTACTTAATGACTTATCATTGTACTTAATAACTCACCACTGTATTAATGATTCATTATTGTACTTATTGACTCATCTCAGTACTTAATGACTCATCACTGTACTTAGTGACTCATCTCAGTACTTCATGTCGCATCGCTGTATTTAAAGACTCATCAGTACATTTAACGACTCACCACTGTACTTAATGACTCATCACTGTACTTAATGACTCATCATTGTACTTAATAACTCACCACTGTATTAATGATTCATTACTGTACTTAATGACTCATCACTGTATTTAAAGACTGACCACTGTACTTAATGACTTATCATTGTACTTAATAACTCACCACTGTATTAATGATTCATTATTGTACTTATTGACTCATCTCAGTACTTAATGACTCATCACTGCACTTAATGACTAGTCACAGTACTTAATGACTCATCATTGTACTTAATGACTCACCACTGTATTAAATGACTCATTACTGTAGGCCCTACTTAGTGACTCATCTCAGTACTTAATGACTCATCGCTGTATTTAATGACTCCTCATCGCTGTACTTAATGACTTACCACTGTATTTAATTGATCATCACTGTACTTAATCGTTTGAGGTTTTAAGATCAGTACAAAAGACCAGAATTCGTACCGTTAGAAAAAGGTTTCAGAAAGTTCCCATGGCTTTTTTATTTCATCTCAGCAATCCCAAGCTTTTAGAACTGAATGAACAAATACAAATTCAAAACTCATCTTCGTTTATCTAACTCCGAATACGAACCAAAACATTAAGGTCAAAAACGAAAATCTTCCCTTAACAGTAATATAATGAATTGTAACAATGGTCAACTCTATTCCGGAATTGTTTTTAAAATCCCAATCTAAAACGAATTATCGTGAATGGTGTATGATTACGGTTGTATGGTGTACGGTACGGTTGTACATATAAACAAACTCTCCAACTCATTACGTAACTGCGATAAGTCAACTGTTTATAAGTCAATAGAAAGCTCTTCGTTTCCCATAACAGGTGTCACGTGAGCGGGTGACGTCAGAGCGTTATGTCGAGTAACCGCTCCTCCAACACACGCATCGATCAAACGTAATCAGCTGTTGCCCTGGTACCACCACACGCGCATTGTAACAGCTGTCCTTACAACACAGGTCAGGGCTGACAGATTATGATCGCTGTCAGCCGGTGCAAACACCACTAGCTTAGAAAGGGTTGATGACACCACGGGACCATCGTGATAGTAGTGTCAATTGCAAAGTGTTTTCGTTCCCAAGAGAAGAAGTTCGACAGGTCTAGTGACCTAATTTGACAATTTAAATACAATTTGTGTGAAGTACAGAACCACACTGTCCCTGACGCATAGCAATCCTCTCCAGCTCTGGTCTGCTATCATAACCGACAAGGTTGATTTTTATCGGGTAATTACCTAACATATTAATTTCACCAAAACATTTATCACTCGACATCCTCCAACTGTACATGCGTTTATCACGGTCTATCTGGACAGTATTGACAGTTTTCTTTGCGCTACATCAGATAAATCGGATTTAAATCACCTCTTTATCCAGCGGCCTGTAGTGATCAGTTGACGACACACTGTACGTGCTCTGACTCCTTCGCACAGTTCCTGTTCGCCCGTCGGTGTCCCAGCTCCCAAGGGCCGGGGTCAGGGCCGGGACGGGTGTCTAGTTTCTAGGTTCAACACTCTTGAGTATTTATAGACCGTGTCCCGCAGCCCACGAGACTTTGGTCGGTCGACTGGCTCCGACGACAAGTTCCTATCGCTTTTGTAAACTGGTGATTATTAGCGAATTTCTGATGGAAAGTCAGCTATTCACATCACCCCGTGGTCACAATTAAGCCCGGGACCATGATAGAAGTTTACAGTTAAACCCATTGAACACGTTTAGAGGGGTTATTCAAAAATATATACAGTATACATAAGCAAATACAGACTAACAACATTGATTTTATGTATAATCAATGCTAACAGTAAACTTCTTATGGGATAAATTTTAGAAATTCCTGCCATTTTTCCAATATGCGGAAGATCTTACGGGGCACTCTATATTTTACTAACATTTTAGATACAAAACTTGATCTATAAACGTGTTTATTTACAATGTATTTAACTTGTAGAATCAGGAGGCCGAAAGTCACTGCTGCAACAATGAAAACTACAAACTGGCCACTTGTTACACTGAAATTTAAGCTTAACCTAGAGCCTGATTGACCAGGGAAAATACCAAGAATAAATATATTTTTAAAACACATTTTGTATCTAAAATATGGATAGAATACAGAGTGTTCCGGAAGAAAAACTAAGTTGTGTATTTCAAAAATGGCGGGAAATTTAGAAAATTGAAATAAATTTCTAAATGCAGCATGCAATATAAATGGGGGTTCCCTTGAAAAGTTTTTTCCAGACATAAAATAAAAAAATAAATACGAAATTTGAAGAAACGGGGAAATTAAATTTTAAAATTGCTAAATGTTATCTAGAATAAAAACGTTTTTAAATCACGTTTTCTATCTAAAACTATAATGAAATACATTGTGTTCCGTAAAAATAACTAAGTTGTTGTTTTTTTTTGGAAAAAGCAGAAAATACTCACCAGCATGGGACAGCACGAAAAAATAAGATTAGTTCCCCATTAGAAGTTAACTTAGACATAAAATAAAAAGTTAGCTATCGGAAAACTTTAGACTGAACACCCTGTATATGTGTGTCCTGACAATAACGGCCACAACAAGTGATAATTGTAAAATTTGGTGGAGTTGTTCCTTTTTATAATATTTTGAACAAGTTTGTTTGGCAACGCAATTGGCTTACTTTAACTACTTTTTTGGGGAAGGGGGTTGTGCTCTAAAAATGGGGTGTTCAATTAAAATTTTTTTAACATTTGAATTAGGTACAAAAATAGCATTTTAATTAGCTGAGATATTCAAAATGGTGAACACAGCATTTGTTAATTTTTTGAGAATAACTAAAAATCAATAAATCACTTAAATATTTACTCAAATATTCTTCCAAAATTTTGTATGCGGGTGTATCTAGTAAAATGTTATCATTTCATCCATAAAACCCCAAAATTTAATTATTTCTTATGGAAGCAACCCCGTAATCTCTTTGTCCATGTAGAATAGAAAAAGTGGTGTAACTCGCTTAATTATTTACATAATTTGATAGAATTTGGTATGTAATTTTATTTAGGTAACAGCTATAATATAAATATATTACCATGTAAAACAACCCTTATTGCCGCAAACCTGCATACTCAGTACTATTTTATTACTGTGATGGGAATAATATAAGTTCTATAAAATTCGCACTACTCACTCATACCTCCCGCCCTATGTCAGAGACAAATTATTAGTCAAGTATTGGTCATAAACACTTTGTGGAAATCGTTCACAACACATATTGGATTTTGAAGCCGCTTACTAACGTGCTAACAGGTTACTCGACAGGTTTTCAACCTGTTTCGTGAGGAGAACTTTTCCAAAGCTAAACCTGAAAATAAAACGGTTTCACTTGTTGGACTGTTGTATCTGAATAAAATATGTGTAAGTCCTGAAGGGGTATTAGAAATTTGCGGGACGCAAAAGTGTTACGGAAGTGACGTTATATGGTTATGATAACATCTGTTTATAGGAACTGAAAAGATTCCCTGAACATTTTTCTTCAACATTGTATATTTTATCAAACACTGATAATATTTCGAACAGTAAAAACATATGATTTTTCTGATTAGCTGATTATCCCAGCTCATCTGTAACTAATAAATAAATTTTCCAGCTATGTTAATCCTTTTGGGACCTTACACTCAAGAAAAATAATTTTAAAAAAATAAAATCTTATTACGAAACTATATACCGAGCTAATTTTGTTGCCACCCAATTCCTAAAATCTTTATATGAAGGCTAAGTGTTGCAAACACGACCAGCTTGTATTTAAGGGTTGGTTTGGTCAAATCAAATTGTAATTTTCAATAATTATTTTTTTTTGTTCTCAGGGCACAGAGAAGAACCAACATGACAGTGATCAAATTTGAAGAGGAATCACAAACTCAAACACCTCGTACAGGGTAGCACTAACCGAACAGGAAAACTCGTAGCCGTGTTTCAAATTTACTATTTTACCACACAACAAAACATCCCATAACAGAGTGAGTCACGTCATATCTCCGCACTTCGCCTACCTGATAATATTCGCGATACGAAATGAAGAAGTGCGACACTCGAAACCGTTATCATCAGCTAATTAACACTTTATCGGCAAGGAAGTAAAAGGGAAACGAACCAGAAAGCGAATAGTTTAACTTCAAAGAACGACTTATAAATAAATCTATAAAGAAGAGGTAGTTTCTGTATGTTTGTTTGTTGTGGGAAGTAAACACGAAAAATACTGAACCGACTGGTTAGAGATTTTACACATAGTTAGATCTTAAACTCATGCAATCCATATGCATATTTATTTCCTTAAAATCCCCTTGAGCTACGCCCCGTGAACGTCCTAGGTTACAATAGTTACATTTTTAAAGGATATCAACATAAAATTACCTAAGTGTCAACAGCTGTGGACAGTTCTGGAAGCAGAAGACACAGTTTCTGTGAATGTCCTAGGTTTCAATGTTTACAGTTTCTAATTTCTCCATCTGTCTACACTACTTTTTACAGTCCAGGAATAAGAAAAAGAAAGTTCATTTTTACAGATAAACTGCTGGATCGAAATTGATATTGCCAAAAATGGTAGATTTTAAGTTTTCTGCCGATACCTGTCTCTATTACGTTATTTCTTATCCTTTCCCAATATTACTTAACAGGTGATACTTTGTCATGTTGAAGATACTCATGTTTATAAATTTTTGAGATCGTGTTTAGTTTCTAAGCAGAAGCACATGAATTTATCAATGTTTCAGTTTCTTAGACTGTCTACACTACTTTTTCATGCTAAGAAAGAAAAAGAATGTTCATTTTTACAGACAAACTGCTGGATCGAAATTGATATTCAAAAAAGGTAGATAATGCCGATACCTGTCTCTATTACGTTATTACTCACATATTTACCTTAACTTGAGCTACGCTGACGTCCTAGTTACAATAACATTTTTAAGATACATGAAATACCTAATTCAACATGTACATTCAAGCAGAAGACACAGTTTCTGTGAAGTCCGTCATGTTTACAGTTTCTAATTTCTCCATCTGTCTACACTACTTTTTACAGTCCAGGAATAAGAAAAAGAAAGTTCATTTTTACAGATAAACTGCTGGATCGAAATTGATATTGCCAAAAATGGTAGATTTTAAGTTTTCTGCCGATACCTGTCTCTATTACGTTATTTCTTATCCTTTCCCAATATTACTTAACAGGTGATACTTTGTCATGTTGAAGATACTCATGTTTATAAATTTTTGAGATCGTGTTTAGTATACAATACTATTAGTAAATACATTATTTAATGTGAATAGTATTCTACCTCAAGCAAAGCATTTAGTCAAATTTTCTTGTTTTAGACTATTTATTTCATGCTAAAGAGAAATAAATATTAACCTCTCTCAAACTTGTTTTACCCGTGCGAAAGACGGGCACTTCGGCTAGTTATCAATAAAGCAGTTTACAAAAATAATGATAATCTATTCACACACTAACCGCACGGACATCAACCTGAAGCGTGAGCATGTACACGCATGTACCTACTATGTCCGACGCTGTCTGCTGACGTTCAAAAACGCTAAACGAAATCGAGTCTGAGATAACATAATGTACGTCAATCAAGTACGCAGTTGACTGGGTAGATTTACAGACTTTATTCGTATTGCTCAGAGCTACTTTCAGCAATAATTTTTTTAGCAGAGACCTAAATTCAGAAAAGAGAGTCCAAATGTTATATATGAGTCGAGACCCAAAAGTGATGAGGATAACCTCAATTATCTGCAAAGGCCAACTCTTCGAAGACAGAATCACCGCCAACGCTGTCAGCGGACTTAACCCGTGCTTTTGATTATTTTTTCTGCAGGAAGAGATAAGAGCCAGCCGAGCGCCTCGTGTTGGCTGAACCTGATAACGATAGCAAACTCTAATCAGTGTAGCAGACCAGCCTTAAATTTCCGATCCTCTAGCTCTCTAAGTCATGGACTCATGATGACGTCTCTAGTGACAAGACACCAACCCTACAACCAGCTGACTCCACTAATAATTCCAGCTGAAGACACCAACCCTACAAATCCCAGCTGAAGACACCAACCCTACAAATTCCAGCTGACGCCACTATCCCTACAAATTCCAGCTGAAGACACCAACCCTACAAATCCCAGCTGAAGACACCAACCCTACAAATTCCAGCTGACGCCACTATCCCTACAAATTCCAGCTGAAGACACCAAACCCTACAAATCTCAGCTGAAGACACCAAACCCTACAAATCTCAGCTGGAGCCACTAACCCTACAAATTCCAGCTGAAGACACCAAACCTACAAATCCCAGCTGAAGACACCAACCCTACAAATCTCAGCTGACGCCACTATCCCTACAAATTCCAGCTGAAGACAATACAAAGCTAGACACCAATACAAATTTGACGCCACTATCCTACAAATTCAGTGGACACCAAATACAAATTGTGACGCTTTAAATTACTGACGTATATTCAAATTTAGCTGACGATATTCCTACAAATTTCATGACGTCACTATTACAAAAACAGCTGACGCCACTATCCCTACAAATTCCAGCTGACGTCACTATCCCTACAAATTCCAGCTGACGTCACTATCCCTACAAATTCCAGCTGACGTCACTATCCCTACAAATTCCAGCTGACGTCACTATAACAAATTAGCTGACGTACTATTACAAATCCAGTGACGTACTATCCCTACAAATTTTACATACTATTCAAATTCCAGCTGACGTCAATATCCCTACAAAATTCAGGCTGAGAAAAACATTAGCTGACGTCCTTTTAACAAATTCCATAGATTACAAATCCAGCTGAATAATACAAATTTGATCACTAACTACAAAAAAGCTGACGCCACTATCCCTAAATTGTGACGACTATTAAATTTGACGTCAATATCTACAAATTGCTGACTCCACTAATCAAATTATGACGAATATTTAAAATTACTGACGCCAATATTAAAATTATATACACTATCCAAATTAACTGACGACTATTACTTAGTGAAATTACTTTTGGAAATAGGTTATATCATAGATATGTCTAAAGGGAATGTTTTCAGTTCATCTTAACAGTTGTTCTTATTCATTTATATTAAATATTCAATATAATAGCTCTGGTAGTCTCTATGGAAACCTGTTACGTAATTTCCATCTTACAAATCACCAACACTCCCCAGAGCAAAGATATATCCATGTAAAACAGCAAATTTTGCAATAAATTAAAAAAATATATTTAGGATAAAATGGGATAAATTATTTTACATCGATCGAATTATGTTTTTATACATGTGTCATGAGAGTTTTCACGTATAAAATTACCGTGTAGTTCGATTTTAGGGGATTCATAGTGTTTTGTATTACAGTATTAAGATGACACCATCAACGTCAGGCGCCGTATAGAACAGGTTAGGCATTACGCATACAGTGTTCACGTTGCGTTTTCCGTTTCGCAGGCGCTTACGCAGACTCTATTGTTTATATTGCGTCATAATAACAGTCAACTTAACAACCCGTACGGGTTGTTAAGTACTACGTCCCTTTGTACAAAGGTCGTAGTAGACGAATACATTTTTTACGAATTTACAATTAAACCAACTAGAGGGAATGCTTAATCAGGTAATGCAAGACATGTATTATATACTCTTTTGGAAATTATACCAGCAATTTGTCTACATGAGATAAGAAACCAATTTTAAAATGGCCGGCCTCGGGAAATGTGAGGTGCAGTTTTGGAATTTTGGTCCCTAACTGGGTCAAATCAATAATAATTTAAAGAATATAAACTTAGTACAAAAAAATTAACTTACTCCCAATGAACTCGCTATAAAATAATACTATCAATTAAAACTAACCAATAATCAAGTTATCATTAAATTAAATATTTGTACTTACTTCCCTGTGGGAAATAGGTTAGGTCATGGATATGTCTAAATGGAATGTTTTCAGTTCTTCTAAACAGCTGTTCTTAGTGTTATATATCAAAAGTTCAATACAAAAGCTCTAGTAGTTTCTATGGAAAAATTTTTAAATTTTCATCTTACAAATTGCCAACACCCCCCCCCACGTCAAAATTGCGAGATCACTTAAAAACCGTGTTAAAGCCCACAACTTTGGAGTTTTCAAACCCCCTAAAAACCGAGACAAATTTGAACGCAAAGAGATTTTGACCTTCGTAACAAGATTGCAGGAGCCTCTATCGACGGCAATTCACGCAATCTCGAGAGGGGTTTTTACGGCACGGCAGTGTTATACTGTTGTAAACGCCTTAACGATTACAGTTATCACATTTACTGCTCTCGGAAAAACTTCGCAACAAACAAAAAATACAATGAATAGGCTATTTTTAGAACATGTTAAGAGGATTCGATTCCCGTAAAACATTTTTTTATTTCTTTTGTTTTCTCATTATATTTGGCAGTCGTATATCCTTAGAGACTTTACAATGAAATTAAAATTAGTTTTTACTTTTTTGATAACAAAAATTTGTATTTTTCTCAAAAATTTTAAATTTTTTAGATTGTTATTTTGTAAAAACGACTCCCTCAAAATTGTTGCTATAAAATTGTATGCATTTAGGTACACTAAAATTTCATGTATTTTCATCATTGTAAGAAAAATAAAAAAAATTAAATTTATAAAATATATGACAAAACTATTTTTTAAATAATTTGCAGAAAACCAATAGTCCAATAACATTCAACATAAAATAGATCACTTTTAATATATCGCTTCAGCAGTTCTCTTCAAATATCAATTTGAAGTTTTGAAAACGTAGAAAAAATAAACTTTCGGATAATCGACACTTTGCGCTGTGATATTAGGTAGATTTGATTTGTTGGGAAAATTTTTATTACACCACTAAAAATTTAAGTACCATAGTTGAAGTGTGTATTTTCTTATTTAGAATGAAATAAAATATAAGTTTAGAAGATTTTTTAATTTCATTTATGAATAGCAAATCCCCATGTAAATATAAGTTAACTAAAAGATAGATTGATTGATATTGATAAATTTCTTTCACAGTTAACATTTTTAAATAGAATAATAAATACATTGGCTGGACCATTATATAACATCTTTTCTTTCTTAGACCTACTCATTGACATTAAAAGAGATTATAAATAAAATTACTTATTAAATTCCTACAAAATTAACCAATCTCTGGGAAAATTTAGGACCTTTTTGAGGCTAGGCTGCATTAAAAGTTAAAAAGTACAAAAATTTACTTCTGTATACTGAGCAAACTAAGAAAAAATCTAATAAAATGAGTATAAAATAACTTATAACCCTCTGTAGGATGGAACTCTATGATTTGGAATTTTAAACCAAAAACATTTTATCTTAAAGTTTTGTAAATTACATGTAGTATATTGAAATTATCAAGTGCAATGAGTTAAAAAATGAACAAATAATTTATCATTTGGCCCCATTAGCCTTTCATTTTCACTTTTTAACACAGCTGTATTTCCATTCATTCGAGCAGAAATTTTTTCAGTTTAAAGCAAATATGTTTATCGGGTTGTTATTTTGAGCCCACGAATGAACATGTTCTCGTAAAATATTATATATTTCAGGTTTTAGATAAAATAAATATATATTGAGCATTTATTCATTTATATTCCAAAAGTTCAGTAGCCTATTCGTGTGTGAACAGTCTCGAAGAATTTGCGGAACAAACTGTGCTTCGTGACCTAGGTTCAGATAGGATCGCCTGGAATAAAACCATGCACGGGGGTGGAACGATACTGTCACAGTGGCATGTCTGGCGAGCTGGCATGTTTGGAGGCAGGCTCTGAGGCCGATATTATCAAATAGTCTTCTAACTTTCAAATAAACAGGTAAATTCTAGACAAACAAAATTCAACTCATCCATTACACATGGTTTTTACAAACCTAGTACCTGATTTCAAATATATTTTCGTCATTCTGCATCAAAAACAGCTGTTTTAGGTATATGTGTTGAGGAGCAAAAGTTGTTCTTTTTCTTCATCATATCATAATACGAGTATATTATTATTATTATGGGTCCTAGGCCGCAAAAGATTATACTTTCTTTGTTTTGTTTGATGATACTTTTGATTCAAGGTCAGCAGTCGATTGTAAATAATCGATAAAGTAACTGCAACAATCACTATCGATTTATTGTGTATTTCGGACGTTCCGGATATTGATTGTAAAACTGGTGATCGATTATTAAATCGAACTTTCGAATGTTTGAGATCTAACTAATGATAATAACTAACACAGCCTAAAAAACCATTCGGGAATCAAGAAAGAACTGCTACAACGTAAGTAACATAACAGCTGTTTAGTAAAGAGACAAAAATGGTCGACAACTATTGATAATAAATCAGGTAACAATTTATGTTTTACGAGTTTGTTTAATTTTATTTGCAGTATGATGAAAAATATAGTTCATCACGCGGCCCAAGATTGACTTTTCGATCTTATACTCTCACATTTAACAACCTCGGCACGCCTTGGATATTTAACTTTGTGCTCGTATCAAAAACGCCCGTTTTTGGTCCTAGTGATACCATTATTACTTTTACATTTCTAAAATTGCGACCTACCCAGGTAGGTAAAGTTAAAGCCAAGTATGAATGAGAAATGAATGAGTGTAAGGTCCTTGTGACACGATATTGTATTCTTGGTACTGACTAAGTCTGACATAATACTTAGACAGAATTTTTATTTAATAGTAAAATTTATAACACATAAATGAATTAAATGTTCAGGGCAATTGACCACAATCTCACAATCAAACCCAATTAATCTACAAAAACGTTTTTTTGTCCACTGAAAAATATTTGTACACATCCCTAGTATAAATACATATATATATATATGTCTTGTAATTTTGATTCTTTACTACATCTGAAAAATATTAGATTAAATTTATACAATAGCAAGTCTGTTAAATAAATATCTGAAACAAATGAAATTCAGACAAAGTTAGTATCATGGACAAAAACCCAAAGAAAAGTAAAAAAACCACTATTTTACATACACTGTTTGTTACCATTAATTGTAATCTTGTGTGTTTTAAGTGAGAATTTTTTTCAATTATTAAAATTTATTTTATGATTAATATACAATATTTTTTGATATTTTTTTTTTTAGAAATTACAACAATAAGAGTAATTGTCAAAACAAGTGATACAAATTGTTACCAATACATGAAAATTGATATGAGTGACTTAATAATTTGTTTTGTTTCATTTATTTATAAGGAAAATAAAATTTTAGACAATAGATTATTTTTAGTACAACCAATAGAGGAGGTTAATAATCAAGTTCATACAAATTACCCTACAGGAAAATTGAGTTTTTAACGTGACTGAATACCGATATGGTTACTTATATATTTACAAATAAAATAATATCAGTACTATCGACACCTAATTTGATCGGTACTTCTGTTTTAAGGGTCATACACCAATACATAGACAAGATAGTAAAAAAATTGTGTACTTTTAATAGTTAGTGTTCCCTACATAAAAATAAATGCTGGAAACTAAATTTTCAATATGTCACTTCACTATAGGTACACGTCGGTATCATTTTTACAGTATTCTTCAAAATAATGTAAAATGCTCGAAACAAACTAAACAATAAGCTACTTAACCGAGCGGACATCAGGGTAAAGTATAACAAGAGTTTGAACATGGTTTTGATATAGTGTATGAGATGGGGCAGGACCTTTGTTACTGGATACCTTCGTATTCAATATGAAGAGTAAAATTCCACGTATAAAAAATCTTAAAATTATAATACTATCTTTGTTCCTATTGCTTATATTTGAGGAGGTTGGCTTCCTAGTTTTAAAACTAACCAAGAAAATGTTATTTCATACTGAAAAATTACAATTACAAACACGATTATAAAACAAAACTTCGATTAACCATGATATATAAGTAAGGACTGTCTCAAAAAGAATAATCCTAGATAGGACAGCCCATAGATGGTTGTGAAGGACAAGCCAAGGTCAGCTGATTGTTTCCTCAACAATGGAGTCTCCCGCCGACCAATCAGAACGCTCTGCTCCAGCGCCCCACCAATCGAATTCATCCTATTTATTCGCTCCAGCTGAGGTCGAATCTTTTTGCAATGAGGAAGGTTTCGTAGCGTTAGAAAACTCTGCCCAATATAAGAGGAATAAATTTCATTAATGTAGATTTTTTTACATAATCCTACTCATTTGATATTATTCTATCGTCGCTCTACCGACAGGCCACCGTACCTCTCAAAAACCGCCCAAAAGTCAAGGGCGAGAGAACAGGAAAATATGGGACATAGGAAATAGGAAATCTGTCAGAAACCTGACTAGAATCAAGTTTTATGTCTGGTCTACTTTGTTATTTTGCATCACGGGAATAAGATTCTTTACTTGCCGCACTCAAAACACTGTTTTATTTTAAACTAAAAAATGTAGTCCCATACACACCCCTCTATGTACCCCCCCCCCCCCCCCCCCCCCCCCCCCCCCACACCCCTCCCCCCCCCCCAAACTACACCCCCCAACCCCCCCCTCCCACCTCCCACCCCCACCCCCCCCCCACCCCCCCCCCGCCCGCCACCCCCCCCTCACCCGCCCCTCCCACCTTACCCCCCCCCCCCCCCCACCCCCCCACCCCCCCCAACCACCCCAAATATAGCCGACTATAAAATACGGACGTTTCTGTCGTCCGTCTTTGAAATGTCGCAGTGATTTAGAAACGGAAGAAAAACTCGAGCCTTTTAAGTGCATGGTAATATCTATATATACATTTATGCAGAAACACGACAAACTGACATTTCCAAATCGAAGCTGTCTACCTCCCCCTCTCGATTCGCCAATATTTTCTTTACTGTAGCGTTTTATGGAGAAAATGAATGCTGAAATATTAATTTGTGAAGTTAAGAGAGACGCAATTCGGAAATTTATAGGAACCGAATAAGAACTGAATAAGAACCAAAGATACGAGATATGTTGTACGTTAGGTTATCAATTCAATATTTACTGTTCTTTTTGCTGTCCGTTCGAAAACGTAATAAAAAGTTCTTAATTGGACAAACAACACTAGACAGTAGAACAGATGTAAAAACGGACCACAGTGCATAAATTGATACTATGTATTTAGAAACGTCCGTATTTTATCGCCCGTTAAAATAAAGGCTTGTATAAAAGGGCTCAAAGTGGTTACAGGTGCTTGTTTTGATTTCATTATATATCGCCGGTGCATGTAATTAATGTAAACATTACTGTACGTTCAACGTGGTAATTATCCCGTGGCCTTACCGCAGGGAAAGGGTTCACAAAGCGTGTTGAACTGCCTTGACATCGACATGCGGCCGCCGCAGACACCAGTCGCCGTCAGACTGCCGACCAGACAGATTGCCGATACGTAGTCAAATCACCGATATTTATATCGGCGAACTGTCATGTACGCTCTCATCAGACGGTACTTTTTGCCAAATCATGATTTGACGAGAGCGAGTACAGTACGTCAGATGACCGGTTCGCGCGGTAACGGCAAATCGCCAATATATTTGCAAACTGTCGGATCAGCATTTTGACATCAACAAACCAACGTTACATAAATCATACCGAATCCGATCATTACATTATTAATGATGTCCTATAATCAATGTCCTAGCATGTCCTATAATCAAGCTAATTGGAGGCCACGAACTGTGGATAGTTGTGAACGATAGTCTGTGGACGAGATATTCTCTTGTTTGTATTTACATTGTTGAATACTACGGTAATCCGCAAAGACTATCCCCATCATTAGACCAGTCCGTAATTCAAAGGTCAAAGGTTACATATCATTGGCTATTAATTAATAGTCCTTTCTAGGGAACATGTCAGCCTTAGTCAGTATCAATTCTACAAGATCCAGGCATAATCATCGTACACACATTTTTAATAGATACTTGGCTTAGAAGAATTTTATCAGCAGCGATTGCTGTAGATAGAATTTTTTAAACTTATAGACCTATATTCTACATGTAACATACCTCACATGTTCAAGATTGGTGCGAACCTATCGATCACGATAAACTAGTCTCTCATCGAACCTTAAGTAAAATATTGAAATGAGTGAAATTCATAAATTAGCAAATCGACAACTGGGAATTTTAGATTTTAGGTTATAGGAGTGACCTACAAATGGATCCTACTTTCGCGCGACGACTCCAGCTGGGGACAGTTGCGTTGGAGCATTCCTCAGTTTAACGAAGATTACATGTCACTCTTTCGAACGAGTTTTCCAATATTTATGGTAGTCTTTTGTTTAATTATTCATATCCATGGCCATAGAGTATGATCCATAATGTGTCCACCAAAGAGAAAAGTAATTAGTTCTATATATACAAAATATATAGAAGAGTGGCATTCCAAATGAAGAGTCATTTAAAGTCCCCAATTTCGTTATTCCTTTTTTGTGACTATTTCCGTTAATTGTATATAATTCCTTTGCCAATAAATATCATGGGTATACAAAAATTTAATGATAATTAGTTTAATTTTATTACATACTAGCTGACTCGGCGAACTTCGTAACGCCCTACAGTAAATATGTATTAACTTTCAGACTGGCCATGTTCCGAACCAAATAGCATTACGGCTTCGTTGTGAAAGATTTAGATTTTCTGGATTGCGGTATAGTTATGAGCCGTTCTCAAGCTACGAATGGTGTAACTGCAACACGACTTTGTTTTATTATTTAGATAGATAGTAAAAATAGATTAATAAAAATACAATACTATGACATTTAATAACATAATAACAAACCCCCAAAACTGTGAAGTATCAACGTGGCAAATAAAACTGTTCATTTTCTACAGTATGTATTTACTTGATAGTTTTAAATTGACGATTGATACAGCGGGCATTAAATAGCAATTCACATTGATAATGGAAAGTAAACCAACTGAAGTATCTTTGGAAATCAAATGTTCTGATTGTAGAAAATTTGTAAACAAATTTACTCCCCATAAGGTTAACATGGGGAATTTGACCCTCTGTAGGGCAGAACTATTTGGGAGTTTTGAAAAACCCTTTCTTAGTACGTATCTAGAGACCTTAAATAGAATCTGTGTACCAAATTTGAAGCTCCAAAGCCTTGTAGTTATTGAGAAACTGTGATCAGTCAGTGAGGGAGTCAGATTTGGGTTTTATGTAGATTTAATTAATTGATGAGAGTACTGAGTAAATATATTTCATTAAATTCTTACCCAAAAGTAACTGATTCTACTGACAACCTTTCACTTCTATATAGAAGTATATACAGTATATATATAAATTCCTGTATATTCGTTCTTATTCCTGTATATACAGGAAAAAAAATTTAAATCACTTCTTGCCGAAACAAACTCAAGGATGCATATTCAGTCCAGTTACAATATGAGTTTCTGCAAGGAAGGCGGTCGAAGGCTACCCAACCGGTTTGTCTTCGTACAAATTATCCCTGTCAATTGAATGGTTGGAAACACGCAGTATCATTTCATTTTGTGCCACTTTCAGTTCTCTATTAACGAATCAGCGTCCCGTAATTAAACTTTAAAAACATATTTTCGTGAGCTACAAAATAATAGACTAATACGATAGTGTTTAAAAACACATTTATGAAAGTTTTAGAAACTTCCGAGTACGGCTAAGGTCAAACTATATATTTAGTTTGTGGTTGAAATGGGATGTTTCGATTTTGATCGATATCAATAATTATACATATTTTTTATTTAACATTTCCGATATATCGTTATTCTTTGATAAGATATTATCGGATATTGAATTATTATCGCGATATGGCATACAATAAAATGAATTTGGTTTATAATATCTATTACAACTTGAACATAGTAGCTGCGTTATCAATTACATTGTTACACATTTAAGATATTAATTTTTACCACATTTTAGATTTAAATATGAAAACTAATTGAAGTTTACAAAATTCTAGCACAATTTTGGTTAATTTCAAATAAGTTAATTTTTGGAAAAATCGCTAAATCGATATAATAAAACCGATATTTTGCGATAGTTGGATCGATTAACGGACATCGGAAGATTCCTATCTGCAACCCGAAGAACGGAACGCGTTTCTTAAACCACGAATCTTATCAACTCTCAACACGTGACTCGGAATTTAAATAATGCCAGTTATCTAAAAGTTGTTACAAGATAACGTCTTATCTAGTTTACAGCTTAATGAGAGGAAATGAACTTGATACTATTATAGGAAAGATTTACAACAGGATCTTACTCTTAGAATTAACTTTACATAATAAGTTAAATTTTTTATTTGGGTTCAACTGTTATACCTCCGTTTTAGTGGGAGGGGTGTTAAGGAAACTGCCTTTTAATACACGAAAAATACTTGTAGAAATGGCCAAATTGCACTTTGGACCAAATTTCATCAAACCCAGACCAGGTCTCGGTTTCGGTATAAACATGCCAGCCTTAGTCAGTAACAAGACTACAAGATCACGCCACAATCATCCTACACTTATTTCTCATTTATACTTAGCTTAAAATACCTTGGGTAGGTCGTCATTTCAGTTAAAAAGTATAAAGTATAACAAAAGTCAAACCTGAAACTATTTTTTATATTCAGGAAGACTCAAAATCGACTTTCACTCTTAGCTTCGATTCGAAAGTTTTGGAGAAACAACATGCGCTTTCTCCATAAACCTAGTAAAAGTGGAGATATTAAAATCAAATTAATATGCAGATACAACGTAGAAAATAACTAAATCGTTAACAGACTTGGCAGCTCACGACTCAAATTCAAGACTTATCTCAAACACAGCGTATTGAAACATCTCAAGGAATACGTCTGTGTAGCGGTATTAAACAAATGAAATGATGAAGAAAGGAAATAGAAAGGCAAGGTAGCAGAACATATAATAACAACTGATTGAGTAAATCAATCAAATGTTGGTACTCCAAGTATAAGGGGAGAATTAGGCCTTAGAAAGCCTCAGAACCAATTTCGTCAAATTTGTTTAGAGAATCACCATAACATGACATCGCCTATCAATTTTTATTACATATTTAATATATTTATTTTAATATTCCGATTTTTTTTACCGAATTTTCCTAAATTAAGTTAAATAACTATCAAACACAACAAAGATCCTATTCATAGACTAAACTAAAAAAACCGAACTCCATAATTTAAAATCCAGCCAAACTGCCATGGTCAATTTCGAACCGCTTTTCCCGGTTGACTAGTTCAACGAATTGTCGGAATTGCAAAGAGGCTAATCAAACCTGAACTCGTGCCAAGTCATGGAGCGCCCTTGGGCACGTGACTCGCGCATGGTCCACAACCATCTCCACAGGGGCTCCCCGGTCCCCACTGATGACGTCAGCACGTGGCATGGTTCACAACCACCTCCACTGGGGCTCCCCGGTCCCCACTAATGACGTCAACACGTGGCATGGTCCACACCCCCACCTCCACTGGGGCTCCCCGGTCCCCACTAATGACGTCAGCACGTGGCCCGCGCATGGTCCACAACCATCTCCACTGGGGCTCCCCGGTCCCCACTGATGACGTCAACACGTGGCATGATCCACACCCCCACCTCCACTGGGGCTCCCCGGTCCCTACTGATGACGTCAGCACGTGGCATGGTCCACAACCACCTCCACTGGGGCTCCCCGGTCCACACTGATGACGTCAGCACTTGGCCAACGCATGGTCCACAACCACCTCCACTGGGGCTCCCCGGTCCCCACTGATGACGTCAGCACGTGGCATGATCCACACCCCCACCTCCACTGGGGCTCCCCGGTCCACACTGATGACGTCAACACGTGGCCCGCCCATGGTCCACACCTCCACCTCCACTGGGGCTCCCCGGTCCCCACTGATACGTCAGCACGTGGCATGGTTCACATCTCCACCTCCATCAGCCAGTAAAAACCAGCCCTAGTCTGGCTGTTCTTTACTAGTTCAGAGATCGAAATTCGGTGTATTAAAGGCGAGTGTGACGGGCTTCTTTACCACATTGCTCCTCACTCCACAATTTTTAAATTGAAAAGTCAATAACTTTTGAACAGATAGTTTTACAGACATATTACGGGCAGTGCCATATGATTTGGAACCTTAATAATTGTAAACCATGAAATATATAGTATTTTATTAATTTATATGAAATTTATTCAAAATCATTAAAGCGAATTTTGAGAAACTTGTATTTTTAACATTTTAAGCGCGTTAGGAACCCATAATCGTCTGGAGCCGTGTGCAGTGCACCCGTGGACCTAATTTCATAAAAATCAGACATCAGTGTGGTCTCGCGGTTTGTAAGCAGACGGACAGATACCGAAAGCCACTTTTTGCACTCAGGGATCCTCAAGATGGATATATTCACTCTCAACTCAAATTCGAAAATTTTTAACGACAACGATAAAACAGTATTCCCATATACTATGTATAAGTGGAGAATCTTGTACTGTAGTCTTGTTACTGACTAAGGCTGACATGTTCCTTAAGACAGGGCTGTTATGTAATAGCGCAACAGCCAATTGCATCCAAGGGACCTGCAGTTTAACGTGGAGTCCGAACCACTGCCTCTGAATTACGAACTCGTCTAATAATGATGATGGTCTTTGCAGATTAACGTAGTATTCAATGGTGTGGACGTTAATCCATACTAGGGAGTATCACATCCACCCATCATCGCCGCTGATAACTCATTCCACAATTTATCCTCAACTATCCACAATTTATGACCTCCAAGTAGCTTAATTACAGGACACGCTACCGTCCCAAATTAACTGAGACTCAAGTCCATTCACGTACTAGGTTAGGTGACCAAAGAGTTGGTGGACATGAAACACCCAGTATAATTAAACCAATTTGAAAACTGCGCAGTAATTAGTGTGCCTGCATACCTGTATAATAGTGCACCTTATTATCCACCACAAGGTTAATTAATCTATGTCGCAGTTGCATTATCAGTAACGGTGTGCCACAACACTTCACACCCCTTATCAGCGACCTTCACTTTGCCGCTCCTCGGTGGTAAACATTGAGACAATCAGGAAACGTATGGCTTTGGACCAGATAACACGTCATTGGGAGCCTAACAACAATACACCCATGTGTTGTATCGGTATCTCGCATTTTGAAGGCACCAATATCAATTTCTAAAATATATTTCTATATACTTGGTTGAATACTGCTTTTCAATAATTATTCTATACTCTATTCTCAATTAATATCTTTAATCTAAAGCATATATATTAATTGTAATTGCCTGGTTATAAACGGTTTTAGGTAATTAATAACATGTCGACATAATAATCAAGTTATATTATTATCGCATTATTGAGTATCGCAACTTATCAATCTATCACCATTTATCATATTAAGTACACAATATTCTCAAACATTTATAAGCAATTACCATTCTGATTTACTATCGCTATCGTTGAGTCGCCAACTGCAGAATCGTATCAACATTTCTGTATATTAAACAATGTGTCTTTTCACCATTAGCGCCGATATCAATTTCGTGATTACGGCCTAACAGTAACATAACCCTGTTATGTGGGTGGAAGATAATTTCCACGCGACTAAAAGTGAATTCGTGTGTAGTAAATGATTCATGCATGACTTGACACACCATGGAACGAGGCCAAGCCTTCAAGATCGACCGGTCAACTACAACCACCGGCCGCCGCCGCCGTCTAAATGGCGTGCAGCCAAAAATGTTTAACGATACTTCAAAAAAGAAAACTATGTAGGTTGGGTCGTCCCTCGTACGACGTGGTCACGTGGTCCACAATTTTGTATCGGATTTCACGATGTGACAGACCTTGCAGCGAAAAAAAGGTTTCTTCAATAACATAGTGTAGATCAAGTCTTTTTTTATCTGTTTTACCAATGGCACACTCAGCTCTAGCTATGTAGCCTCTAAATACACTAGTTTTTAATGAATATTTTCATCTAAACTTTGTAGACATCTCAGGGATCGAACCCGTCACATCTTGCACCGAAGTCCAAGACACTAACCGTTAGCTAGCAATCGCACTAAGTATTGGCAAAGAGGAAATACATATCCAATTCCAATGGCTTATAAACGCAATGGTAGCCTACTAGTGTAAAATTGACATCGATCAAGGGACGGAATAGGAACCTAACTCTGATGGTACAAATAGAATTTTGTTTTTAATTGAAGTATAATTTTAAACATAGGTAAACAAAGAAACGTATTCATGTTTCCAAGGGCACTCTTGAAACTTTTGCCATCTGGCTGGCTTGCAACTAGGCCAACAACAAATAAATCTTCTTGGTCATTAAAAAAAATATACTCAGGGTAATGAGGTATGACTCACAAAAATAACAAATATGAAAACTACAGAAATGTTAATTTCAATTTAAGCCTAGTATGAATTTTATACCCAATGCACAAGAGTGCTTCAATATTTGTAATACCGACATGTGACTCTAGGACTTCAGACACCGGCATGAGAATTCCAAAACAAAGCAAATTTCAACCCACACAATTCCTATTATTTTATATGTATTATATTGTATGAGTTTAAGTTTCTGTAGCCATGAAGCATAAGAATCCGCAGTCCTCTGTATAGCATATTACATCACGAATTATTAAAACCACGGTAACTCACAGAGTATGCAGATTTGCTGCTAAGCCTGTACAATAACATCGCATGTGAAACGAAGTAATTTCAGAACTCCATGCGTTATAATGTGGTTGGTGAACGAAATGAACTTGCAACATGCAGTCACATTCCTCCCGCATGTACTATTTATTTATTATCCCAATGGACATAGCCTTTTACAGTAAGTTACACACACACACACACACACACACACATATATATATATATATATATATATATAATCCACACAAAAAAAACTAAAAAAATTTATTAAACAAAGAAAACAACAAACAAAAATCCAATCTCTTCAAGAGTCTACATATCCATGATGAACAATAATAGACATGAAAACTGATACCCGAAATCTGCAAAATTATTCAATAAACAGGGGACTTCTTCTTAACGTAAGACTCATCGAAAACTTACAGAAACACTAAAGTAGTTATAAAATTTATTTTAATGAATATTTATAAATGACACCCTTCAGGCAAGGTTCCAAGAGGTTATGTAATTCTACGCTGGTGTTCCTCACAAGTTTGCTAGCCCATTTGGAACAGTGACTCAACCCAAAAAAAGAAAACTCGATTTAAAATAAAAGTGTCTAGTATCACTATATCTTTACAATACACAATAAACTTTCAGATATTGTTTACAATTATTCCAAAAAAGCCAGATTTTGCTCAAATTATAACAATAATATTTTATAATATAAACAATATAAAATACGAAATTATGGCAAAGTCATATTGTAAATAGTTAAGTCTTCGGTTTGATGGCATACCCCCAATGTCAATAGACAAAACATTTTGAATTGAATTTGAGGTGATTATGCCTTGCTTAGCCTTTTCATAAAAAATAGTGTACATCAAGGCTCCATAGCTTAAGCAGAGCCTGCCATTGGCAAAACAGAATTAAAAAAATGTTTATTTTATACAATACGCCAATGACTGCAATTCTCTATATCTATACTGTATTATATTTAAGGTTATTAATTGTGTGCCATAACCTTGTTTAATAAAGGTTTTTACAAAACATAAAGCACTGAAAAACAATATGTAGATATAGCAAGAATTAAAAATTGATGTCATCACATGCTTCATAAAATCAATGACTTAAATCCTCTGACCTGGGTAGGTTGCCTTTCAGAAAGTTAATACTGGTATCTAGGTAGGTCTCCACTTCAGTAAAAAGTATCAAAAGTAAGTATTGTGCCTAATTTTGGTACCACCAGTTGGTATCACTATTTATCGTCCGCCAATCCCGAGAAGTCACTGGGCCAAACAATACACCATACTTTTGTTTTGGTAAAATAATTTTGAAAGCGACATTATTAACTTATTTTTAAATGCTGGTTTTTATTTTAAAGGTAATATAGCAATTTCAGAGGCTGATAAGCAAATTCTATTTATTACTGTATGTTATTTATTATCATTGGTCATGCTAGAAATACCACATCAATAAAAAATAAGCGCTATCTGCGGACTGACACATACTTTCTCCCTTATTAATTTAAAAAATCTTTAGTTAAACCCTTTAATAAAACTATTATATTGTATAATATTTATTTTGATATCATTGAAAATTGATTGTTTAAAAAATAATCAACTAGGCTAATTTCTTAAACTTACCAGAAAGGAAACAGGTTAAAATGATTGTTAAAATGTTTTTGGGGACATAACCCCTCTCCAAGGGAAAGAAAAAACTTTTTAAAGTGGGTTTTGTCTGGTGATGTGACCCTAACCTGCATACCAAGTTTCATAGAAAATGATTGATAATTAAGGAAGAAATTAATTTTTTAACATTCTCAACAAGAACTCTTAACTTCTTAACAGAACAATGTTGGGTGCTCTCAGACAATATACTTTTCCTTGGGCAGTAAATTTACATTTTCTCTAAAACTATAATTCGTAAATTAAAGATTCTAAGTACTAATTTGTTTAGTTTTTTAACTAGGTTTAAATGGTGATAGTCAAATTATTATATACAATTATCTTTCTCTCAAAAAACTTAAAAGAATTTTTTTTTACAGTTAAAAGCCCATTTACTTTTGAACCCTGAGTTATTATTACATATTTACAAGTGGTTTCGTGCTATTTTAAATCTTGATATCAAAAACAATAAAATATTAACCAAAATTGTTGGAGTGGATTTTGAGAAATTTGTATTCTACAGATATTGAAAAATATCCTTAAAAATGAAAAATGGTCTGTAGATGTAGCCACAGCGCAACCGTGCACCAAATTTCTTAACAAATTAGATGATCAGTGTGGCTCCAGGGTTTGTACACAGACAGAAAGATAGATAGACAAACACCACTCAAAAAAATCACTTTTTTTATTCATGGAGCCTCTAAACGGCTATAACTCTTAACTCAAATTCGAAAATTATGACAAAAAATACTTTCTCCATAAACCATGTATGAGGGGAGAAAGTAAACTAACATTTATTTACTGAATGGTCCTAAACCCTAAAGAATATTGAATCATTTTTTAAATTTCAAATGAAAAATAGGCTATAAATCAAAAGTAATTGAAAAAATAAAGCTACCTTTATTTCCTTTAAATCCTTTCATTATGGATCGGTCATGTGTAAAGGAAAAGTGCCTGCAATTATTGGTTATGTAATTTCCCATTAGTTTGCAAGTGACTCACGGACAGTTGACAAATCAACTATCCGTGAGTTAATGATTTGTTATTTTAAAATACATATTTTTCCGCGTCAAACTAGTCATTAATTTTCTGAGTGCCTAAAAGATCAAATATCTAAATACTGTAATATATAAAATAGTTTAAATGTCTAAAGATATCTTCAGAGAAAATATTTATATAAATTATATCAATATGAGGACATAGGCCTAATATCCTTAAAATGTCGGTAAATTTTATTTAGACCCATGGAAAACAGAATATTTTTTAAAGATGCAAGAATATGATTCATAAAATCATTAATAAAATTATAATTAATAAAAAAATGATAATTCCCGAGTTTGTAGGTTCAAAGCTGCAATGGTATTTGAAACATGTGGTCATTAGTACTGATTTCAACAGCAATTTATATTGTACTGAAAACAATTTGATTTTAGACCTCTTTCATCGATCAGTTGTCTCTCTTGATGAATGCATCTAATTTCAATATCCACAATAGTCCAAATGACTGGCACAAGTGCAGCTTAACGTCATTACATAATGACTCTAGATACAGTTTTTTGGTTGTTAAATAAAACAGAGATAATTCAATTTATGTGAAAACAAAATTATAATAAACTATAAAGTTGCTAGTTCCAGTGAATGTTTTATAAGTTCTAGTATTATTGATCAAACATTAATTAACATAAAATTTTATAACATTTACCTAAATACACCTGTAGCAGCATACCTGCATACTTAACGAATTTACATTTATTTAGAAAGCTATTAATGAACTAAACCTCCATAAGAATAACTTGGATAAAGAATAAGTAGGTTTGCTGCCACGAGGAAGAATTAGTAGACTAGATGAATCAATATACCACGTTTTATCAAAGTATTTCAAATAATAAGTTATATCAATTAGTGTTCCTCAGTAATTCCGTAACAATTTTTTTGAACAAATTTGTCTTTGACTTGAGTTGGATACAATTTTGGGAGCAATGTTGTTTATTTTATATGTATATACATGACCTAAGTGGGACTATATTGAGGAATAACCTATCATCCTTTGCTGATGATACAGCGTCTTTCTATGTTACAAGTGATTTTAATTCAGAAAAATCAGTATGACAGAAGATCTAAGGGCGTAACAGTGGTAGGGCAATATGTTTAGGTAATATTTAGATACAATTAAAATAAAATAATAAGGCAAATATTCTTCAAGAATAAATTTCATCATGCAAGCCCTCTTTTCAAAAACCAAAATTTCCGCTCAAATACTGGTAGCCACGGAGTTACTCAATCGTCATCCTGATGGATGTATTTCCTACCATCTAGTAGTGCATGTTTCATGGCATATTACTGCTACAGGAGAAGAGAACTCTGAAACTTGTGCCAGCACTAGTCAATAGTACATTGTATATCATGCTAGCGTAAGCTCTCTTGGACGGTGCTGCTACGAGCCTTGTTAGCTAATCGTCATTCAATTAAACTTACAAACTTCTACACTTTTGTTTTCATATAGGCCTACAGAACATTAGAAAATTACCAATTAGGGCCTACTATAACAACTAACAAATCCATGATCGTGGCCCAGTATAATTCATGTTGGTTGTCCCAAAAACACATAGGCCCTAACAAAAAAACGTTGACTGCCGTAGGCCGGGGAAGGCTGATCACACCTCCCTGTTGTTGTCCTTCTCACAGCCTCGTTGCTCGGCCAGACCCTGGCAAATGAAGATGGACACATGGTCACCATTAGTTTATCGAAGACTTACGTCCAGCATGTTAATTTGGGACTTTTACCACACTTTTTGCTAACAGTTCTTTTGCAGGCTCCTAAGTCTCTGTATCTTTTGGACAATGCAAAGTGTATATGGTTGTTCGAGGTCAGTTTCTATTCCCAGAAAACCCCCAAATACTTTGTAATTTTTTTTAGATCACTTCCTCACCACAGATTTAACGAGCAGTTCCCATTCTTCTCTTCCTTGTTAAGATCCTCAAAGAATGCTTCCTCAGAGAACAGGATGTCAGGATGTCTCAATATGGATGTCTTTACCATAGTGAGGATCAACGGCCAGTGCAGCCATTTCTACCTCGCTAGATAGCAAAAATGTTGACGTTGCACCCAAAGGATCAACGGCTGGTGAGGCCATGACCTCGCTTGGCAGTCAACATAGGGGTTTGAGGTTTGCCCCATAGTAGCTAAGGGATTGTCGGTCACCCCAGGCAGAGCATCATCTTGAGTGTCAAGTGCAACGGCAAGTGCGGCCATTTCCACCTCACTAGGTAGTAAAGATTTGGACGTTGCAACCCAAAGGACCGACGGCCAGTGAGGGCATATCCTCCCTGGGCAGCAGTCAAAGATGCTTATTGAACCATTCAGAAAGGAGAGCTGCATGGCTCTTCAAAGGGGACATCAGCCTATTGGTGGGGCTTCTGACAAGAGGAATGGAGGGTGGCCCATTGAGGAATATCTCAAGACTATCGGACTCACACAGACAGACTCCTGCAAATTATGCGAGGAGGACGTTGAGTCGGCTACCCATTCTGGCAAGACTGCCTGGCACTGACTCGGAAAATGTTGAAAATCCTTGGACAGGTCTTTCTAGACCCAAAAATAGTAAGGAGATGGGTGTCAAAGTTGTTGAGATTTGTGAAAGGCTTAGAGCTGTGTGACTAAATCAATCAGGGTGTTACAAAAGATCTTTAGGTTGAGGTAGCACAGGGTAGCTACACCCTAGCCCTGTTTATGAAAAAAATGTTAGTATTTACTTCCCTGTGGGAAATAAGTTAGATCATGTTTATGTCTAAGGGAATGTTTTCAGTTCATGTTTGTATAACATAACAATGACATCACTAAGCATATGACATCAGTGTTTCAAATTATGGTCGTGAAAATTTCCAACACTCCCTCCCCCAGGCAAAAATATATCCGATTCAAAATACTTATTATAAATACAGTGTTACATCCTACGACACCTATGGATCATGATGTTAGAACTGCATGGGTTTAGATTCTATCTTAGTATTTACACTAATGGTAGTTTTTTTAGTTAAATGGCATTTACTACAAATGGTAGTTTATCATATTTCAGAGGGTAGCATTACCTAACCGACTGCTCTCCTCTAACCATAGGAACCAAAAATGAACATCCATTTCAACTTGTCCTTCTCACCAATTTTGTGCTGGGCTATTTATTGACATACAATGGATTATATGAGGTTCAGCTTATTTTAAACTCAACATCAAATTACATTTTAGCATACTTATTAAAATTTATAATCTAAAATATTGGACTTACTCTTTTATGTATACCGTATGTAGGCTTATAATCTTGAATTGTTTCACTAACCTGGAATAGATGATTGGGATCTGTACTTCTGGCTGTCTTATTCTACAATTTATTTGTCGTTTCGATTATCCACCTTAGTATATACCTGTAATATTTTGTGCCAGTTAATACAAATGCAAACACAATTATTTACGGACTACTCGGCACGCGAGTTCAAAGTCTTAGGCCAAGCAGACGACTGGACCGATAATCTGACCAAGTAACACTGACACTTGAAAATTTAGACCGGTCATCTGGCCAATGAAAAAGACGAGCATTTTTTTGAAGTATCTCAGGTTGTGACTTGACGTCATTGTCTATCGTGAAATCGTAGACTTTACGAATGTCAAACTCTCGTGATTATCAATACTGTACTGTATGTTTGTTTATTTTTTTTAAATTTAACTTAAACATTCTGTACACTGAGATCAAATTATTGAAAGAAATTTTAAAAGGATGAGAAGTAAGAGAAGGCTGCGGTCGTAGCAATTGTACCAACCTCAATAGGAAATTATAGCGATAAATTATTTTATAGATAACATAGAATATTGATAAATTATTAGTATTTATTTATGATTGAAGTTAATCCTTTTTTATTCTGTACAAAGAGAAACTGTTACTTTCATATGAAGGGTTCAGGTGGTATTTACAAACCACTTTGCAGGAAAATTCTTACAAGTCTGGGACGATGTCGCCGTCCTATAATCAAGCGACTTGGAGGTCACAAATAAATGGATAGTGTTGTGAGCAATAGGGGGTGTAGTATCCTCTTGCCTAGATTAACGTCCTCTCTATTGAATACTAAGTCAATCCACAAAGCCCATCCTTATAATTAGACAAGTTCGTAATTATGAGGCAGTGGTTCGGATTCCACGTTAAACTGTAGGTACCATAGATATGCCATAGACTGCTGGGCTATTAATTAGCAGTTCTATCTAACCCTGTAAGGAGTAACGACGTTTTAAAACGGCATTACTTAAGAGCTGTTATGGATTAAGGGTGAAAACTCAAAACACACCCCAAAATAGTACATTTTTTTAATTTTTACTAAATTACGTTGCAACATGGAGTAAATATAGTTAGAAACGTGTTTTAGGTTCAAAATGACCTAAAATAAACATTTTAGAGTTTTTTCAACTAATTTTTCAATGTTCAAATCTTCAATCAAAGTAAATAAAGAAAGCACCAAGCGATGTTTAGCAAACGAATAACTCCAACTACTGAGAAACAGGTGTCAGAATGCTTTCACTTTATTTAGTGCTAATAAATAACAGGTCTAATAAAACTTTATTCCGCGCCGCCACTTTTCCACCGAAACATCCCGCCAAAGAAACCCTCCGCAGATTACCCACAACCAAAGACGATTTATATTTCAATATTAGAATATAATTGTCTTTGCCACAACCTACCGAATACACATATTCCGCGTATCTACGTGTCTTTACTTATCGATTCACAGCTTAAGAATCAATTTGTGTCAGGTTACATGTATATATATATATATATATGTGTGTGTGTGTGTGTGTGTATTTGATCAAAATTCGTCGAATGACGTTTTAAAACGTCGCTACTCCTTTTGCGGAACCATTAAAAAGATGTTTTAAAACGTCAATACTATTTTGACGCAAAATACGGTACTCTTTAAAGGGCTGAGGAAAATGTCAGCCTTAGTCAGTAACAAAAGTATAACATCCTACACTCGTTTCTCATTCATACTTGGCTTAAAATACCTACCTTGTGGTACGGTCACCATTTCAATAATCTAAGTCATATCCTCGGCTTTCGCGTGAACTTAAATAAATGACATTATGTATTATATTATACGTGTATGTGTACGCACTTTGGGGATTGTGGAGAAAACTAGGGCTGCTGGTGAGAGATTTGGGCCTTGTGAACGGTGGGGATTTTTAGCGGTGTAAAATGAAAATGGAGAAATTTAGTTTTTGAACTGGAGGCACACTGTATTAGTATCACAGGTTTGAAGTTTGAATAATTCTTACAAACATAAACTATCCCTACATCAAGATAATTTCAAGATAACGGGTGTCAAATCCTACTTCTAACATTTCAAAAACCAAAAACTACATTTCTTTAGTTCAGGATAAAAAGTTTCGCCCTAGTTTTAATAATCAATTGGTTTAAATGGCGTACAGAGTACCTAAAGTTCAGAAAATAATGGTTCAACCCATAAATTTGATTTTTAGATTCCTTCAAAGTAGTGTGCGTGTGTCTATATGGGTAAAGGAAACTCTTAATAAGCGTTTTGAAGGCGTTATTGTGGGATTTGATGAATACATGAACCTTGTCCTACAAGATGCAGAGGAGATAAATACTAGGCTTGGGAAGAGACACAAGATTGGAAGAATACTTTTGCGGGGTGAGACTATTACACTAATTCAACATGCTATACCTGACCCTGAAGAAGAAAACACTTCAAAAGTTGCAAGTCCTCAATGAAATAAAATAATTCTGGAATTAACACATAACATAGATTAACAAGTTTTTGTACACATAAGTTGTTAAAAAGTTAACTTATAATTTAACTTTGTTTTATTTGGTTAAATTCGGTGAGGCATATTGGTTAAAAAGGCTAGTATGGTAATACAATAAGGAGGTAAAGATTTTATTTCTTAAGAATGTTACTAAGATATCTGTGAATTAAATCACAATGTAAATATTTTAAGATTTTTTCGTAAGAATTTATTTGTATGTACTATTCTATTTTATTATTCTAGGCTATAAAACAAGTTAACAGATCTCAGTGTTTATTTGAATTTATTTTCATGCTAAATTCTAATTAAATTAACAATTCAGCGGTAGTACAAACGGGCTAGGTGGCTGAGTGGTTATAGCGCCTGCCTTCAAAACTGAAGGTCTACGGATTGAATCCCACAAGGGTAGAATCTTGACTCATTTGCCATTTCGTCAGTGGGCTATTAATTAATGATTCTTACTTACAACAGGTCAACATAAGGTAGTAATAAGACCAGGGTTTGGATTGTTTCGTCCCATCAAAATGTTTAAAATGCCAAGATGCTTAGAAAGAAACGAAAAACGCTGTTTATGATTGAGCCACGGAATTAAAGCATCTTTTGATATTTTAAGTCTGATCAACCTGAAAATGGTTCAATATAAATAAGTTTATAGCTTAAAACATAACTTTTGATTCACAGAAGTTTTTTATTTAATTTCATCATTAACAATACAGATATACAACATCCATTATTATAAAAGTCAATGCAATCAAATGAAACTGTAACTCATTGCAAAACTATTATACAGACCTTTTTATTGGTATAATAAAGGAAACAAATAAATTTTATAAATATAATAAAGGAAACTAACATTTCAGTCTTCTCACAGTCTCTTACAACATCCCCTCACAAGTACAGAGGGTAAAATAATTGTCAACACACATACCCACCAAAATAATGTGATAATAGAGTTCTTTACAACCATAAAAAGTTTACAATAACTATGAAATCTGAACCCCCCCTGAATGTCAGGGGGCCAAGACAATTGGTTACATAAACAAACCAGTTGTTAAATTTGTAACTAACTCAATTTAACCAGTCTTTGAGAAATGCTAAATAATTTTTTTATCTTAAAAGTCAAAATCAAATATCAATAGGCTTTATATTATTATTTATCTCAGCATGGTATTACAAAAGAAGTGCAATTGAAGGACAGAATTAATTGAATTAAATACATTAATTTTATAACTGGCTCCTGTAAACTCAACTTTCTATACTGTCAGTTATTTAAACAAATCTGCAGGAAATATCTCTATTTGATTCATTGTAATACTTTGGTAAGGAGATAATAATTTTGAAACTATTATTGGAACTATCATTATTCTGAAAATAAGGTTTTGTAGTTTTCAGAATATGGCAACCAGTGTTGAACACTTTTCAATAAAATTTTAATGAGGAGCAAATTAAAATGTGATTTAAAAAGTAAAGGATCAAAAATTAGATTAGATTATTGAACCACAAGGTAGGCATTTTAAGCCTAGTATGAATGAGGATTGAATGTAAGATGATTGTGGCGTGATCGTGTAGTGTTGTTACTGACTAAGGCTGACATGTTCCTTAGACAGAACTGTTAATTAATAGCCCAAAAGCCGACAACAAAGGGGCCTACAGTTTCACATGGAGTCCAAATTACTGCCTCTGAATTACGAACTGGTCTAATAATGAAGATGGTCTTTGCAGATTAACGTAGTATTCAATAGTGCGGATGTTCCTCACCAGAGAACACTGCACCCACCGACCATCTCTCACAAATATCCACAATTCGTATCCTCCAAGTAGCCGTCCCAGTAAAAAAACTTATTTAAAATTTTAAAGTTTTAAGGAGAAAACTTTGTGATATTTTACAACACTAAGTGTGTCAAAGACTCCTATTGGCTAAAACAGTTTAAAGCTACTTAAATTTAAAAAAAGGTTGGTAAATAATAAGTTTAAAAAAAGGTTAGTAAATAATAAGTGTAATAGTAGGCTGTGAAATATTTGATGGGAGAGGGCAGCAGTTTGGGAGTTTGAGAACCACTGTAACAGTATAAGGAATACTTAACATGGTAAAATATGTTCTAATTAATTTAGGTAGTTTGGATAGTAAAACTAGAAATTTCTGGTGTAAACAACTATTTTCTATAGGTAAATTTTTAATACATTACTGTACAAAAATTCAAACCTTTGGTAACACCAACAGCTATTTACAAAAATTCTTTTTGAATTATGAAAGATATCTATACGTCATGTCATAACTGTCATAAATAACATATAACTTAAAAGTTTAAATTTTTCAAATCCACCTCAGGTTAGGCCTGTAAACCACTACATAGGAGTTATGCAGCCATGATGGTGATGACACTATACTTTGTTTTTACAAAAATAACAGAATTAAAATATCTCAGCTGTTGCCCCATCGCATGAGTGCATCAGTATTCATACACTTTCAGACACACAGTCAGTTTTATAACACATAACTTCAAAACACAAGGGTAAAGGTGTCCACTAATACATTATTTTAATTACTAATATTTATTTACTTAATATTTGTGTTGCATTTTTTGTCATTTAAAATAAATTCATATAGGTACACCTAGATTGAGACTAAAGTACAGTAACTTTATACGACCTCACCAAGTGTTACTTGTGTTTATATATAACCTAGTCATGGTCTGCAATTCCCTTAAGAGCACTCAAAAAACCCGAGAAAACAATTCTGTTTCACATCAAGATTTGTCTGTTTCATTCCAAATGTTTCCCTCAAATAATCAGCCTCCGCTTGAACCTCTCCTCTACCTCCTGTTGGCGTACCCTAGTGTACGCCGCGCTTCCCGCCAATACTACCATATTGGACATCCACCACAGCCTAGTCTTGCTCTCGTCGAACCAGTAGGTTGCCAGCACTGTCTGCGCGCACGCCTTCGCCGTCCCCGAAATGTTGTGGGTCAGTGGAGACGTCACCTACAACCATATTATCTCGGAATAATGTTACAAGTTTGTTTCTCTCTAAGTGAACTTAAAATTTAGAAAGTGTATAACACTGAATTTCAAAGCATGGATAAGAGAAATGTTAATCGATATGTATGTTAAAAGATACTAAAAATACCTGAAAAATTAAATTCACAATTTACATCCTCAACCAGAAATGTTTTTGTGAAGTATGTGATTCCTTCTAAGTGGATGGAAGTTAATAAATCCTTAAATTGAGAAAAAAAACTACTTTTAATGCAAAAACTACAAAGCTAGTGGGAATACTTGTGAATGAGCATGTTAGTAAGTTTGAAAAAATAATACATACCAGAGTCCAGGTAATTCATACTAATTGGGACCAAACCTTTGTTGGATTATCCGGATATGCAGTGTAAAATTGCATTAAATGTAGTACTAATAAAATACATTAGTTTAGACCCTGAGTATTTACACTGATGAACTTGCATCTTATTACAGTTCACATATAGGTTTGTCCACTACATCTTTTGCATGAACTGCATCAACTGTTCCTGCAGGTACTTTCTATCCGTTATGGACTCATCATTAGAAATATAAAACAGAAAACAATTTATATATAAAAACGAATAATACACGTCTGCAGGTCTACTTTTTATGCAATCGTGGTCATTGCTGAAGATAAACTCAAATGCGCGTAAAGTGGTTCGCCAAAAACTTATGATAAAGAGTCGGACCGAGAATCAAATCTATTGTCATGTACTGTGAGTGTAGCTGGACATCGGCCCTACACTATCTCTAGCAATAGTCTACTCCTACATCCGCATACGTTATGTTTATGAGGCAATGGCACAATTTTACATGTGCTAACAGGATTTCTTTGTTACGTCAAAGACGATAACTGAATTCTCATGTTCCATAAAGTGAGTTATTGTGCTCAGTTAACATTGTGTACGTAGTACTGTATAATTACACGTTTGCTTACGTGCTGTGGATGAAAGTGTTATAATTCAGATTACATTTCTTCGTTTTTAACCTGTTGAGGAGTTTGCCCGTCATGTGACTAATATCAGGGCTACGTAGAGTGTATTGCCATAAACAGTACCCTCAGGAGTAAGAAATAAAATTATATATTTTTTGGAAATATATTTTATTACTACAACAAATGGATAAAAAACCATATTACAAACACATTTTGATATTTTTCATGTTATTTAAATCTCTTAGAACGTGTTTTGGGTGTGATATATTTTAAAACAATGATGCGGGTATAGCGATAATGACCCATTATTGGCCATTACAAGGGAGTCAATAATTAAACGGCAACAAAAATCACAAGGATAACCTAACAGATAGAAGATCAGTTGAACACTACGTAGCGCACACACCATCACATTGGCGCTAAGCCAATTCTCGAGAAACATCGACGATACCAACCTGATGAACATAATTTACCGTGCCTAGTAAATTACGAATCAGTTCTAAATTATTCGTTTTTAAATAATATTATTTTACTAAAAGTTTTTAGGTGTAATAAACCATTATTAATTTTTAATTTATTAGTAATGTTTTAAGAAATATCAAATATCCGTCATCTTTTCATATGACGTGGATCCTCAGGGGGAACAAACATCTCATGACGGTTGTACTCAAATGGGCTCATTTGTCGTTACTCCTCACCAGGTTAATTTAAACTCGGTAACCTTTTTCCCATTGGATATTTCGGATTACTGGGGTTCAGATTACCAGGGCTCTGGTGTATTTAGGCCCTAACCTGCACCATATTAAATAATTGTACCCAGAATTTTTAAATTTTAGGTAAATTTGATCCAAAATTCTACCCCATTCTGAAGTTAGAAATAAAGCTAGACGTATACATAATTTTGCATGTTTAAAAAAAACTTACACAACAGATCTTGTTTATGATTTTAGAAAATTACATCTTAAATTATAACCTGCAACAATCGATCGTCCAAGTTAGAAACTTCTCCTTTGGACTTCTTACTTAGGATAAATATTTACTCTTACCTTGATCTGTAGTGATGTGACGTATCCTATTGCTATTCCACACAAACCACCAACCACCATAAGTGTCCAGAAATTAGGAGAATTTAATTGTTCAAAATTTGTAATCTCAGGCACTTCATTGTTCATAATAATAAATGGAATGAATATTATGGAAGAGTAGACATTATTAAAATAAGAAAGTAGCCATATTTCATTATTAACTACAGGCAAGACTTTCTTTGTCTTAATGGAGTATAAAGCAAGACACAGTGATCCTAAAACACCATAGAGGACTCCCAAAGCTGACAATGTTCCTAAAACAAAACAAATCAGTTAAATTCTAAATCTTAACATTATTACAATTTAATACAAAAATGGTGAATTGTCCTTATTACTTTATTTGAATTTACATTTGCACTATTCTGTTGAATCATCCAAAAATACCACCATTGTAAATTAGCCCAGCTTGTAATTGAGAGGCAAAATTGTGATACGGATCTCTCATTAAACTGTCGATCCCATTGGCTGTTGGGTTGTATAGCAGTCCTGACATGCCCTTATCCTTAATCAGTAATAAGACTACAAAATTGCACCACAACCTTCTTATACTCATTCCCCATTCATACTTGGCTTAAAATACCGTCTGGGTAGGTCATTTCAGTAAAATGTATCTGAAATAAGTATCATCAAGCCCAATAAAAACGTTTTTAAGTTAGTATAGTATAATACATTTTACAAAGTAATGCAAAACATCAGAATTATTTAAAAAAATTAAAATCACTTTAGTAGAAAATGTGTGCTGCAGTTTTTATTTACAGTTAGTAGAATTATGCAAGGCCAGAAGTTTAATGTAATCCAAATATTTCATGATTTTTAGTCACAGTATTTTGTTGCTTGATACAATACAAAGTCACAAAGTAAAGGGCACTAATGGGTATAATGGGAGTAGTGAATTGTGTAGCTATTGTGATATAAATAATTATTTCATATAAAATATGTTTTTCAAAAAGGGCTACAGATCAAACAATTATTAGATTATCATTCAGAAAAAATCGTAGCATTTTATTATTTAGCCACCCGCTGGTTTTAATTGATGAGATGTCAATATTGACCTTTTGAATTACAGTTTAAGTAATGTATATAATGTTTATTTATTTATACGTTGGAGATGACCCCAGGGAGGGAAAATTAATAATGTGAATGTTTGTTTCGGCAACTGTTTAAATAAAGCTGTGATGAATAGCTTCAAAATTCTGAGAACAAAATTATTGAAGAAAAGAATTTACCTGTTCCACTTTCTTCGTTAATACCTAAAAAAAAACCAAACACTATTACGATGCAACTAAGAATGCAGCGTAGTGACGTTTTCTCATCTGCAAAAGAAAGACTGGTTAAAAAAATAATCCATATATTCGGTAAAGTTATTAATTAGTAAACAGTTCTCTGTCATTAGAGCTATTTTAATAATACACATCTAGGCCTATATTTCACTGAACACGTGCAGTCACCAAGTATTTCTGATATTAATCTGGTAAATCAGTTTGGAACTTTAAAGACTTTTTATAGTCACATTACTGTGACACACATAAATAATTTTGATGTATAGGTAGTACTTTAAACCAATTAATCCATGCTCAATTTCTCATTGTCAAATCTATGTTTGCTATTTATTTTTCATTGATTCCTTCATGCCACTAGCAGTGCCGAGACAACACCACTTAGTGAAGTGGAGTTGCTGTTTAAGTATTGAAGTTGTACCTTATAAATTTATCTTGTAAATGTTTTCTTTCAGTTTATAAATAAATAAAATAGATACAAGACACTACAATACATCAATTCTTTTAGTCTGGTGTTTGTTCTCTCGCGAAGGAGATGTTTTACCATTCTCAAACTTTGTCATAGCAAGTCTGTGATAATGTGTACCATCAACCACCACATGTAATTTTTTTCAACAACACATTCATTGTGCATTGATGTTCAAGGAATTAGAATAATCAGCTTTAAATAGATTGTTTAGTACTGTACTTACGTAAAATTAAATATGTGAATAACATATTAAATACAGTTGTCAAAGATCTCCCAACACAGTAAAATGCTACTCCTACATATTTAAGACAGAGATTATTGAAGCATATCATTCCTGCAAACAGGAGTGATAAAGGAACCACCTGCAAATAAAGTAAATTATCAAACAGGAGTGATAAAGGAACCACCTGCAAATAAAGTAAATTATTTGAGTATAAATAATAGACCCGAAACATCAAATATAAAATACCAACATCAGCTAAGGGTCTAATACATTTTTCATATTGTTGAATATCAATTGTCGTATTCGCATGTCTAAATTAACTATTGCTACAACTTGTTTGACATCAGTAACTAGCGCTTTTAGCAGGGATAGATTAAAAATTAATATTGGAAGTCAAGTATAAGTAGCTTTTTTCGCTTCTACCAGGGGTAGCAAAATATTTTGTAAAAATTAAATTGAAAAAAATGAGTTCAAAATGAGGATTTCACACGAGAATACTCTTTTCTAGGATGAAGATATTAAGCAAAAGATTCAAAGTTAGTTACTGGTATATTGACCAAGTGTTCAACTATGTCTTTTTGTTCTATATTTTGTGTTATGTATGTCATATGTTATGTGTGTTAGTATGTTATGTCTATAATTTTAAATACTTTTCTATCAAGACAGAGCTGTAGAAATGAATAACATGTGGCGGCGTCCTGTAATCCAGCTACTTGGAGGTCACAAATTGTGAATAGTTATGAGCGTCCGTGGGTGTAGTGTTCCCTTGGGTAATTAATGTTTGCACAGTTCAATACTATGTTAATCTGTGAAGACGATCCTCAAAATGAGACCAATTCATAATTCAGAGGCCGTCATTCAGATTTCACGTTAAACTGTAGGTTCATTAATTGCCTTCGGCTGTTGGGCTATTAATTAACTGTCTAAGGAACATGCCAGCCTTAGTCAGTAACAAGACTACGAGATCGTGCCACAATCATCTTACACTCAGTCCTCATCCATACTTGGCTTAAAATACCTACATTGTAGAATGGTTGCCATTTAAAAACTCTAATCTAATCTATGCCTATTTACGTGTCTAAGGAACATGTCAACCTTAGTCAGTAACAATCATCTTACATTCAATCCTCCTTCATACTTGGCTTAAAATACCTACCTTTTCGTATGGTCACCATTTCAATAATCTAATCTAATCAGTCATGGATGCTATATACAATAGTATTCAATAGAATACTGAATATTTGATGAGCAGTGTTACACACAAACACTGATGCACTGCTTACCACCAAGAATTCAGAAGGGTAATAAGAATCTTGATCATGTGAGGCTTACTATTTTAAAATAGTCAGCCCCTTGGGCCTATTGCACAATATAAAGTAATTTCCTTTTATTAGCCCCTTATTTTTAGTTTAGGATTGTGGGGGTTGCTGGGAATTTTAGTAGGTAACTTCCATAACGAAATCTAGGCAAGATTCTTCCCTTCAGGGTTTGTCCTTTTAACCATTCTCCTCAAGTACTGGTCCCTAAAAGGATTTTTTCTCGGGGCGACTCAACAATAAAATATAAAGACTGACTGAGTACTACAAGGTGGGCCTGGGAAGCTACCGAATGAATTAAACATTAGGTCCCTTAGTTTCTATCGGCTGTTGGGCTATTAAATAACAGTCCCGTCTAAGGAACATGTCAGCCTTAGTAACAAGACTACAAGATTGCGCCACAATCATCTTAAACTTAGTCCTCATTCATACTTGGCTTAAAAGACCTACATTGTAGAGTGGTCGCCATTTAAATACTCTATTCTAATCTATGCCTATTTGCACATAAAAAAAGTAAAAATGTTATGAATTACGATATTTAAAAATTATACATTCTGTTCAAAACACATGGAAATAATTGTATGTTTAAATCTTATGTACCTATACTACTATAGGTATCACACTAATTTCAAGATAGTGTAGGATCAAATTAATACTGAAAACTTACCTTGCGTGCTGTATCTAGACTACATGGATTTCCAGAGGGAAAAGTTAATAGATGTGGTTTGTAAATCGATATTCGAGCCAGTAAAAAACATATTACTGCAGAAATGACACACTGAAACCAGACGATAAAAATTGGTGCCTCTAATCTGACTCCACTTCCACTCAACAAAGCCTTGTTGATAAAAACGGTAAAAATTGAAACAATCCTGGAAAAAAGATTTGAAACCAATAAGCAATTCTAAATAAGGCAATAAATGTCTGATCCTTGATAGTCATTTCAATAATATACTTATTGGTGCCAAGATTTTAATCAAAGTGCATTATTTTCTTAGACATTACTTTAATATAATTTATTTAGTTGCCCATCACTATGGACCTTACAGCTGGTGTGGTGATTTAAAGACAGAAAGGTACTGTAACAGCAAGAGTCACAAAGGCTTGCCTGATGTGACTGCTTATGATTTAATAGGAGTCACCCACTACTCAGTTTCAATCCATAAACGTTTCCTCATTGGGACAGCGTATTGCCAGTGCTAGTGCTTCCACATCAATTAAACCACATTTGTATCGATAAATAGTCCTAATTGTGATACCATGCTAAGCAATTAAAACTGAACCCACACAGCACACCAGAGTACGTTGGCGACGTCCAGTAATCCAGCTACTTGGAGGTCACGAATTGTGGATATTTGTAATCGATAGTCGGTGAGTGTAGTGTTCTCTTGTGCGGATTAACGTCCGCACTATTAAATTCTATGTTAATCCACAAAGACTATCCTCATAATTAGACCAATTCGTAATTAAGAGGCTGTGGATTCCACGTGAAACTGTTGGTCCCTTAGTTTCCATCGACTGTTGGGCTATTAATTAACAGTCCTGTCTGAGGAACATGTCAGTAACAAGACTACAAGATCGCGCCACAATCATCTTACACTCATTTCTCATTCATACTCGGTTTAAAATACCTGACTGGGTAGGTTGCCATTTCAATTTCAATAATCAATACATTGAAATAAAGTTAGCCTACCAGAGTTAAGACAAGAGGTTGGGAAGTTTAACTTATTTTGAAATTGCAAGTTTATGCAGTTTCACAACAACTGTAAAAGGAATATGAACTTAACCTAATTACCTTAAGAACCTTAAGAATGATATAGGCTAAATACAACATCCTTTCCCCACATAATTGTAATAATGCAAATAAATAATAATGGGTGCTATGCTGAACTGAAAATACTTCCATCCTACATTCTACTGAGAATCCCTGCATACTCTGTGAATTCCCAATAGGGCCTAGGCCCTACATTCATACTAACCGATTGTAATAACATTAAGAATTATGAATGCCAGCAGGAGTATTGAATAATCAGGTAACAACACCGTAACTTCATGTGAGGTTTTATACATAGGCCTGCCTATATCATCAATAACGAGATTGAACCATAAGCCTTTTTTCATAACTAAACAAAACATTGAAAGACATCAAGTTATGCCAATGAAACTGAAAAAGGCTTACTAAATTAGTTTTTAACCTGTTTTAGGCTATTGTTGATAATATTTTATAATAAATAAATAGTTTTCCATAAACGTGAATACTACCGCCCTGTGTATTTCAATGCGAGGGCGCCTCACAATGTTAACTTAATGAGTTTGCGGGCTTCCATTGAAATACATGGGGCAGTAGTATTTAGCGAAACATTTTGCCTCTGAACACTTGCTTCAGGGGAAATGCTGCATCAGTGTGCAGCCGGCCTTAGTAATCAAAAAAACATTTACCTCTTATTGAGCATTACAATTTTGAACATAGATCTTAACTATAAAGTTATAGTTAGTGTAGGTCTATTAGTTTAGACATTATGCCTAAACTAGACATTATTAGATTTTTAATATGCAATTTAATATGTATTTGTTAATATGTACTCACCAGTATAAAGTAACAACCAAAGTGATGTGTATATATTTAGATAATAGGGTTTCCATCTTGGGCCTCACAAATTTCAAACTTACTTTGATACTTAACTTAAGTCATAGAAATCGTTTTTACAAAATTTAAAAATAATATAATAGAATAATATTTGACCACCATGATACGTCATAATATTTTAATAACAATCCACTAAATATCAGTACGTTGGACAGATCGCTTTGAAAATTTCAGTGTTTTGTTTTGACAACAAAGCAGACAGCATTTTTGTATACTTGGATTTCTTGACGTTGACAACAAACAGTGTCTCCACCACATCAACATCTGTTTACCCACATTGTTGACGGTTTTCTTGATTACAACCAAACACAATTTTATTAGAATAAAATTAATTAATTTTATTAGAATAAAATTGTCTTTGTTACAAAATAGTACCCATATTATTCTTTACCTCGTCAATGATGCATGATTAAAAATACCTGAAAAACTACTTAATATCCATGCAATTTCAAAATGTCATTATTTCATATAGCCAATACTGGCTTGATGTAAAGAAATACTTATTTTGATTTCTTTTAAAATGACTTTCAAATGTAATTAATTATTTTTCACTCATTCGGTACCTTCCCAGGCCCACCTTGTAGTACCTAGTTAGTCTTTACATTTTATAGTTTTGAGTTGTCCCGAAAAAATCCTTTTAGGGGGCCAATGGTTAAAAGGACTAATCCTGAAGGGAAGAATCTTGCCTAAATTTCGTTATGGAAGTTACCTACTAAAATTCCCAGCAACCCCCACAATCCTAAACTAAAAATAACGGGCTAATAAAAGGAAATTACTTTATATTGTGCAAGAGGCCCAAGGGGCTGACTATTTTAAACACATGATCGAGGGTCTTATTACCCTACCAAATTCTTGGTGGTAAGCAGTGTCTTAGTGTTTGTGTGTAACACTGCTCATCAAATATTCAGTATTCACCAGCATATAGCATCCATGGCTGATTAGATTAGATTATTGAATGGCGACCATACCATAAGGTAGTTATTTTAAGCCAAGCATGAATGAGGATTGAATATAAGATGATTGTTACTGGCATATTCCTTAGACGGGACTGTTAATTAATAGCCCAACAGCCAATGGCAACTAAGGGACCTACAGTTTAACATGGACTCCGAACTACAGCCTCTGAATTACGAATTGGTCTAATGATGAGGATAGTCTTTGTGGATTAACTTAGAAAGTGTGACCTCCAAGTAGCTGGATTACAGGACGACACTATTCCCATATCCAGGTTGGGGTACACGGTAATGAAAGCGAAAGTCAGTCTTTTGGCTTTACCCAGTGGAAATGAACTGGATCCATGGCTGAAACCCCCTCTTCAGCTGGCTATACCCCCTAATTGCTAGCTTAGTCCAGCTACTGACACTTGCCTCATTCCAGTGGTCTTGTCGTGGACTTTTTTTTCGCAGCCTTCTTATGATCCAACTCCTCACCACTGCGAAAATCTCAGTACACAAGACTAGCAGACTTGATCATTTAGTATGAGTGCTTCCTTGTGTTGCATGAAAAAAACAATCACAATGTCTGTAACGTATCCTGAGGGCAAGGCCCTAACATCACTCAATAGAAGCAGGAATCACCAAATTCCAACAGGTGCCTTATTTTTCCAAGTATGTGAGCCCTGGATATTTCATACCCATGTATATAATTGTGAATTGGGCTTTCTGACATCGCCACGAAACTAACCGATTTTTGGGGGCCTTCGCTGAAATTAAAAGATAATTGGGAGCAAGGAGTGAAGTAATCTTGCCTGTTGTGGTTTTGGAAACTTACATGAAAATTGTTTTGACCGGCCGAACCCTAACAATACTAAATAACTCGGAATTCGGGCTAATAAAGGAAACCTTCTTTATTCAAGACGCAAACAGCTGATCCATCAAGTTAAACACATGGACAAAGAAACCCCCAAAGATCTTGTGGTTGCAGTTTTTTAACCTTTTGTGTGCTCTACTTGATAAATATGGATTATAATGAATTTACTATGGTTTTCTGCACGACCATGTGAGGACGGAGTTACATTGAAAGCCCTGTGGTATACGGTCATCTGAGGCAAAAATTTTATTTTTAACATTTATACCAACTTTCATCAACATCTGTCCATAAATATAGGAGTTTGCCTAATCTCCATATGATTAACATGGGAAAAGAGTATGCAGGTTTGCTGCCTTGATAAACACATAAACTATAATTTTTAGCACAAATGTATGGATCTCAACCACATGAAGCTAAATATCAAGTTTCATCAAAAAATATTAGATAATAAGTGAAAAATTAATTTTTTTTAATCCTCCATAAGATTAACATTGGAGCCTCAAAAATACAACGTACTGTGTTTAGATTTTTTTATATCTCGGTAACCGTTGGAGATAGAGAAAAACTTTAAGGAGCTTAATTGTGCAGTTTTTTAAGCTGATTCCAATGGTGAAATATAAAATTAGAAATTTTTAGAAATTACATGTGAAAAACGCAAAAAAACCCCATTTTGGGGTACAAAACCCCCCAAAACTACCCGTTCCCATTGACCGATATGTCTGGTTTACGAACTCGTCCGAGCATTTGTAGGAATACACGTCTCTACCAAATTTGGTCTCGATCGGACCTTTTTTACGAGAGTTATAGTGTTCACAGACACATACAGTATATATATATATATATATATTTAAATTTTATCGACTATTGTTTTTGGTCTCTGGGCACAAAAGACTAAAAAACAATGGTCTATTAACTCTTGCCATGATGATTCATACTGAAAACTTGTTTTATGGGAAATTCAAAATCAACATCATATTTAAAATAACTAACCCCAGTAGGTTAGTCAATAGGGGGTGTAATATAAATTATTGTTCAGAGTTAAATAATAATATTAAACAGATTTTTGGGACACAAGAAAACAAAACATTCTACGCACATAAAGTTGTACATTGTTACAACCCAGGTTAACCGGGTTTGGTGAACACTAGTTAGAGGTAAGACTAAAATACAACAAAACTACAAATTAAATTTTACTGGGATAGCTAAACTTCAATTGAAAAGGCATAAATGACACAAAAGTTCAAATTTATATAATCACTTTATCGTCTGCATGGATCTTACATGAGACTAATGGTTCATAATATAGTACAAAATGAAACAAATCATAAAATATAATTATATTATCAATGTATATGTACAAATGTGTTTAGCATTATAACATGCCTCAAAATTTTACATTATTTTGATGCAGTGTACTAAAACCAAAGTGAAGCAATGGCTTTGACTCAACAAATAACTTTGTACAAGAAATGAGAAGCTAAAATTAGGATAAGGCGGCTTTCCGTCAAAATAAGTGGTTCATTTCAGGGCTCTGAAAGTACAAAACTTAACTGTTTCTTTGGAAAGCGGACTAACAGAGTCGATAACAAACACGGAAAGTGGAAGGCCACTGGCTCCGATCGGGGCGAAGAAGGCACAGGGATTACCTCTGTCAAGTGGCCATATGAAGAAGTAACAAGACTAGAGTATCGACTGATCATTGATTACTAATTCTAAAATGCTATACACTTTTTACAAAAAGCAACCTAGATAAGTGCTGGTCATTGAGAATAAGAAGCACCATGATTTTTTATAAAATTACTATCTTGTACGTAAATAAAACTTGGGCCTAAAGTAAAAACTTGAAAAATATAACATATGAATTTAAAACAGTTATTTTTGGCACATATAAAATTACTTATTCTAACAGTGTTTGACAATAATTTCACATTTATCCATCGTACACTCAAGTCATTCTAATACCCATCTATTTGTTAAATGATAGGAAACGTTAAAAAAACACTGCACACTCTGAAAAACTTGGCATAGTTTACTTTTCAATTTTAATTTGTTAAGAATCTTACTGACTAGAAATTTTTGGAATAAAGGCATCTAGTTTTATAAATGATCTTAAAGTCCAAAATGAGCCAATTTTATAAGGAGTAAAATAAATTCAAAAATTCATTTGAAAAAGTAACATGAGACTCAGGTTAATGAATTTTTCTTAAAAATAAAACATTCACCATTTTTGTAGCTCAAGGCAATAATACAATGTAAACATAATGTAATATTAAGGTCCAAAGTAAATTTTAGAATCAAAGTTTTTAAACTAGTGATATTCAATTTAAATTCGTATTTTCAATTCAACTAAGTTAAACTTAGTTGGTTAATGGGAATACCGTCAAAATTATAATTGCATGTAAACTATTTTTATTTATAATCACAGTCTTCTCAAATTATTTTGAATTAAAACTAAACATTTTGTGTATCAAACTAATGAAATAAAACTTAAATCATATCAAAATATTAATCTGGGTAGCTCTAAGGTAACTGGCTCATTTTGTAATCCGAGGATCACCGGTTCAATTCAAGACCCAGTCGCTGTATATAATTGGGCTATTAATTACCTATCGAACAATAGGTTGATGTTGGCCACTAATAAGACCAAATTTGGACCCTTCCAAATCAAATTGTAAAAAATTCCACTGGTCTTGATTAACAAAAAAATAAAATTCTGATTTATCAATGTTAAAAAAACAGTAAGCTTAACGTTATGTTTGAATTAGTTGGAGATGTAAAAGGAAGCTGTAAAATTTGTAGTATAAGACAGCTAAAACTGCAATATACTGTAATCTATAAAAAGGCTTCAAAAGCTTGTTTCAGAAAGTTAACGCAAACATTAAAACACTTATTGTAAAATAACAATTAACAAATCTACAATTAATTTGTAATATTAACTGAACCCTACCAACAATGTAAATTATAATTAGCTATGCAATGTTTTATTTATTAATACAATCAACACTAAATATAATTATCAAAGCAGTGGCTTCCAATCACACAATAGATCACTACAAGAAACACCTCTTGCATCAATCATCAAACAATTTAAAACTTATTTTTATTATCTTGGCATAATATTTAAAGTTAAAAGTTTAGTTGGATTAATGAGTTAAGAATACATTTGAGGAATATCCGGTTTCAAAAAATCCATCTGAGCTTATATTTTGCTAGTTCATTTTCTTCTGAATGCAAACTACTACTTAACAGTAAAAAATAATTTTTAAGACCCCTTATATTTTTAACACCCCCCAAAGCTAAGCCATATCCATATCAAAATGTTTGTATTAACATCACAGTGGGAAATAAGTTAGATCAAGGATATGTTTAAAGGGAATGTTTTCAGTTCATTTAAACAGCTGTCCTTATAGCCATATGACGTCACCATTTCAAATTTAGGTCTGACAGAGCAAAGACACATTCATGTCAACAATTTTAAAAAGCTTCTTCCCTGTGGGAAATTCACTAAAAGGTACATAACCAGTTATTTAATTCTCAAGCCGAAACTAATGTTACAAGTTATTTATCAAGTTAGTAATATTAATACTTTAAGGACTCATTCATTATTTATATCTTTTATTGTATCCAATAATAGAATTCAAACAAATTTTCAACGTTTAATATATATTTAGGCTGAACATGGCAATTTGCCTTAAGATAGTGTTTTAATTTTGAGACACGGGCCAAATCATAGAGGAAGACTGAAAATTTAGAGTGGTTCTTAGAAATACTTAAAAAAAAAGTTTTGTTAGATGATGCAAATGCACAACTAGCAAAATAACGACGATTTACTCCATAATAAATACTATATGCACTCAAGTATATATAATACCATAGGTGCCAACATAGAAATGGAACATAAATATAATTTGTAACTTATTCAATCAAAATGCATCGTAACCAAAACCTCGCTCTTCCAAAGGTCTAATGACAAATAAGATGACTATTGATGCTATCCCAGATACGTTGCTCTTACTAGTCTGAATAAAGATGGGATTACAGATAGATAGCTGGGATGAAGGAGGCAGACTCATCCACCATTGCTTGAAAACCCTACAGCAAAAACAAAAAACCGGATTATCCGGACCAGGTTTTGAAAAAAAAATAACAGTTAACATATGAATGTTATCTCAAGATTCATCAAAATGTCTAAAAGATTTCCAAGACGTAACCACAGTACATTCCTGGACGCATCAAGTGATACTAACGATGAATGCGTAACATGATGATTGCACATTCTATACTCTGTGAGTTGGAATTGGGGTGTTTCCAAGCACTTACATATGCGGGAGTGGTCACCCATTAAAATTTCAATAGCGAACTTTTAACCATAGCGGTTTCATTTTGAGGCTAGATGTACAAGCATTTAGCGCATTCGCGGGCGGTCACTATTTGTCATTTTAATACTGAACTGGCAAAGTGTAGGTGTTCACTGTTCAGGTTAGACGTACAGTGGTTGGTTGTTACAGAATTATTTTTACGGTCAAAGTGCATACTAAAACTGTAGTCATGAGTGGTTGTAAAAGGAAGGTTTTTTTAATGTCAGAAGGGCATTTTATTTCTTACCAAAAAAAATAATAATTTTTTTACTTTAATGAAATTAAAAACCAATTTTTAACACGTTAAATACTTGCAATATTTCACGGTTCTGTTGTTGTACAGAATTTAGAAGCCGTACGCAGGTGCTATTCACGTTTGTTGTCTATGCGACGTGGATGTTTATAATGGTATATAGTATAGTTTCAGCTCATCCGGATCGTGACCTCGCCACATTAATCTGGATAAATCTGACGTTAATGTACCAGAATAACATACCTAAAATATATAACAATTAATTGTATCGAATAAAAACAATGTTAATTAAACTGTTCTATCTAACCAGCTTCACCTGTAATTGTAGATGAAAGAATAGTGAAGAGTTACAGGCTTTTATACTGTTCTTTATTGAGTTGCAGTAATTTTGTCCCAGTGTATTTTAAGCCTAAATACAGGAAAACAAACATGTATAGAAAAATTAAAAATGTGTTTCATTGCCTAGTATTAAGTGAAAAATGTTAATGAAAAAAAACACCCAAAAATGTCTATGACTCAGTTATATGTTCTTACTCTTTTCACAAAATATCTAAGTTAAGAAAGGCTTCACAGTTAGTGGTGAATGAAGTCTTGAATCAAGTTACAATAGAGCTTAACGTTGGAAAAAACTAAGGGGTTTTATTGTTATTAATTTTTTACTTCAACTATATGCTTAATCAAAAACAAGACTGGTCACAAAAATTTTGAATAACAGGTTTCTACTTTGTTTCAGATAAAGTAATGTTTTCAAAATCATTAATTTAACTACTAATATGATTCTAACACATTGCCAGCACTTCATCTCCATTTCCAAATGTCCTGAATACACACCAGTGAACATATTGGTTTGGTTAATTTTTTAAACGGGGAAGCTTAGTGGAAGATCAGCTGTTTCAGGGACCAACTACAATATTAGCTTTTAAGAGTGTTTAGGGCTTATATAATTATTTCTGACGACCAATGTAGGGTGTTTGTAGCTCATGAGTTAGTAAATGCTATACCATAATAATCATCTATGTTTAAAAATTATAAAATCTGAACTAATTGAGGTTATTTTGTAAGTAACAATAACAAACTTATAAGTTAATATTTTCTAAACAACCAGTCTATAACTTCGTCATCAAAACAGAATATATTTTGATTTAAAAACTCTTTAGTAGAGCATTACTTGGTTTTATAGTAAAATGCCAAGATAGAAAAAATACCATTTTCAATTTTATTATCGAGAATATTTTATTTTGCAAAACTGGCTATAAAGTTTCAGTCTTTCAAAGTCAATTTTATCTATAGCCATTTAGAAAACATTTATTGAACAGTTTATGAAATCATTTAAGTAATTTTTTGTTTCCATTTAAAATAGCAAAATAATATTTTATTTATTATCAATAAGGATTTTTAAAATTTTGTTTGTACGTAAAATGGCAATACTTAATTGGAGAAAAATGAACATTAAAATAAAAACAATAAAAATTTAAACTTTTAACACATTTTAAAACAATAAGACTGAAAAATAAATTAATAAATCAATAATTACAAAATAAACGTAGTTATAAACATTAACATTACTAACAAGGATATTTTACAGAGTATAATGTTCAATTAATAGTAACCATTGATATACAGAATAAATAAAGAAGGTGATTGGTAACAAAAAGTATTCATATATTATCAAGAATACTGACACAAAAAAAGAAGGGCTTCAGTAAATTTTGCAAAAAATAATCAATTTCTCGTAGACCTCTGCCTATATTAAAAATTTAGCCAAAAAATAAGAATTTTGATTTAAAATAGTTTAATAGCCAGTTAAAAAATTAAATTTAGTAATCAATAGCTGGGCAGCATTTTCAAGGGCAATTTGTTGCTTCTTCATATGCCAATTTATAACTTACGGTCATAAAATGCATGAAAACCAATGCACTCCTCATTTCACCACCCCTTTCTTAAACACACAATCAACAACACTTTCAACAAATTGTATGGAACACATCACATAATAACAACATATTAGTCAATGACACAATAAGGCAGTATATGTAATAATTCCCCATTGTATGACGTTCTAGATACGACTTCGTGCCATTCACTAAACCCTTCGTCACCTTTACTTGTTTTTAACCCAGAATGGTCCGCACAACCGTTTAAACACTCAGTATGTTCTGTTTGTAATCTTCGGACATCTTCCTCGGTGACTGGACGAGGAGAAGAAGGAGAGGGGGGAGGACTCGGCGACTCGTCCCACTGAATCGCTTCCAAATCCAACGGAGGTAACCTTGCAAGGATCTCTTCAACAGTACGTTCGATGGATTCCTCGGGAGCAGGAGACGGAGGCACTGTTGAAGAGGCACGGGATGATTGTGCTGGGCCCACAGTAGAGTGGGAGGGAAGTGATTCTGTGCCTGGCCTTAGTTCTTCCTGATTTGATTTGATAACATCTATGGAATCATCATTTACCACTTCGGATTGTGATCTAAGGAACTTGGCTATGTGCTCGGTCTTATTCCGAGTCAACTCATCCGTTTGAGTGTGGGGCAGTACACAATTGGCTTCCGTCCGATTGTCCGCAGGTAACGTCCCATCAGTCTTCGACTTTAGGTCTGCCAGCAACTCTTGAGTAGTTTTCACTCTCGGAGTCCTCGCGATAGAGGCTATTTTTTCCTTAACTATATCATCACTAGAAGCTTGACTAATTTCCTTCCCTAAATGGTTTTTAGACCCTTTTTTTCGACCCTTTTTTTTCTCACTGAGTGGTCGACTGTCGGCCTTCATTACTACAGAAATGATCTCACAGCCGTCCGAAGCTCGGTCACTAGAATCACGACTACATTCACCGACATCGGGCCTGAATGTCGAACCGTTGAGTCGAGGCATTTTGGCAGGGGGTTTTTCACTCGGAGATGTCTCTTTTCGTAGGCGCTTGTTGGAGGCATGAGTTTTAGGCACTGCGTCACCCCGGCTAGGTTGAGAAAGGGCAGGACTTGTGGTGGTGCTGGGTATAGACATGGCAGGAGAGATAACACCTGGTTTTGGTTGTGTCGTGCCTCCGGAGCATCGGTTGCTGCTAGTGGATGTCACAGGCAACTTTGCTGACCCGTTGTGTTGAGGCGTGTCAGTCTGAGGAAGAATCATGTCACGCCATCTCCGCACCAAATCCTTAGCTCTTTTGGCCAAAGCATCATTTGTGGTTTTTCTCCGCAGCTCATTAATATATTTGCCCAGTCTTGTAGTCTGTAAAAAATTGTAAACATTTATAGGATATAATTTCATTTCTTACATATAACAGTAAGGGGGGAAAGTGGCTCTATGTAGTAACATACATTGAATATATACAAGCTACTCTCTCATATATCAGAAAATAAATATTCTTTGAAGATTTATTTGGCTCAAAATAAATGGAAAGTTCTTATTTGAAAATTGTTTTTGTTTTATAAAGGACTAAAATTTAACAGGTAATTATAAATATGAAGAGAGAAATGAGAATGATACAGCATTTTATATTTATGTATGACCAATAATTCTAAAACTGAGCATAGGCTTATTCAAATATTCCCAAAATAACTTTTAAAATGGAAAAATATATTTTATGTAAGCCATGTTTGTCAAAATACCCTCAAAAAGCACCGTTAATATATACTGGTGCCAGTCTTCAAGAGCATCTAGATAATTTCATAATGCAATTTGCAGTATTAAACAATGGTCTTTAGTAGGCCTAATAGTTTTACATGCTTTATGTTCTCTTCTGGGACAACCAAGGAAGTGAATTGAGATACAGTCAACTCTTGATTTCTACAGTTGCAGATTACCTTTGGCCACCAGGGACCAATTTAATTTATATTACCTGTATTAAAGCAGCAAAAACAGTTCTGCAATGTTTTCGTAATCAGAAAAATGTTTTCATAATCAATTTTTAAAATGCTTAGAAATTGTTCATTTTTGAAGTGTATAAAGTAATTATAGTCAAATACAAAGAGCAAAAGTTTTGTCATATCTGTACTAATTAGTGTATTTTTATGGTCCTTGTTAAAATACAACAGACTGTTCTATATGATTTCAAATTGATTTTGAATCAGCTGTTATGTTTTTTATTGATTTATTTTTGTTTTATGTTTTGTCTCTAGTTTGTTGAATTAATAAAAATAAGATAAAATGATGTGAGTATTTAATTTGTTGAGAAAGAACACACTATTTTAATTTTATTTATTTTAATTTAATGCTCAAGCGTTTTCCTAGTCTTCAAAAAAGAAGTAAAATATGGCGACCGTGACAGGACCTGGAAACCTTGAGTTAAATAAATTGAAGAAACAGAGAACAGTACTTAGGAGATCTTTTACAAATCTATAGCAATCAATTATAGATAAAATAAACAATCATGACAGCCAAGATTTTATTGAAGTAGAAGGAAATCTAAAACTATTAGAAAAGAAGAATGACCAGCTACAAGAACTGAACGAATCGTTGATGGAAAAACTATTGGAACAAGATTGTCAAGAGGACCAACTGGATGATGAACTCTCGGGATGCGGTAAGTGTTCAAATAAGTTTTATACTAACAAAGCCAAATTTGATAGTTTGTTTAAATCTAATGGAAAGGTAGTTTCCAATTCTTGTAATGCCTCCAATTCTAGTACCCTAAGTGAAACAAAAGCAAAAATTATACTTTCTAAAATTGAATTAGTGAAATTTGATGGGAATCTTAAGAATTGGCTACACTTTTGGAGCCAATTCCAAAAAATTTCATCTTCTTATATAAGTAACCGAACCCAAATCTAGAGCTAGGGAAATTGTAACCAGCTTTTCACCAATAGGTGACAATTATCCAAAAGTAATTGAATGTCTCAAATCTAGGTTTGGTAGAGAGGATTTACAGACTGAAATTTATGTCAGGGAACTGTTGAAAATCACTTTTCAAAACTTCAGAGAGAAGATCCCCATTTCACATTTATACCATAAGATAGAAACTCAACTTAGGTCATTACATACTTTGGGAGTAACCATTGACAAGTGTGCAGCTTTAATGTACCTTTTAGTTGAGTTATGTCTGTCTGAGGAACTCCTTAGAGCATGGCAACGATCACTAAGAAGTGCCGGAGATAAACCTGTAGATCTTAAGACTAAATTAGAATCTCTAGTATCTTTCCTAAAAAGTGAAGTGGAATCAGAGGAACGGATCAAACTGGCTATGAATAGGTTTGATTCTTACAAATCGGTAAGTCAAAATTGGGGTGAGTATATTAAGAATAAATCTAATCCAGCACAAGGTAATAGTAAAGCGGTAATAAGTCTCTATTTAAATTCATCTAACAGACTCAACGATTATAGAGTTCCATCTGGTTCAGAGTTAGTTGATTTACCATCCAGTTCAATTCCTAAGTGTGTGTTTTATGATGGCTCCCACAGTAGTGAGAATTGTTTTAGCGCTAGAAAACACCCTTATAACATAAAGGTAGATATTTTGAAGAAAAAGGGATTGTGTTATTTGTGTTTAAAACCTAAACATCTGGCCAAACATTGTAAAGTGAAATTGCAATGCAACATTTGTATTAGGCGACATGTATCTTTAATGTGTAGACGAAGGAGTTAAACAAGTAGACATTTGCCAAAACGCCTCAGATGTGCACACAGAAAATTCTTCAAGATCAGAGGTTTTGTTGCAACCTTAAATATCTGTATTAGGAATGATGAAAAAATGAAGAACGTTCGGGCACTTATTGACACCGGATCACAGAGATCTTATATTACCAAAAGTCTTGCCAAGAAAATGTAGTACAAACCCATCAGGCAAGAAAAGCTGCAACATTCACTTTTTGGTGGGATAAGTGGTAACATTGAAGAACACACTTGTTATCGAGCCAGGCTTGGCAACTTGTTAACTAATTACGCTTGCAATTTTGAAGTTTCAGAAAAAGACAAAATATGTAATGCTATTCCAGTTGCGGGCATTGAAGATTGGATGGTTGAGTTGAGGAATTCAGGAGTTAGCATTTTGGATAATTCTGCAGGGCCCATTGATATCCTTAGCGGAGCAGATACCCTGGGTAAACTGTTGATGGAAGATAGAATAATTTTAAGTTCAAGATTAGTTGCTGTAAGAACCTTACTTGGATGGACCTTGTTAGGAAAGACTTCATCAAAGTCAGTGGTAACAATATTATATAGTAGTATATTATTATATTATATTATAGTCATGATATAAGGGGAATCAGAGATTCCCCTAATATGATGTCTACCCATTCAATGTTATTCAAAAGAAAAACCGATCTCGCAGCTTTGGGAATTAGATGTGATCGGAATTGAAGATCCAAATTAACAAAAGAACAAGTTAGAAGAAGAAACTAAAGCTACAACGTTTTTCAACAAGTCTGTTCAGATTAATGGCGATGGGCGTTTTGAGGTGCCTTTACTTTAGAAAGAAGGACATTCACCTTTGCTAACCAATGTAAATATAGCTATTAAAAGACTTGAGTCAACAGTGAAAAAGCTTAGGGAAAAGAAAACATATGATAACATTTTTTAACAGTTTATGATAACATGTTGGAATGAGAACAAGAGGAGATCATTGAAGATGTCCCATTCACTCCAGATTTTGGTAAGCGGAGCCATTATTTGCCTCATCGACCAGTCTACAAAGAAAACAGAACCACCAAGGTAAGGCCTGTTTTGATGCATCTGCTAAAAAGTATAATCAGCCTTCTCTGAATGACTGTTTAAGTAAGGGTACTAATTTGATTGAATTGACACCTTCCATTCTGTTACATTTCAGAATGAATGAGATAGGCGTGATTTCTGATATCAAGAAAGCTTTTTTACAAATCATTTAATCTGAGTCAGACAGGGACTTCCTAAGGTTTTTGTGGTACAATAAGGAAGGAAAAATATAAATTTACAGGCATAAATGAGTAGTTTTTGGTGTGTCTTGTAGTCCACTTTTACTGGCAGCTACCATTAACTATTATTTATATCTTGCAATGATGGGGACTAATTATCCCAAGCCATATGTAGAACAGCTCATGCATAGTTTCTATGTTGATAATTGTATAGCAAGTGTACATTCTGAGGATGAATTGACTGACTTTATTTCCCAAGCTACTAGTTTATTTTCAGATGAAAATTTTGAACTGAGAGGGTGGGAGTTTACTGACAAAACTCTCTCATGTTGGGGGACAAGAGAACAGATGTGCTCAAACTCAATGTGGATTCACTCAAATCAGTTGATTTACAAGAGGTGACTAAGCGTAAAATACTTTCTATTACACATACAGTTAGTAAAGTCATTTGCATTTCTGCCCCAGAGACAATCCTCTCCAAGACACTATTGCAAAAGTCTTAAATGAAATTTAAATGGGATGAGGAGGTTTCAATTGACATAAAATATGACTTTCTGAAATGGTTCAGAGAACTGAAATACTTGCAAAGTGTTAGCATCCTTCTTTTTTTGCTGGGGAGGATGGTTCTAGTAGTTTACATATATTTTGTGACCCTAGTAAACATGGATATGCAACTGTCATATTTCTTAGGACGGAAACCAATGGATTGGTCAATTTTCATTTTGTAGCAGCAAAATCACTGGTGGCACCATTAAAGGATCTGTCAATTCCTCACCTGGAACTTCAAGCAGCAACAATAGGAGCTAGACTACGAAGATCTATTGCAGACAATCTTAATTTCCCTGGGATAGGAACATATTTTTTGGAGTGTTTCAACTACAGTTATATATTGGATCTAACGAGATAATTGATAAGATAATTGGGCTACTTTTGTTTGGAACACAAGTCAAGAAATTTTGTCATTAACTAGTAAAATGTCCTGGAGACATGTACCTGGGGTTACGAAATCGGCTGATTTACCCAGTAGAGGATGTTCGGCTAAAGACTTGGTTGACTGTAAATGGTGAGAGGGCCCCCAAACCCTGGTTAAAACTGTTTCCAGAAGAATGGCCTGAAGAGAGCAAATTTACAACAAAGAAAATATCAAGAAACCTGAACTAAAACTGTGTCTAGAAGCGGCCAGACCCTTAAAAGACCACAAAGACTTGACTGCTAAAAAAAGGTGACTTGGTGACTGTTGAGGAACTTGTGACCTCCGATCCTCAAGGTGGGAGGATGTTAAATAAGGAAGAATGAGTTCAAATTGATTTTGAATCAGCTGTTATGTTTTTTATTGATTTGTCTTGTTTTGACCTAGTTGGTTGAATTAATTAAAATGAGACAAAATGATTTGAGTATTTAATTTGTTGAGAAAGAACACATATTTTTAGATTTATTTCTTTTAAATTAATGCCGAAGTTTTTCCTAGTCTTCAAAAAATAAGTAAAAGTCCTGTAGTTTTACCTTTGATGCCATGATTTATTGTTGACATGCTCTACCACCTGAGTAATGTGTATTTTATTAGGCTGTTGTAAAACATGTTCTGGACAACAAAGAATTTCAATTTATAATCAGAATTTTATAAGTCCCATTTATTAATCAAATTTTTCCAATTTTGGCCGGGATTGAGCAAAAGAATAATAATCCACTTTAATAGTTTATGACTGACTCACAGTCGACCATTGTGAATCAAATTAATCCATAGGAGTAAGATCCATCTTACTCCTATCAGTCTCGTTAGATCGCAGGAGCAAGACTGACAGAGTGATTCTGTAATGTGTTTAGAAGTCTTTTGACATTTACGCTACTAACCCAACAATGACAGTAGAGTAGAATGTCGAAAAATACACTGTTTTACTACTCTCGGCCGTTCTTATTTGTTACATTGTCTTATTTAGGCTTAATAACCCTTTAACAAGTACGATATTTTGCATCAAAATAGTATTGACGTTTTAAAACCTCTTTTGATGTTTATGCAAAAAGGATTGAAATGAAATGAAAAATGTCTTTATTTGAGAGGCGAAGTTAGGACTAATGAGTCCTCTCTACCACTTAACCTCTAACAAACAAAACTTACATTAACTAACATAAAACGACCTTAGGTCGTAAATAATAACATAACATAAAATAAATTATTAAATAAGCTAATTTGTTTTTTAAACAAAAAAACCTAGATCAGACAAACACACTCTATTCTCTAAATCGCTGTTACCCCAGTTGTCAATGACACACATCACCCGTCACTACCTCGCCCTAAAACATGATGCTTCACCTCCGCCCCGAACCGAGTATGGTTACCCTCATTATTAAGAATATCAGGAAGGAGGTTCCAGTACCTAGAAGCAGAGACAGTGGAAGAATTTGTATAAAGGGTTGTTCGATGAATTGGAATTGAAAGAAGGTGAGAGCTCCTGCGATTACTTATATCAGAAATGAAAGTGAAATTATTGGAAAAACAAGAAGTTACGTTATGATTGATAATGAAGTGCAACAGACAAAGAGTATGAAATTCTCAAAGTTCTTTAAGCCTTATTAATGAAAGAATATTAAAATATGGTGAAACATGGTCGGAATGCCTCAGACAAAAATTAATTGAATGCTGTAATTTTGTGCCTGTTGAAGCCGATTTGAGAGCTCCACAGCCATGTCATTTATCACCACATCACAGTAGTTGAAGTGTGTCAGAACAAGGGTCTTTACCAGCATTGTCTTCACGTTCATCGGAAGAAACACAGCAAAACGTTAATACTATGACTGGCAGCAAAACCCTTTTGCAAGTGAAATTGACTTGGTCAGACCATTTCAACTAGGCCTACTTCTTATGTATGTTAATGTTTAGGTAAAAGATAACTCAATAAAATGTATTAAAAATACCTCAAAATTTAAGTATTTAAAAGTTTTAAATAGCAGTACAGACAGATGAGTGAATGTTTAGGTTTACAAATTATTATTGAATAATGGTTTTTATTATCAGCAGATCAATCAGATAATACAATACCAAATGGCTCTGCTGGAAATGACCAATTACATTAACAGTAATGATTTGAGTTAGTTAAAATTAAGAATGAGATAGAAGAGGAATAGTGATTTTGAGATTATTTGAAATAAAAAAACACAGTAGCCGTAAACAAAAGATTATTTATTTATTAATAATTATAATAATTATTTGTTATCTTTTTCAAATTTTACTCCAGTTAACTTTTATTCTACATATATATTCATCATTGCAACTTGTGATCTATGTATTTATGTCTCTTTTATTGTTTAGCCTATTCATATCTATTTTAGCTTTTAGGCTTCTCTTATAAAATGGTTTTTACTTTGATATATCTTTGCAAAGAATCATTACAACAGGACTTTTTCTGAACATGTTTTTTGTTTTGTTTACTTACACACACAAATCAATTACTCTGAAGTATTGGAAAGAGTTTTGGAAATTTGAAATACGGTACTTCAATGCCTTCCCTTAAAAGCATCTATGCAGTTCACATCATCCACATATAAAATAATGCAATTCATTATATTTATTCACATGAAACATAATGAATTCTTACCTCAAGTGCTTCTTTAGTGATAGGTGTTTTCTCCAGAAGAGACACAATCTCCAACACTGTGACCATGTCCACAACCTGTTAAAAAGATTTGACATTCATTGATTGACTTGGGCTACTTTCAATCTATCTCAGGTCATGCATATTCTTTGTTGTAACAGTAGTAACAGGATTGTGATTTGGTTACAATTAATAAAAGATTTCAGTATGAATTACATATATTAACCCTCACTACACATGCCTGTACTCTCAGTCCGTATTGGCTGTAACTTGGACTTTCATGTGATTATAAATGCTCTTTTGCATTTTATATTTATTTTTAGGTTAGAAAAGAGTAATAAAACATAAAAAATATTAAAAATTATGTATTTAAAGGTAAAGTGACTTATTTACAAGTTAATAGTTGATTATAAACATATATATCTTCTTAATATATATATAAATATTCTGTACTTGTGTTTGTAATTGAAATCCTTCTAAATGGCTGGACCAATACTGATTAATTTTTTGTGTGTATTCAAGGACGTTTGGAAATGGTTTAGATTCACGATTCGATCTAATCTGTCCAAAGGGCTATGCCTCAGAAGGTATAAAAGGCTGTAGTGTCAAGTTATATTAATTTGGTGTTTACAAAATTAACAGCTGTGATTAAATAATTTAAAGGGTTCATTAACACGATCAAAGCTGATAATTTTTATGTATGCCACGACCTGTACTGAAGGGTTTTAGGGTGTTTGTTATTAAATATCTTATAAAGACAAAAATCACGAACAAAGTATTATACACAGTGAAGGAACAACTACAGACAACATTCACAATCAAATATAACCTTCAGACTGATTCGTGGCTCCATATCCAGTCAAAATTGGGTGCACAGGAACAAATTTACGTATCGAATGCATATGGGAAGGACGTGTAGTGACACGTTTACGCTTAAGCAGCATTAAATGTATTAAAGTGTCATTTGTTCAGATGTAAACAATTAGTAATTTAAGCTTTACTATTCAATGTAGTTTTATACACCATGTTATTTCACAGTTTTACTTAAACTTCCCTTAAAAATTGCCTGGATATACGACCAGTGCATTTGTGTACCAAATTTCATAAAAATTGGATGATTAATATTAATGTTATGAATTTTAAAGATAAATTTTCAACAACTATTAACAATAAAAATAAACATATTTACCAAACAGGGGCAATGCCCCTTATCTCCGCCCATGCAAATAAACACACCAACTTAAACGAAAAAAATAACTGCAAACAAATAGTACTGATAAAATTGTGTAATAAGATGGTCAGTAGACATGGTTTTTAAAGTAATGCATATTTTATGTAGACCTGTGACAGTATTTGAATGAGTAAAGGATTATGAAAAGTTCCAGTGATAGACTACCTCATATTTAAAAGTTAATAGCTCTTTTTGGAATCAAAATCCATTATTACTTTATCAACGATGTTGAAATTTCACGTAAGTGCCTTATTATTTTTTCAAGCCCATTCATTTCTCTTTATTCTAGCCCATCTAAAGAAGGGATTTGATGCTTAATGATTTTTTACTACTACACTTTTAAAAATTCAGCAAGACGCGATATGTTGACTGCTTATATGGTGCTTTTGAACTATTAATAAAGTATTATGGTGACACCATAGTAGATGGTTAACAGCACAGTACTATCGTGATCCATGAGTTCAAACATTGCCTCTTATTGATATCTATCAACTACCTCTGTACTTAAAGGATAAATAATGTTCCAAAAGTGAAGTGCTACACTCTTGCCTCACAGGTGAGCTTGTGTGAATTGCATAGGCCTAACTACCTATCTAAAAATAAAATACACAACTAACACTGATTAAAAAATGTATCAATATATGAATTTCATTGACAATAAATTGATCAGAATAATTTTAAATTTTTCACGGCTATAATAGGTCGTGATACAATAGTGCTAAAATTAATTTTGAAGTAGGTCTATAAGTTTTTAAGATGCTCATGTTTTCGATCAACTCTGTCTTCCACTATGAAACTAAAGACTGAGCTAATGTCCTCAGTAACGCTATAAAATCCAGTTTTTATATGTTCAGCAAAATGGAGCACTGAGAATCCCCTTTATGTATTCGAATTGACTTTGAGCCAGCTGCTTTTGCGACTGTCGGGGATATTCTTCTAATAAATCTTTTGATAAACATTATCGCCTAAGTTTCAAGGCTGATCCTGGGAGTCTGAATCTGAGGACTAGATAGACCATGAGGTCGACGTTTGTCTATAGGCCTAGATAGAGAGGAAGCAAAGAGAGGTGGGGTACAGTACAACACAACCCATTTCTTTGTGGTTACAAGTACTTTCGAAATTTCTTAAACAATATAAGTAAAAATGGTCACTACTGTCCCAGTGTCAACAATACAGGAGAACATACAATCTTTTATGCAGTAAGTGACAAAACAGTAGAGTTTCTCTGGTGTCCGATGTTGGACATTTTTGTCCTGACTATTTTGAGATGCTCCATTCTGAAGAGCACTGGAACTGTATAGTCATCTTATCTTAATCAGTTTTGAAGATTAATAAGTCCATTCTAGTCAAGTTTGATTGAATCTTAGCTAGGAACAGAGTCGTTAAGTCCCATACTCCCGGTAGCTGAAGGCATGCAGTAGGCATTTGAACCTCACCACAAAAAAAAGTATTATATCTTTAAATACCTATACTACATGACTGAAAGTCCACATTTATTTATTTATTTGACAAAAATGTTATAGACCTATAAAATTTAAATTAGGCCTGATTTTATAGCTAAAATCACAGTGGCATGTAGTACCTACAGGATGGTTTTCTAAAATGCATTGTTTTCCTAGCTCACCTTAATCACCCCAGGCATTATCAATTTAGTGTTCCTTTGCCACAGAAATGAGCTACCTTGTCATTGGTCTCATTACCTAAAAGCTATAGTCTGCTGTATAGTGATTCAAACCAGTTTTCGTCAGGAGGCATATACACTGAGATGTTGAGCTGTCATAAGCTTTCCAAATGGCATGGGGAGAGCACGCCACCACACACTATTACTTGTGTATTAAGTTAAGCAGGTTATTGATATTTTTAACTTATTAATATTGTTTTAAGAAAGAAAACTAACCTAACTTAACTCCAGAGAGCACCGGATGTACAATACATTGTATGAAGACAGTGAGCCGTGGGAAATTTTTTTCATATGTCTTCTAGGAAGCGGCTGGATATTGCAAGGATTGGGTTAATCAACGCCGGTTATGAGGGGTTCTACTATATTTGTATTTTAAATAAAAATCTCAAAAATGGTCATATTTTAAATTTTTGCTGATTTTGTCTAACATTTAAAAAAACACAAAAATACATAGAAGCATAGACACAAAAATTTTATTTAAGAATTTATTTTGATAAAATGTTTTTAAATGCCCTAGAAAAAAACTAAAATATTTTTTTAAATACCCTTAAAAATTGGATGAGTCTAAAAATGTTGAGGTTATAATAACAAAAATAATTGGGTATTACAAACGCCTAACTTAAGGGGATTCATCACCAAAGTCCATACCAGCACTCAGGTCTTAAGACATAATAAGTTGTTTATTGCAACATCAGACTCTCTAATGATAAAAAGAATCCCTTACTTCACTTCTCCAATTCTGATTTTAAGACATTCAAAAACATCACCATGTAATTTTATGTAAAACAAAGTTTCACCCAAGTGTAAAACTTTGTTTTACATAAAATCGTGATGGAAAATGTTCGCAATAAAAATCTAAATAACATCAATACACCATCACCAATAATGAATTTCAAACAAAGAATCACTATGCCGTTCTGACTATTAGAGCTTAGATACCTAAGGTAATTAGGGCCTATAATTCACAAGTGGAGTATTCAGCCAATTCTCATTTGTTATAAAAGTTATAATATTAAATTTATTTTGGTATATTCCATTAAAATTAAGGTGTATTCAGGCTAACTTTCATTTTCCGCTGTGACGAACCTTATGGATTTTTTTAATGGAAATAGATAAATAATTAGTCTACGAGTTCTAGCAGTCTATGAACATTCTATTAGAAGTGCCGTTGGCAATTAAAGAGGGCTACACTCTCCGTAATCAAATTCGAACACTGTAGCGTACTGCAAGTTAATTGTGTCTAAAGGTTATTTCTGCCATTATAAACAACATAGGTCTGACACACACTATGATAGGTGAAAATCAGACAAATATGATAAAAGTATAAATATGGTTATTGTTCAACATTTTATAAAATGATTTGTTTTTCAATAACTAAAGGCCTTTTCCCACTGGGTAGTATCCTTAAAAATCACAACCATATGCCTAAAAAATTATGTAATATTGAATGCATTAGGCCTATGAAATTACTTGCAAAATAACCAAGTATCATCACAACGTATATATAAGGATAGAGCATACTATTTAACAATTTAAAAAATATTGGTAGGCTGTATTAACATACTTTTCTCCACTATGGGGATTGGTTTATCACCTAGTAGCCTATCATTCTTTACTTGTTGAAGGAGAAGATTATAAGTATATATTATGACTTTTACTCCAAAGTAGTTTTATCAGTACTAAAAGGCCATTTCATTAAGATTTCAAAAAGCGTTTGCAAAATCAAAGAGAGCATTACTAAATTACTAACTATTCCTTGTGGTTATGACAACTTTTTACTTTTTGGAGGATCAAAAGTCTAATTCTTATACCATTCCTATGTGAATTTCCATGAATGGTTTAACGTATTTACAGTTCATTATGCATAGTGAAAATAGGGAAGAGGACTTAAGTACAATATTTAGCATTACAGCAGTATCATGGTTCGACTACCAACCGGAACTGTTGTAATGATCAGAGCGCAAGCGCAGTGCCGCGTATGAGAGGCTGTGAGGTGGGCCAAGGGTAGGCAGTACTTTCTACAGCTCCGCACAATAGATTTTAAACACAAAATGATCATCTTATCCGAAACCACGATGAAAAACAATTTCACCAACAACTCTCATGATGTTACAGGTAAATTTAATAGGGATTTTAGGTCAAATAAGGTCGTATATTTCCAGATTAACACTTAAATATAACACCTAAAACAACACGTACACGCCACTCACGAGTGTTTCTACGTAGCCACAATTGATTCTTAAAAACCTTTAACCGTGAAATTTATAAGCATGTTCAAACCTTACATTGTATTCCTTGTCGAGTGCCTTCAGTAACTTTTCCTTAATCTCTGGAGGAGATTGCTGCATGAGGCCGTAATTGGTCTCGAAGGTAACAGCTCCCCAACCGACATACAGCCACCCAACACTTATGGCGGACATGTACTATTGAGGAATTCTGGGAGCATAATAACTGGCAGACCTGTTACGATACTTCACGAACCTGACGTCATTTTAACCGAAGTTTCACTTCGGGAGTTTTCGGCAATTGCATTGATTTGGTTGAGAAGGAAATCAGCTGTTTACCAGATGATTACGGTTGTAGCTGGAGACAGTCAGCCAGCAACTAACGCAATAATTTTATTGTACTATATAGTGAACAAATATGTAGTACAAACTTTTTGATGTTATATCGAACACTTATATCATAATACTAGGGGTACAATAAAATATTAACTTCATAGGATGTTAGAACTAAGAAAAAAACAAATCTTTTAAGTTTGCATCAGTCTCGTATTTTGTGTAGGATATTACTAAATATTTTTACGGTTCGAATGAAATAACAAACCATAAGGTTGATAAATCATTACGTTTAATTGATAAATAATGTTTTTCATAGAAAATTATAAAATTAAAAAATCCCGCTGTAGTAGCACACCTGAGTACTCAGCAAATTTCCGTACCAATGTTATAACTGTTACTTCACAAGCATATCGTAGAAAATGAGTAAAGTAGGTTTTTTGCGATGAGAAATATTAAAATTGGGATTTAAAAATATTAGTTGGATTAATTAATTGAATAAAGGAAGACAACATGTTTTATTACTATATTTTTATTACTTAAAAGAAAGTCATAACAATTTGTTTTTTAACAATAATAACACGGGAAAAGAGTTAGTGTGTTATTAGCTGTCACAAGGAACATAAAATTTATATTTTTCATCAAAAATTATTAAAATTTAACTATATGAAGCTGTATACCACGTTCATCACAATATTTATTAATAAGATCATAAGATTAATAATAATTAATTAATAATAATAAGATTAATAATAAGATTAATTTATTAATAAGATTTCAATTGTTTCTATTTGCCCCTTAAAACTAATAGTTCGGCTCATACTACGTTTAAAAGTTTCTAAAACTCTGTAACCGTAACATAGAGCAAAGTTTGAAAATACTTATAAAATAATTATAAATAAATAATTATTTATTTTAGCAGGTTCCGAGTGTTCAAATAAAAATTTTATTTTTTAATAAATGAAACACTTAAACAAAATCAAACAAATAAGTTCTACTTTTTGGGCAGTTCGATTTTGCATTTATTTTAAACTCAGTGTTTTTTCATTACACTGTGAATTCCAAACTGAACTAGTAGCGAGCCTAGTAATTTCTGTCGTATTATTCTAAAACACACACCGACGGCTATCGAAAGTTTGACTCAACTATCTCAACCTAGACGATACATCGTTGTTTTCACTTCATTCGTCCATCGATGAAATTGTTGGACGACTTAGTTACAGTATATAAATATATAATTGTATATCTATCCTTGAATTATAAATACACTAAATTAATGCACTTGCTTTTATAGATCAGTGATATGATAAAATGCATCTTATATACCCAACTGGATGGGTCAGTGCACGCATAGTAGGGAAAATACTTGCTCTAAAGCCGGTGACATAGATATAAATATATACTTAGTCTGGGGCGGTGTTGTGTTCAGTAATCCAGCTACTTGGAGGTCACCAATTGTGTATAGTTATGAGCTGTGGTCGGTGGATGTGATATTTTCTTTTGGGGATTAACGTCCATACTATTGAATACTACCAAAGACAACTAGATTTGTATTAGTTTTTAATTCTTAATTGTCTTTGACACTACACGTTTATTCGCCTAGTTCATCATCATTATTAGACCAGTTCGTTATTCAGAGACATAATTGTGGTTCGGATCCCACACTGTAGGTCCCTCAGATGCTATTGCCTCTTAGCATAGATGATAGAAGGTTACCAATTATTAATAGTCCTACTCAAGGAACATGTCAACATGCCTGTAAAAAGACTAAAAGATTGCGCCACAATAATATTGCCCTAATTTCTCATTCATACTTAGCTACCTACATAAATACACACACACCTACCTACACACATATCACACCTAGGTACACACATACCTACATAAATAGGATCCCATTTTAGAAAGTTAAAGAGGTAACACAATGTATCTGAAATACAATATATGTATCTAAAATACTTGCACATTTAATCGATCACTTGACTACCTAGCGAATAAAGAAAATTGATTATAGCCTACCGAACATTATTTATGGAAAGAGACTTTGATAACAAAATTGACAAAAACAAATCTCTTCAAGCTAAGATGTATGTTTAAAGTATATACTACTTTAATAAATACACATGAACTACTTATAGAACTTAATTATTATACATATTTTATTTGCATTGTTTTGTTACCGATACCAGCAGTCCTACCTGGCCTGCACCAAGAGATACGTACCAGACCATATGATTCGATTACATTTTTGAAGTGAAGAGGAAAAATTATAGGTTAACACTATTTTAAGAAAGTTGAAAAATTTTATGTAACAATAAAATGTTGAAATTTAACCTCATAACTTAGTTGTATTACCGATTTATTGCAGATACACTATTCTATTTACGAGATTTGAATATTACTGAAATTATTTTGACCTTTTAAAATAGTAAACAATCATTCCAAACAATATGGCTTCCACAGTTGGGCGTCTAGCAGCTTCTGCTACTGTCAGAGCCGTGAAGAGGAAATTTCCTCCTAGAGCAGCCTTGGTTTTGGTATGAAAGTTTATTAAAATTTAGTAGCAAAATTCGTTTCATAGATCTAACCTCTTAAAAATTAAAAAAAACACCCTAACTAACATGAACCTTATTGACCACCAAGTCAAGTTTTGTCCCTACAATTCAACAATTTACTTTTTCCAAAAATATGTTTCTGAAACCTGGTAAATTTATTTAATTCTTCAATCAATGACTGGAGGTGGATTATTACATTTTATTTTACTTATCAAATCTGAAGCAATAGGCTACTTAATTTTCATTGATAACCTACATCATCAAAAATTACTAATTAATTAAGGTAACTTACACTTTCTGGCATTGATTGGAAGGAAAATTTAATCTGAGGAAGGAACTTGATTATTCTGCACATTGCTATGCCAATGATTAATGTTGGCTTTGGGCTTGTCAGCGTTAACAAATAGTAAAACAGTGTAGGAGGGAATGACAGATTAATTGTGTAAGATTTAAGGCCTATTAACAAAAATTGAAGAGAAATTTTTGATAACCAGTCTTTATTTTTAGTATCTCATACTTAACTTAAAATGCCCTGTGTGTGAAGTTGAAACACCCTAAAATATTGGGTCCTAAGGATCCATACAAAAAGTACAGTTATAATTTACTAAATTTAATATAAGTTCAAATAATTACAATTTTAACTATTATGAGATTGCAATAGCTAATATACAGTACCTGGTGAGCGAGCTTTGCTTGGATGGAATAAGACATGTATTATACAAGTTAATTAGCAAAATTAAACCACATTTATTACTCAATGAAAACATTTATGTGGTTTAAATAAAACTGATTTAATACACCTTAATTAATATAGCATAAACACTGAACAAAAATGTAATGCCCTGGATGGGGATTGATCTCACATCCTACAGCACGTGAAACCTAAGCGCTAGCACTTAGCTATGGCGTCGGCCAAGTCAGAGCCGAGGTTTAAGAGTTTTTGACCAACCTCAATTGTTTCAGCTGATCTTATACTGTATTTAATTATCGATACAGTTATTATTAGCCTGTGACCAACTGATTTTGTTAGAGAAGGAATGAAGTTTGAAAAGCAAAAGAGAAATTTAATTTACACCAATTAATTGGTTTGTTACAGTGGCTTCAAGCAATAGAATGAATTTTGGAAATACTTTTCTCTGCTTTTATTTTGCATAATTATTTTACCCTTTAGTTTTTACAAATTATTTAGAAATGAAATGATTATGATCTCGAAAACGGCTCTAAGGAATTTCTTTATATTTTGGAAATAACTAATTTCTGAGTAGAAAATAAGTTCTAGATAGGTCTAATCTCCAGGAAATTCTTGTTTTATTGGAATATTAAGTTTAAAATCTAAATATTTAACATTACGCTTATGGAGAATCAAATGTAAACAATACAAACCAAAACATCTGTTTATAACAGTTTGACAGTTCTTGATTGAATATGGTGGGGAACATGTGTATAGAGATTTTTCATAAATATTTATTTTATTGTACCGGTATGTAATAAATGCAAAATTATCAGGTTACTAAACAATTTGTAAAAACTTAAGTGTAACATAACTGTGCGAAATAAAAGCAGAAAAAAGTATTTCCAAAATCTTCCGTGTTAAATTTCTCTAGCTGTTCTATCCTCATTCTGTTTCTAACAAAATCAGTTGATCACAGGCTAATAATAACTGTGTGGATAATTGAACAGTAAATGATCGGCTTAAACAATTGAGGTTGGCTAAAAGACCTTAAACGGCGTCTTTCATTTGGCAGACGCCGGTAGTCCAGTGGTAGCGCGATGGACTCGTAACCCAGAGGACGCGAGTTCTATCCCTGTCAGGGCCAATGCTTTTTGTTCAGTGCTATATTAGTTATGGTGTATTTAATCGGTTTTATTTAAACCACATAAATTGTTTCATTGAGTAATAAATGTGTTTTAATTTTTTTAATTAATTTGTATAATACTTGTCTTATTCTATACGAGCAAAGCTCGGTCGCCAGGTACTAGGTTAATAAGTGAAGTATTTATTTTTCCATATTCATTGACCATTTAATTTAAGATAGAGAAAACTAAAGTACTAAATTGTGTTATTTTTTCAGCTGATTATAATTGTAAAAAATAAAATTAGAAATTAAAAAAATATATAAACCTCAAAAAAATTCATTTTTGGGGTACAAAACCTCCTTAAACAACCCGTTCCTATTGACGGATATATCTGGACTAAAAATTCATCCAAGTAAATATGGGAATGTGCATCTCTACCTAATTCGGGCTTAATCAGACCATTTTTACGAGAGTTGTCGTATTAACAGACACATTTATATACTCATTATTGTGGTATGCCCCTGAACTGGTAAAACGAATTATAACGGATTTACAATACCTTAATGTTGTCCCAGTTAAAAATTGGTTATTTAAACTACAACCATGGTTTCTGCGCTGGTTGCGACATGGTTACGTAGAATGCCAAGGAGAATATAATATCTAATAGTAATACCTAAGTGTTTGGTTGAAATGACACTTCTGCACCTTTGGTAAGAACATTAAGGCAAAAAACCAACAATAGGAACCCTTTTATTATATTTTACAGCCTAACACACAATTACTAAATATTTTACAACAGCTAATCATGAACTTGAGAAAAATTAAATTTAAATAAAGTTAAAAGTTGACAAAATTTTAATATAATTATTATTTGGTTATTTATGTAAATAAACAATTAATTATGTTTATTGGTCAGCAAGTACCATAGGTATGTTTGGCGGGAAGTTTGTGTAATTTTCAGGATTTTGTGTCTTTGATGTAAAATCCTGAAAATTAGGCCTACTTTTAATTGTGCTTTAGTTGTAAAATGATGTAAATAATTAAAAAAAAGATTACAATCTGTTCAGCATTTAAAAATGGTTGGTAGAGATTGTACATCTTCAGCACAATACTCAGTTTCAAAAGGTTAAAACCGTAAGATTCCAGAATACAACTAATTGTAAAAATGTTTACCAATCAGTACAGGACTTTGAACATTATGACGTTTATGGCCGCTGAAGTGTAAACAAAAGCATTTTTGTAATTGACATTGGTTTTGTTTATATAGCTGCCTTAAATAAACTGTTAATTCTGTTTTAATTTTTTAGACACCTGCTGCTGTGACAAAAATCAAGGAAATTTTACATGGAAAGCCTGAGTTTGTAAGTACAAAAATGTGAATGAAATTTTTGGAAGTAAATGCAATTATTATTTGGATTAAGTTGCATTTTAGACATTTTCATCCACTATTCATTTTTACTTTCTCCCCCTAAATGGTAGTATAAGGAGAAAGTATTGTTTTCGTCAGCATTTTCAAATTTGAGTTACTGGGTGATTATCCGTTATAGCGCCCCCTCAATAAAAAAGTGGTTTTAGAGTGATGACTTTCCGTGTGTCTGACTGTGTGGGGATGTGCAGAAGCTTAGATATTAGTGTCCCCCGAATAAAAAAAAGGTGTTATTTAGTGTTGTCTGTGTGTGTTTGTGGATGTAATGAAGCATAGAGACAGGACTATTGGTCTGATTTTCATGAAATTCGGCATGTAGGTAATAATCCACGGTATCTCGTGAGGTTTTTTTTATTTTTTTGAATTTATTTTCCCTAAATGTTTTGATGAAAATTGTATTCGTTTCATCAAATATGAGTCCTTTATGAAGAAAACAAAATCACACCACCCACATTTTTCAAAACATAAGGTTTTTATATAGCTGTGGGTTTTTATAAGTAAACAAATTGTTTTTTTTTAAATTTTTCTGCAGGAACAATAAAAGTAAAGTATGAATTTATTACGACCATTGAATCCAGCTTGAAAAATTAAACAAATGATTTTTAATCATTAGTCTTCGGCTAACGGTTCCAAAGAAAAGTTTAATTTAATGACCGTGGTAAACTCAGTCATTGTCTGAGAGCGCCCAACGTTATTCTTATGGAGAATATTTAAAAAGCAATTTCTTCCTTATTTCCATGAAAATTGGTATGCAGGTATAGGTAGGCGGTAATGTCATATCATCTAACAAAATCACTCAAAAAAGCTTGGTGTTAGGGGGTGAGGGGTAGTCCCCCATGAAGTTCTTACAATCAATTTAATTTTGTTTCTCTTGTTGTTATTTTCAGAAATTGGATAATTATGTTAGGAACAAAAAAATTATTCAAATTATAAAATTACATTTAGATAAATGTTAGAGAGAATGAAATGAAATGTAGTAATGCTTCATTGGCACTGAAATTAAAAACAAAACATTTCCATGACATTCCACATTTTTACAAAAGAATAATATTGAATTTATAATCTTAAGAAATACACATCACAAAAAATTAATAAATAGAATATCTTACAACCTTCCTTACATTCATAGACTTGGTCAAAAACATTAAAGAGTATGATGGTTTTATTAACCTGTTTAGGAGTAACGACAAATGAGCCCATTTGAATATGCCCGTTAAGTGATGTTTGTTCCCCCTTGAGGATCTACGTCATATGACGTGATGTAATATATTTGATATTTCTTAAAATATTACCAATAAATTAAACATTTATAATGGTTTATTATATCTGAAAACATATAAGTGAAATAACATTACAGTAGAACTCCAATTATCCAAACTCCGACTATCCGAATCGCCGATTATCCGAATCACTTTGTGTGACCTGGCTGCCCGAAAACGGATGAAGACCGCAAAACAGCTTACATTGACGGAGATATTTAAAAAACAATGATTTTTATTTCTAAACTTTTACGTACATTTTATTTTGGGTCCCGGTCCCCATTAATTCGGATAATTGGAGTTCTACTGTATTAAATTAAATTATTTTCTGTGTAAAGGAGCTTTTTATTCTGTGGAAGAGTATATGTCAAGACAATGGACTGATAAGGACTTTTGTTGAGTATTATTTATTAAGTTGACGTGCCAATGTATTTGTATGAAATATTTTCTGGCTGAATAAATTTCTTATTCTTATTTAAAAACGATTAATTTAAAACTTGTGCATAATTTACTAGGCACGGTAAATAATGTTTATTAGGTTGGTTGTATCATAAAAAACGAAGCAACAGTGAAACAGCGACAGTAAAAAATTACGCTACAGACGAACAGACTGTGCCAGCTCAACGACCCGCACGAGACTGAACTGGCAAAGAGTTGCGCTAGACACACCCTAGTGGCGCTCAACCGTACTACCAAAGCTCTGACCTCGGCAGACAAATTCCGGTTACTTTTGGGTACCTCCTCATATATCACACCCACTAATATAAAACACGTTCTAAGAGATGTAAATAGTATCAAAGATGTAAAAACAGGTTTAAAATATGCTTTTCATCCATTTATGGCAGTAATAAAATAAATATATTTAAAGAAATCCATGATTTTTTTCTTACTCCCGGGGGTACATTTAAGGCAAACACCTATTCTGCGTAGCCCTGATATTAGCCACGTCACATGACAGGCCTACCAATCAACTGGTTAAAGGAGAAAGTATATGTCAGTCCACTGATACTGTTTATTTAAAGTCCAGATCAGCCGCAAAGTTAGAGATATTTTATCAATCCTTAACCCTCACCCTCCACCTAAATCCACCTTAAAATATACCACTGAGAAGATGTCTAATATACATGAATATAATTCAAATTTATAAGATCTACTATAATTAGATTGTGGCCCACTGCAACACATTTGATTAAAGTTAATGAGAAATTTGTATTTTACTTCTAATGAGAAATGAGAATTTGCATTTTATGAAATTCAGTATGGTACCGTATACTACTTTAAGTATGAATTCAGAATATTTTTATGTCCATTTACAGATCGGGCTCAAAGTGGGCGTTCAACAAAGAGGCTGCAATGGTCTTAGCTACACACTCGATTATGCTGTTGAGAAAGGAAAATTTGACGAGGAGGTACTTCAAGACGGTGAGCAACATAATAAATTGGTTTTTGTTAAACTAAAATAATTAAACTTTTGAAAAGCATATCCAAAATAGCTGCAAATAAAACAAATTGGATTCTTTGGTAACAGGTAGGTTGAGGAGGCTATACAATGTGTTCATGTAAGATACAGGTGTATATGTACTAGGAGACTTACACAGCTCTACGGGTTGGAAAAAATAGGTATTATGGTAGGACAGATAATTCCTTTTCCACTTATTGAAGAATAATCACTTTTCATACAATCACTATGATCAAGTCAACTCTTGTAAGTGTGAGGGAGAGGGACTACTCTTCTTAAAATATTTGTCTCAAATTTACATGGAAAGATATTAAAGATCATAGCGATAATTAGGCCATTGTTAATCACATTATGAGTAGCAAAGTAGCCATAACCGAATAAATCATACGCAAACTATCCACTTGAACTTTTGATAACTGAATTTGAGAATAATTTATTTATACTTTGGATGCCTTGTTTTATTTCAGGGGTTTGTGTTATTATTGACAAGAAAGCACAACTGACGCTTCTCGGCACGGAAATGGACTACGTCGAAGACAAGTTGTCTGCAGAATTTGTCTTTAACAACCCAAACATAAAGGGAACTTGTGGTTGTGGAGAGAGTTTTTCCTTATAATTTATAATCAGTAAGGATATTCAAACAAATGTTAGCAACAATTAGAATTTTTGCTCTGTGATATAAAATAGATGTAATTTTGGGATTGTATATATTATTTTAAGTTATTTTTTTTTGCTGTTATACACAGTGATTCTGTATATAGTTCTATTAGATTGTGCAAACTAAAATAAAGAGTTAATTTATTTTGAAGCAATTTAATTTTTTTATGACCCTAGAATGAAATATTGTAAATAAGTTTGTATTTTGTTACAAAATCACTAATATCAGAAATTGAAATTATAATAATAAAGTTGGTCTTCCCACAGTTTATTGCTCAAACATTTTAATATATAAAAAAATTTAATATAATTTCACTCCAAGCCCATTTTATAATCTTAGCAAAATATGATAACAGATTCTTGATAGTTTGATTAAAGGAAGAAGTGTTCATTCTTTATGTGATGCCAGTGAAAGGTCAGTTTTTACTTGTGACGATTCTGTAAAGTAACATAGAGACTGTTACTAGTGCAAATGTTGAACTAGTGTCACAACTATTGTGTCAACATTTTTCGCCGAGTGAGCTGGAGTGTGTCAGCAAAAATTGTATCTGTGTTTTTACTTATCAACACCGCCAGTCAGTTTACATCTGCTCATTGCAACAAACTACACTAGGAAGTATAAATGTTTTTTAATTGCACACCTTGCAAGTTCAACGAAAACATCTTCAATGTATTTAGGAAAATTATAAGGCAGGTTAATGAAGGGAAAAGGTTAACATTGTTTCTTGTTAAGGGTAACAATTGATAAAATTAAACTGAAATGGTAATCTGTAATAACTTTTATTGAAAAGTCAGTCTTCAATCATTTTATGTACAAACAACATTTAATACTAACTATGTACAATTAAAACTACAAAACTAAGTATAAAACCAGATTCTGTATGCCAGGTTTGGTTGTAATAAATTACAAAAACAACAGTAAGATATTAGTCAAGAAATCTTGATAGACAAATTTTTGCCACCGTGTTTAATAATTTTATGGTTTTGTCGAATAATAGCAACCAAGAGTACCTATTTTTGTTTGTTTTCTGTTTATAAAACAATCAATTTAAGTTTATCCAATTAAAACTTTTAGTTGTGGGTTTAAATTCAAAATAAATTTTATCAAATATAAATGTGGTGTGAACAATTTGCCCGTCATGTCCTGTACTTATTGTGGGTGAAATAATGGAAGATTTTTAACACAGATCTTTAAAACAGAAGACAACTGAAGCTTGCATCCGTCAAACGAAAGCAAATACACAGTATAGGAAGGCTTCATTCAATGAAGGCATCCACATGGCTTAAGGGATCTATATGTGAGGTAACTAAATTAATCAATTGCACTGAGATCATTTTTTTGGAAGATTTTTCTTTGTGATTATTAAAAAATCAGTAGCCAAAACACATCTAAAAAATTAAAATTTGTTCTTTTCTCCAATTTGATTTATGAATGTAAACTTGAATGTTATAAAATCACTTTTACCAAAAAGGTCTGTTTCACAAAAAATCTTGTAAACTTTAAATAAATAATTAATTTTTAAGAAGTATAGTTTTGTTTCATAATAAACATTTAAGCAAAGTAAAGTGTATGCTAGAATATTTTAGTTTTGATTTTGTAGTGAAATTTTGTTCTATTATGAGAGTATTTTTACTATTTACTTTTTATACATATTGATTTCAACTACAAGTTACAATAATTCTCCTTGAAAGTTACACTTCCCTTGATGAATCTCCTCTAAAAAATACTTAAGAGTTGAAAATAATAAATATTACCAAACTGCATAATAGAAAAAAACATTAAGTGTTTCCTTAACATACAATACTTCTAACAAATATCAGTTATGGATTGTTCATGAGTGACTTAATTAGCATTAGAAATGGGAAGAATTTAAGAAATTTGTAGAAATGAATCCAATTTTTTTCATCAATTTGCTTTCGTCAAGCACCCTCAATTAAAAAATTACCTTATCAAAGGCTCGTTAATTAGATTTGTGATATTTTAGTCAAAGAGACTATAATATTAAAAAAGCTTCGGTTGGTGTTTCAATGCGGACATGTCAAGAATCTTGGATGGCGGACCACCACTTCTTTTTCTATCACTTTTCTGAGGTACTGGTACAGTTTTATCTTTTTTCTTAGATTTATTCCTTTTAACGTTGGGATGAGGGTCGAGTGGAGGTGGCGGAGGCAGCAGCTGATGGCGTTGGTAGTACCTATACGTGGCGAAAGACAAGTTTGTACTGCCATTCACAAGTGAAAGATTGTTGCCTGCGTTGGCGTAGTCACACAACAGCACGTCTTGTATCCGCTCTTGACCTCCTGAAATACAAAATGGTTGTTTGTTTAATATATTCACAGCTACATGGGCATTTTTGCACGGAGTAATTCAATCGCCATCCTGATGGACACATTTGCTGACATCTAGTAGTGCATTTTTTCATGACATATTGATCCTTGATAAAAGCTACTACTTTGAAACTTGTGCCAACACTTAGTCAATAGTACATTGTATATCGTATTAGCGTAGGCTTTATTGGCAGCTGTCGCCCCGCTAACTACTCGTCAGGATGGGGAATGTGGTTCAGAAAAATAGGTTTAGCTGTGAACTTGTTAACCCTTGAGCGGGCTCTTCACCGGTGAACCGCGAGAGGGCGCATGCGGAGTTTTACTCCGCAACGGTAAATCACACGAATTCAACCCATCTTACTTGTTTTTATAACATAGCATTGCATTTAAATGTCAAATAAATTGATAAAATACGAAGTTCCAACGTTAATTTAATCAATTTATTACTAAATAGTAATAATAAACATAGTTAGTAATTTTCTGGTATAAGAATAGTATTTACGGGAGAGGGTGTATGCGGAGTATTATTCCGCAATAATACAATTGAACATCGATGCAAACAAAATATATTAAATGACAGTATTATAAATTAAATAAAAACAAAATATATTTTGGTTCACAAACACGTTCATATGTGTATTCCGTTTAGAGAAAGCCTCTGCAAACTGACATCGCTTCAATTCATTGCAAAGAAACAAAAGGAGTGTGGGGGTTGTAAATAGTTTCGGGGTATTCCTGGAATGAGGCGTGTGAGGTACAGAGCCTGACACGCCTGCCGATAGCCGATATGCGTGTTTATTTAAAAAAAAAACTACATGTGCGGAGGAAAACTCCTCAATCGACCTCTTGAGGGTTAATATTATTACTGGCAACCTGTGCTGATCAAGCATTAAATAATTTTAGTCTCATTTGCTCTCATTTAATGACCTACCACTCTTGGTTCCTAGAATCAGCTTAGGTGATTAGATAAACAGTTTATGTCCCCAAAGAATGCCATCCATTTAAAGTAGCTGTTTTCAGGAAAGTTAATATTTAGACGCTTCAGTGACTTCACTGGCGTTAGAAGTGACACTCAAAGGAGATAAAATTCTGGCAAAATTGCAAATTTTGCTTTGTGACAGTTGGCTCTTACTTTACGTTTGTCTAAAAATCTTTCATATGCATTATGTATGTATGTATACCTAACATTGTATACATTAAAGAATGAATGATTTGATGTATTACAGTATCATATTTTGGAATTTTCATAAGACACAAAATATAATAAATACGACATTCTCCCAAAACTTAACATGGAACTATGAAGTCAAGAAAGTAAAACAGTGTGTAAAGAAGTTGGAAAAACATTGGAAGCTCTCACAACCTGATCAAAGGTAGGCCATATAGAAAAGAATGAATCATGGTTTTTTGTTTAAATTTGTTAACATTACCTGGCACCCTGTATTCCTGATTTGTCCTTAAATGCTGGTATCTGGGCATATGAAATCCGTTGTTGTCACTATCTTCTAACGGAGGCCCATCAAAAGTAACTCTGGAAAAATTATTAGAGTTCAAATCATGTTTATGTCAAATTTTGGAGCATTATTATGAATTGAAATATTTATTAAAATTCATCTTAATAGCCCCGAACAGCAATTAAATTAAAAGAGAATAAATACTTTTAGTTAGTCTGCAGTTCAATGATTTAAATTTATTTTTGTTACATGTTTCGTCTTGCGCCATTTTAATAAGATCAAACTAATGATGTTGATTTTATTTACACAAATTTGTATTTGTTTGTAAATGGCGTAAGCCGAAACATGTAACAAAAATAAATTTATATCATTGAACTGCAGACTGACTAAGGTATTTATTATCTTTTAAAATATTTATTGCCAAATTTTGTCTTACAAACAATATTATTACAGATTTTCAAGTTACTTACCTACAAAATTACTACGAAAGAATTAGAAAAATAATCTGATGTAGAAATGCTATTAAATTTTGTTCTTTACAATCGTTTATCAATCCTTGCAAGATCAATACTTAACACTTTCGCTGCTAAATGACTGTGACATATAGGTCACTAGGACACTGGAAAATAGTTTGCATCTAATTTAATACTTGATGTGTCAACAATTTTAATATTTTATGACGGAAAAAATGTGCACAAACCCGCCACACGGCAAAACTGGTTTCCTCCTCGTACAACACTGTTGGAGAGACGAGGACTTCTGAATAGTATTGCGGAATGTCACCAATCTGTGATGGCTGCATCCGAACAGCGCTCAGCCCGTCACCGATTTGTGCCTGCCAAAGTCATTGTTGGTATTCCGCAATACTATTAAGATTAAAGGACTGTCAGTTTTTCGGAAGAGCTTCCGCTATAATTGCTATTTTTCCATTTACTCTATTTTAATTAGTATTAAAGTAATATAGCAATTAGTATTTTTGAAGTATTACCTTTTAGACCAATTATTCTCAGTTTCATAATCTTCATTACACTGATAGAAGTCATTCCCAACATTCTTCTTCCGCTGGTGCGTGTATTCTTGCCTTCCATCGTTTGATGTCTTCTTTAACATATTGTTAACCTGCCCCTAAAAAGTTGAACTGATATTTAGTAGTTTTCAGTACTCATAACTATGTGATTGTAAATAATAATGGGAGAAAATGATTAATCATTAGGTTAATTTTACTAGAGTTCAAAACTAGATCTAGATTTTGATTCTAGCAACATTCATTTCCTAGCAAGGAAACATCCTAGTCTGGTCTGGAGCATTTTATTTAGTCGTTAGATATGGCTGCTTTCCTACAAGTACGTGAACAAAAACTGTACACAGTTTGACAGGAAATAACAAAATACAAGAAAAAATTAAGGTTTGAGAGTGGTAGTGCTCATTTTATAGCTTCTGAATTCTTAAACAAAAGTGATAATAGAGATGGCCTGTCTCAGAGGAAGCAAATGGAGATTTACTTAAGGTTTGTGTTTGTGCAGACTCCGGGTTTCAATTAGATAAAGCTGCTAATATTGGTGTAAGAGTACATAAGAGTAAAGTTTGCAAAACTATAATTTTTGGATTGGACAAGATAATTGAAAGCTCCCTCATTTGGATACGGTTCCCTTTAATAGCACCAAAAGTAAATGAAGCAAAATTTATCTGGCAACAACTTTTTGTATGACTATTGTTATTGGAGCACTCTAGTGTACGCCCTGCAGGCCTAGCAGTTGCAATAGTGCTAAGCAATTGCTTAAGAATTTGACAAAACGTCTAACTTCACCTAGTTATTCCTACTTAGTCCTAGCAGCCCTTATTTATTCAACTGGATTTTAACAAGAGCTAGGTCTAGGAACTAGTCCCTATGTCCTAGTTCCTAGGTTTTATTCAATCGACTCAATTTCTGATATCAATAAACTGACTGAATAAAATCAGTCTAATGGGTTCTAGAATTATATACCTTAACCTGATCAAAACACTTACAACAACTCTGTCGTAAAATGTCCACCCTATCTGAGGGTCTGAAGACTCGCCACCTGTACCGGACTCCTGTCCTTCATCCTCACTGTCAAAGCTATCTGATGAATTGCTGGAACAAAAATTACTGACTTTATAAAATAACCGTCATGAACAATGCACATGTTTAATTTATTCAATAGAATTAAAATCCAATAAATTGTTTAAATTTCCTAAACCATAAGTAGAATAAAATAATGGAAAACCTTCAAGAAAAGGACATATGTATGAATAAGAAAAAATCTAACAAATCTTATTATTTACACTAGATGAAAGAACCAAAGTACAATGTTATACTTATGCCTATAAAGTAACCTAAAAATTAACTCTGAATGGATTTTGCTAGTTCATGATTGAAATTGGGACATTTAAAAGAAAGCTGTCACATTTATAGCAATTCTTTGGCTATGCATGATAATGGCCTTCCCAATCACCTTGATTCATTCTGTCTCTCCTAGGGGCTCTTGACTTTCGGCTGAGCATGAGCATGACTAATGAGGATTCTGAGAGGGAATGTATTTCTTATTTGACCAGCTGAAAAGGATGCCCTGGAGGAATGTGCTTGCTTCTCATGCTCTTGTGGTTTATTGGGCAGGGGAGATATCCATCCTAAGGAGTGGATCCTGAATTGAAAAGTTGAGGGCTCCCTATAAGTAGACCCTTTTCTAGTCCATTGGGCTGGAGGGTTGAGTTGAAGGGCCCTTCTTATGGCAAGAGCCATTTAAAATGGTTTAGAGGTTCTTATACTTCTCTTAAAATTTATTTGCCGTCCTTAAGAATCTCTTCTTTTCAGTATCTTTACAAAATTCTGCAGTGAGATGTATCTGCTGTGATTCGGCCAACTAATCTATCAGTATCTTACATCTAACCTAAACATTAAGGTATATGTTATTTTACCTTTCAGCAGATGAAGAAGAGTAGTCAGGCATGTTAACATGAATGGAAACCTCTGGTGACACATCAGCTTGCTCTGCATCATCCCTCACTACAACAGCAGCTTCATCCAGGGAAAATGAATCTTCACTTTGACTGCTTTCATTTGATTCTGCCTTCTGGTTCTTCCTGAGACACATTTATTTTTAGATATAACTAAAAAAGTTCAAAATTTGTAAAAATGGTGGTTGGGTTTGCACCTGTAGGTCTGGCCTACTAATGTGATTTGGTTGCGCAAAACCTAGTTAAAATTTTTTTTCCTTAAAAATCTAGAGAAAATCCACAATTCTAACTTTCCAATGATTAAATGTGTGTTACCACTTTTCTAACAAGTCTAATAAGTGAATGACAAAATAAATAAATTACTAGGAGATAAATAATAAAATAAATAAATTACTAATTAGGTGGCATATTTGAAATTTGTAATCAAACTTATAAGTTCTCAACTCAAGGAACTTGTTAAGAAGCTAGCGTATTAGTATTATATAGTCATTAACTTGTGAACATTTCGACAATAGTTTCCAAATTGTAGTTAGATGGTTATTCATTGAAAATGACCGTAGGAACTTACTTATAATAATATAGGTAGATACTAAGTTCCCACCACTATTGAATAGGAATATACTGTAATTTTTTAAACCAATTCTTTTTAATCACATAGGTCTCATAATACAAAATGAAGTAGAGGCCAACTCACCTTACGTAGGTTTGTGTGTGATTGGACTGTGATTTCCTCTTTTCTTCTACACACCTGCTCACTTTTTTACCAGCTTTTTTGTTTTTGTTGGGAGGAGAAGATTTTATAGGTTTAGGACCTACTGATTGGTGTTTTCCTTTATGAACTTTATCTTTTGCTTCCTTGGAGGTTTCTTTCTCATTTGAAGGGATTTTGGAATTCGTAGAGTTGTCCAAGGAACTTGTCATAACACCAATAGTTTTCATCTCAACTTTTTTAGAAGTTTGAGGTTGTTTAGCTGTTGAACCATTATTTTTGTTTCTGACACCCATGTCATTTTTTTCTTCGCAGGTACAACATTTGCAGGATTTATTTCCACTTGTGAGCATTTCTCTATGAACTTGTTGATTAAGAGAAATGGTGGCACGAATTTGCTTTACTTCTTCAAGTAACACAGTCATAATAGTTTTTTGAGAAATAATTTCCTGGTACAGCATTGATATTTGATCTTTTTGGATATTAATTATCTGGGATAAATTGAAAAAATGACTATTGATCAGCCCAGAATCTGTTGGTTGGCGATGATTCGTTGTCTCAGGAAATCGAATATTATTTCTTATGTCATTAGTTAAAGTGAAATTTTCATGGGCATATTGATTTCCGATTGGAGCATTTGCAAATCCATTCTGTTTCTCACATGAGCATTGAGGCTTATTACAGTAATTAGGAACACAAAAACCTGAAGTGTCATGAGGATTTGATCTATCTCTCAATTGATGATAAGGTGCATTTTGAACAGTTTTGTCTTTGCAAGTATAATGATTTGGCAAATTAGGTGATGGGGGGGTTGGATTTTTGTACATATTTTCATTTTGTTGAGAGGGTTTTCCTTGATTATGAGGAAACTGATACATGTGAGGGACGTTTCTTGCATGTTCAACAGGATAAGTATTACTTGGTTGGTTTGAAGCAGATGATAGTATTTGGCCACTAGTCTGAGGGCTGTATTCAGCACAATAACCATTTTGCTGAGTTGGGTTCAAAATTTGAACATCTTCATTACCAACAGTTTTTTGAGCATTCATTAAAGGTGCTCCGATGCTACAGTTTTGTTTTCGTACTATACCACCTGGTCTCTTGGTACTGATTGGTCTTTTTGATCCAAGTTCGACTCTTTCTAAACCACCTGTAATGTTATGTAATAATTCAGCATTTTTTGCTTTCCAAGTATTGTAAGATTCAAACTTAGTTCTGTGGAGCTTTTCATTTTCGTTATGTCTCTGATGATTATCTACAAAATTTCCAGCGACTTCATAAGGGGAAGCCTCGTTTGTTCGGGGTGTTTGATGCATTTCTTCGTTACCGGTAAAACAAAGAGAAACTTCAGGGACTTCTGGGACCATACTTGGCATCTGCATAAAAATAAAAGAGTGTCAAAATATGCCTTAAATTTATGAAATAAAAAATGCATGTGTTGAAGTTATACTTGTTTTCAAACAAACATAACATCTAGTTATTTTACAGTCAGGCTATTTAACTAAGCTCTGATTGTAAAACTTTAGATACATGTACAGTATATGTTAATGGACTTTAAGGAATAAAACACTAAACAAAGAAGTAAGTGTTACCGGTACTTTGTGTAGGTGTAAATAAGTGAGAAAGTAGTTAAGTGTCTCTTATGTGAATAAAAAGTTGAATAAATTATACTCAATTTTTGTTTAATCGAACTAGACTGGTATTGTTTAACTGAAATGGTCATAGTGAATGAAATACCCAACCTCCTACTAGTAATAACATTTGGCTATCCTAAGGGTAATTTAAATGTCTTGGATTTTCTAGGTACCCACATCAAGTTCGACTCTTGTGATATTTGGACAGCTGATACTTTATACCACAGCATTTGTCTCCATCGTTGACTGGGACGGTGGTGACGTCCTAGTAATCCAGCTACTTTAGGTCACGAATAATGGATAGTTGTGAGAAATGGTCGGTGGATGTAGTGTTCTCTTGTGTGGATTAACGTCTGCACTATTGAATACTACGTTAATCCGCAAAGACCATCCTCATAATTAGACCAATTCGTAATTCAGAGGCCGTGGTTAGGATTCCACATTAAACTGTGGGTCCATTAGTTGCCATCGGCTGTTGGGCTTTTAATTAACAGTCCTGTGTAAGGAACATGTCAGCCTTAGTCAGTAACAAGACTACAAGATCGCGCCACAATCATCTTACACTCAATTCTCATTCATACTTGCCCTTAACGTCCTGGGTGAACTTTTTGTTACACTGAGTCCTGGGTATGGTCTCACAGACCGCCTTTTTGAAAAAAAAAATTAAAATTACTTTTTACTGTTGGAAATCATTTTATCAATCTAATAAGTTATTTGGAATGTTTACTATATGAATAATATTAAATTACGTTTTTTGAGTTCATATAATAGATGTATAAAATTTAAAAAACTTGGACATGGCGAAATCTGATGCAAAATGTAAACATTTTCTAAAACCATAAAAACCTAATGATAAATATGACAAAATGTTTAGTTATTGGTACTTTTCCATTCCATAGGATATGATGAATATAAAAAAAATAATGATACTTATAAAAAAATGTAGGTAAAATTGAGAGAGTCGCTTTACAGCTAATTTCAGCTTATAACATAAATCTACATTAATTGCAATATTTTGTTGTACTCTTGTGGCAAAATTTTTTTTACATCAATAGCAAATGTAGGCAGTTTTTCTTATCTTCTTCGGATCACATGTGTAGTATGTCTTTCTTTTATTCAGCCTTTCTCCAACAGTGTCGGGTTTAGGTTCCTCTACTCCAAGTATTTGACGGATGCATGCTCGAAAGTTGATACGTCAGCCTCGTGTTCTGAAAACTTCGCTAAAATTGTGGTTTCACCATCCAAGTGAATCCAATTCACTTCTAAAAGTATTCTCGTACCAGTTTTCAAAAATTCCTTTGAAATCCGAGTCAAAAACATCTACTCAAGACAATTGGCCAGTTCGTGAATCTATCGCGTACCGTCCTGGATCCGGTCTCACAGACCGCTGACGACAAACAAATCTAAAAATATCTATAAATATTACGACCAAAAGACAAGTGACAATAGAGATCAATTTCGGTGGTGGTGAGGGACCTACGACGATGACCCCAGCCATGCCAGGTAGTTACCTGGCATGGCTGGGGTCATCGTCTTTTGAAACTCTTAAATTCAAATAAATAAATTACTCAAGCAGTCTGTGAGACCGAACCCAGGATGTTAAGGGTTAAAATACCTACATTGTAGTATGGTTGTCGTTTCAATGATCTCATCTAAGTTAATATAATCAATTAATCTCAGATAAGTGAAAAAGCATAAAAGAGTAAGCATAAAAGAAAACAATAGAGTTTTGCATGTACAACATCATAAAACTGATATAATAAGGGCAATATACTATATACAATCTAACCTCAATTAAACTTTCAGGTCGTTTTGGCTCTCCATCTCTTATTCCATGAATTTTGCTTGTAGGATCTCTCAAATAGTCTTCAGGCATTTTTAATGCAGTCATAAGTCCTAGACAGCAAATATAAAAATAATTTAATTAGACAGCACTTGAGGATTATTTTTAACATAAACTTCTATGCCTCAGACAAAAATAATTATCAGTGTAGATACTTATCTAAGCTGTTAACTAGGTTCTGATCCTCATATTTGTATAGTTAAGTAGGCTCTACTCATATAAACATACAATTTTAGATACACATTAAAATACCATTCCCTACAGCAATTTTGTTTGTGAATCCTATCAATTGAAGGCTCTTCTATTAACAACGAGTAACATTCTACATTAAAGACTTAACAAAGACTCCCTCAACGAGAATAAACTGGATACAAATTAAGAGAATGTGAAAACAAGTTTCAACTATTTGAAAGGTTTATAGTTGCAAGTTAGTTTGAATGACATTACTATGGAATAAGGTTAGGTTAGGTTCGCGCCAAATTGTTATTTTTTTATTCCACTATGCCAGTGACAGGCTTAGCACGAGCTATGCAATTTCAAAGTACATGATTTTTTTATGGAATTCCCATATAAATTTTGTGGCCATCCCGCGGTTTGAACCTCTTGCACCGATGTCCAAGACGCTAACCTTTAGGCTAGCAAATGTCCTAATTATTATTTCTGTTAGCTGCTATTGAAATAGGAGGATCAGCATAGAGTAATAATATATTTAGTCTATATAAAACATGTCCCATGTAACTATTAATAAATATATTATATCGGTAGAACTTGCTTGTTATAGTGTAGAACTATTAAGGAATTCACTCCTCTAGGATGTAATAAAGTAACTCGTAGAATATTAATCTGAGCGTAATACAACCGTGTCTCAGGGAAGGTTTGTAAAGGAAAAATTGAATGAGATTAATCACAGATGCAGTCTGCATTGTAATTTATTAAAATTTAGCTTTGTTTTAAATAAAATGTTAGTGATTTTTGACACATTGGGCGGTTTCTGCCGTGGCGGTAATTTCGCCGTCGCCGCCGTTCGAGCAGTTGCCTGAGAAATAGAAGTTAACACACTGGATGGCTGAAATGCCGCGCAGCCATGACCTATTAAAATATGTTTATTCGTTTGTTTTTTGTAACCATTAATGTTTATAAACCATATCCTTTTTGGTATAACCTTCATGCCAAGGTCTAGTGTTAGAGTTTCAGATCGCACTATTAAAGTGGCTTACGTCACCTTACGGCTTTCCACTCAGCTTATGTATGACACTAAACATTTTTTTAACAATCATTTTGATTTACAATCTATTCAAGTTAGTAGAACATTTAGTAAATCAAAATATAAATCACATGAGTTAGTCCCTAGTCAGCACAAGGATTAACAAATTAGAAAGAGGAAATCAAAATTTAGAATCTATGAGGCAGGTCTATCACAGAGCACCTTTTAAGTCTATATACAGCGTTACTGGTTGTCTAACAGGCTTAGCGCTAGGTGGTTTGGGCGAGCTTATAACTTCTTTTGGTAGCGGTTGCTAAATTTAATTATCTCTTGTTTCACTGTTTCACAATGTTTGTATCTCTATTTAGAATTTCATTATTTATGTACCAAGGGGCATTCAGAATACTTCTTGTAAATTTGGATTGAAAGCGTTGTATAATTTCAATGTTGGAATTACTTGTAGTGCCCCAAAGCTGAACACCATAATTCCACAACGGTTCTAATAAAATCTTGTACAGTAGTAATTTGTTGTTGATGGATAGTTTTAGTAATGATTTTCGATTGAGAAGCCAGGAAAGTTTTTTAAATTTCAAATATAGATCCATTCTTTTATTCTATATATGAGAGCGCCATGTTAATCTGCGATCCAGATGCATGCCAAGATATTTGACTTCTTCGACCTGTGGGAGTAAGACATTGTTCAAAGAGACTGGAGGGCAAATTTCATGTCTAGTTGTAAATGTAACATGAACAGACTTTTTTCATTTACTTTTACTCTCCAGCTTACTAGCCACTCTGACAATACATCTAACTCCAACTGGAGCAAATGTGAAGCAGTTTGTGGATTTTCATGTGATGCCAATATAGCGATATCATCAAAAATGTGGCCACAAAGACATTGGGATCCATGGATATATCAGACGTGTATAAGGTGTACAGAATTGACCCTAAGACACTTCCTTGTGGAACGCCTGCTCTAATTTCAAAAAGTTGTGTGTGGAAATCTTTAAACTTAACTCTGACAAACCTATCTGTAAGGTAGGACTTTATAATATTATAGTAAGTTTATACAGAAGGCACTCGTGCCACACCTTGTCAAATGCTTGACTTACATCTTACTTCCAGAAACCGCAGAGCAATATACCTTTTAGTTTCCAAGTATTCTTTGATAACGACACTAAAAATAATAGTTTAAATTATCAAACAAATAATAGTTTTAGCTCTCAAAGCCCATTTCTGAAATATGCAAAAAATTGTTCTACGTTTGATTGAACATGAGATTGATGACAGTGATTAACATAAAGAAATAAGCAGCTGCCAAATTAAAATCAATATTAGTAGTTTGTTTGCATTGATCATTGATTTGAACCCTGTTTAAAAATAGAGAACAGATTATTAAAATGGTATCCAAATTATAACGCAAACCGAATGTTACTGATGATATATATTTTCCAATTGAAAACCTATGAAAATAACGAATACTTTAATTTTTTATTGACATGGACATGTCTTAGCTCTGGGAGGGGAGGTTGTTAGGAATTTGTAAGACAAAAATTTTGAAACATAAAGCTGTTTTTATGTGTTTTTAGATGAACTGAATTTATTTAAGTTTTTTAAAAATTATTTTTAATTCAGATAAACCAGAAAGTCACAATCATAATAAAGTAACTTACTTCTTAACAAACACTGAGTTATACATTGCGTACAGAGAGCTGGAAAAATATATCTATATTGAAAAAACTACTTCGAACCCGTTTTTAGCCTATTTTCAGGGACTTCAATCACATCAGTAGATTAAGACGGGCTGCAACGGTAGATATCAGCTACTTAGAAATAAACTGTTAGTTGCATGTAACTTTAAACGACAAAATGCATACATGCTAATGAATTTTGTCGATTTATGTGTTAAACTAAAAGTAAAAAAAAAAACGAAAAAATAGCTAAAATGGCATCGATGAAACCTGTCTTCAAATAAATAATTGCAGAACTTATGTTTCTGAATAGATCTAAATAATCATACAAGTAGTCCATTATAAATATAGCCTGCATTGATTTATTTTGAGTTTTAATAAAGAAGTACGTTGAAATATTCATTGGATTTAGTAATACTCCCGAAATATCTCTAATTTACAATTCAGGATTCCAATAAATGTAAATACTGTAATGGTTCCAGAACCAATTTCAACAATCATTTAAATCAGCCTGCTGAATAAGGTTCAAGTAATTTGCATTTTGCTCGGGGTCAGATCTATTAATTATTTATAGAAAAATTTTATTCATGTCGCTATTAAGAAATAATAAGTAATATTGAAAAAATGATATCTTTTGTCATTTTTACCGGTTTGTATTAAACATGAAATGTGTTCGTTAACCTAAAAGTATCTGTGAACCATGTGTACAAAAACTCTTTAAAAATGTTCATCACGTCTTTTGGAATACTAGTTTCCAAAATACGAGTAATATCAGTTTTTAATACATTCATTAAAAACTAATGCAATCAGAAACATAGCACAGTCAATTTTCATATTTAAACACATACAGATTAACATAATATGGGAATTAAATAAAACTTTAAGATAAAATGTCAAAGAGTAAAAACATCCTAGATGGATAGAAATTTTTAAAGGATTATGGTTTTAAAATAACGAGATCGCACACAGAACACGTGCATGAGTAGGGGAGAGTTGCCTATATCGTACCGCTTTTTACATTTTAATTTTTCTCTTCAGTATGGCTTGAATTATTCTCAAATAATATATTACAACATGTACTCTCCATATATTCCATATATTTTTCATACTGAAATGTTGATTAATATAATTACTATGAATATTTTTCCAAGCCTTTACAAGTGGTACGATTTAGGAGACTAGTTCCCTAAATCGTACCTCCATTAAGTAACAGTTTTTTTGAATAAAAAAGTTATATTAAAAAATAAAGTAACATTTAAGATTTAAAATTTAACTTTATTAGTTGTAACTTACACTAAATATACAATAATTATAGTACAAAACAAGTTAATGAGTGTCAAGATCACACTGTACATCTAAGTGCAGTTCAAAAGTTATGGGCTTTTAAATATCAATAAAATTAAGTTTTTTAAATGCTCTGTGAAAACAATAAAGGTAGATTTAAGTATAATCTGACTACCACCATCGGAATCATCTTAAAACAGTAAACAAATTAGTATTTTGAATTATTAGTCTACGACTACTGTTCGAGGGAAAAGTTAAAATTCCTGTCCATAGTAAATATAGTACGTTGTCTGACAGCGCTCAATGTTATTCTTATGCATAAATAAATTTCTTACTTATTTCCAACCCCACGAACTTGGTATGAAGCGTGTCTAATCACCCAAAAAATCACGCAAAAAAGCTTGGTATTACCTGGAGGGGGGTCCTGAAAAATTTTAACAATTAATTTAACTTTGTTTCTCTTGTTACTTTCAGAAAATGGATGATTATTTTCGAAACAATAAATTAAAATGTAAATTATAATTCGACTACTACCATTGAAACCTGCTTAAAACTAACCAAATTAGTATTTTAAATTATTTGTCTACGACTAACGTTCCAGAGAATTAATTTAACTTTTTTCTCTTGTTGTTCATTTCAGAAATTTAATGATTATTTTTGAAACAATAAATTATTAAATGATATTTAGATAAACGTTAAATAATATGATCGTTTTAGTACAGATCGTAGTTTTTATATTTACTTAAGGGAGAAAGGATGTGTCAGTCCACTGATACCGTTTATTACAACATAGTTTGGTTTACATATCGTTTGTAGAATGAAGATTATACTTAGAACATACGCACGACTACAAATTGCTTACTTATTGTTGAAATATTCTTCTATGTTATCGACACTTGTCGATGCAAAACGTGTCGCCGCTCGGTAAACAATAAAAATGCAAATCTCTTTCTCCTCGCTTAATGAAAACAAATGTCGAAACCAATAATGTTCCTCGCTCTGTTACATGACTTTCGTATTCGCCATTGGAACCATCACTGAGCAGGACCACACTGTCTACACTGTGTGTTAACAGCGACTTTACTGTCTGTCTGTTTGCATAAAACCCACCTTCGCTATCTTGGATTTTAGTCGCGCAAGAGAAATGTTAAAAAATATAAAACGTGTCCCATCAAACACGATTTTTTAAATAATTTTCTTGATTTGGTACTGGGACTAATAGATTGTGTTTAGTCTGTGAAAATCAAATCAGTATTTCTCCTTAAATTTTTAAATTTACAATTTAAATATTTTAGACGATTTTAGATGAATAGGAATAGGAATAGGAATAGGCCGTTTTTAAGTAAACTTAAAAACGGCAATCTTTTAATAAAACTATCGTATTCTTTCAAGTTTATATAAATAAAATTTATCGTTTTCGTGGAAAATTTAAAAAATGATTTTTTATTTTAAAACCCCAAAACTTTTTAAAACCGATGTTTTGAGAAATGCAGGTTGTGTTACTTTTTTATCTCGTAAAGGACTATAAATCATAAAAATTGTTAGAGCCGTTTTTGAGAAATTTTTATAATAAGTGTTTTTGGGGTTTTTAGCGGTATACAAGCTGAGTGTGCACTATCAGGTCACCGTTCGAACGTTTCGTGAGAACAGATCTGCTACGTCGGGAGGATTTTATTCTTGTATGACGTCTTCCCGGATTAAGTAGATGTTAATTCTGCTTAATTATGAGCAAAACCAGCAATTTCCCCCAGCAAAGCCAGCATGGCAGGTCTTTCTGCAAAACATTGTACAGGCACCGAAAAGGTAGGACACGATCAGTCAGTAAGAAAACGTCTACGTTCTCAGAGAAGTACACCCAGAGAAATGGCGTAGCTGGGTCTGGGTAGTGGTGAGCTGGGATTATTTATAGTAAAATGGTTTTGAAAATCATAATTAATACTTACTTATCGTGATAGTTTTTAAAATGTTGAATGCATTTTATGGTCGAAAATTACTTAATTTGATGTATCTTTGATATCAAAAAATAATGAGCTGTTTTATTTGAAAATAGTTTATAAAAGCTGTGAATAAAAAAAATTGAAAATGTTTTACCTCAAAGTATTCCGACCTATTGAAAGTCCACACCAGTGTATGGACTCTGGGGGAGTCTAGGACTTTTGGCAACCTCGCCTATCCCATTCGTCATCGCAGGGGGCTATAAAAGTGTCGAAACCCGTGGCCCGGACTTTTGGCAACTGTTGTTCTCCCTGGTGGGGATTTCAGGGATTTCGTTCGTGCCGGGCGGGGTTGAGAGATAGGGAGAAAGCGCACTAGAGAAGGGCGAGAGAGGAGGCGGCGGGCGAAGACAGACGAAGAATAACAAAGCACAACGCATGATACCCAATCCCTTTCAAGTGTGAGATTACTAACCGTCTAAGAACTGTCTGTTGTCTAGTTTAAACTATGTTTAGTGGTACAATATTATAATTTGTATCGGTCTTATTTTTTAACCCATACATACCTTCTTGAGGAAAGAATTAACTGTATTTGTTACAAATACATTGGAATAAGACATTTATGAATGTAGGCTTTATAAATAAATTTTACTGTATATATTATTTGGAAATTACTAATGTGGTCACAAACCACTTTGTCATGAGTTAAATTTAATTTCTCAGATAGGTACAAAAAGAATCCTATACAAGTGCATAACAAAATATTATTAAAACCTTGAAATTCAAAAATTCCAAATTCAAATACTGGAGAGAAAATAATACAATGAAAAGATGAAATCATCCGTTACGATTGTACTATACGTTATGTTGTGCCAATACGAGGTGTATATCGACTGCCCCTTGCCGTCTCGCACTTACATCTCCTGACTTCGGTGATTCCGGGGCGAGGGAGGGACTATAAGGGATAAGAGTGATAATTTGTGGGATTAAACAATGAGGCAGGAATTTCCAGGCAGAAAAGGGTGAATTTTGGGATGAAACCGAGGTTGCCAAAAGGCCGCGGACGAGGGCTAATTAGGGTTCCGACCCTCGGAGGGGGCTGGGCGGTTACCAAAAATTCGTTTCCCACTCTGGGGATTATTTACTTATAAAGAACATAAACAGATTATCCTACAAGTAAGATACAAAGCATAAAGACGAATAAATTACTATACAGTGGAGCCGGTTTCGTTTAGTATTAGTTTTAACTTATAAAAATAAAAAGGTTTTTTTGAGCCAATAATACATAAACAAACCAATAAAATACATTTTCATAAGTTTTAATTGATTCAAATTACATAGTAAAACAATAATTATAAACAAATGAAAAAAATAGTCCTCGGCAGTTGTTCTTCACGAGGTCCACGGAATTTGGAGAGTCGTTGTAAGTTGCTCTCCACGAGGTCCACGGGATTTGGAGAGTCCTCGGCAGTTGTTCTGCACGAGGTCCACGGGATTTGGAGAGTCCTCGGCAGTTGTTCTGTACGAGGTCCACAGGATTTGGAGAGTCCTCGGCAGTTGTTCTGTACGAGGTCCACGGGATTTGGAGAGTCCTCGGCAGTTGTTCTGCACGAGGTCCACGGGATTTGGAGAGTCCTCGGCAGTTGTTCTGCACGAGGTCCACGGGATTTGGAGAGTCCTCGGCAGTTGTTCTGCACGAGGTCCACGGGATTTGGAGAGTCCTCGGCAGTTGTTCTCACGAGGTCCACGGGATTTGGAGAGTCCTCGGCAGTTGTTCTGCACGAGGTCCACGGGATTTGGAGAGTCCTCGGCAGTTGTTCTGCACGAGGTCCACGGGATTTGGAGAGTCCTCGGCAGTTGTTCTGTACGAGGTCCACGGGATTTGGAGAGTCCTCGGCAGTTGTTCTACACGAGGTCCACGGGATTTGGAGAATCCTCGGCAGTTGTTCTACACGAGGTCCACGGGTTTTGGAAATCCCTCGGCAGTTGTTCTGTACGAGGTCCACGGGATTTGGAAGAGTCTTCGGATGTTTTTCTGTACGAGGTACAAAAGATATGGAGATACCTCGGGAGTTGTTCTGCACGAGGTCGACGGGATTTGGAGAGTCCTCGGCAGCTGTTCTGTACGAGGTCCACGGGATTTGGAGAGTCCTCGGCAGTTGTTCTGCACGAGGTCCACGGGATTTGGAGAGTCCTCGGCAGTTGTTCTGCACGAGGTCCACGGGATTTGGAGAGTCCTCGGAAGTTGTTCTACACGAGGTCCACGGGATTTGGAGAGTCCTCGGCAGTTGTTCTGCACGAGGTCCACGAGATTTGGAGAGTCCTCGGCAGTTGTTCTGTACGAGGTCCACGGGATTTGGAGAGTCCTCGGCAGTTGTTCTGCACGAGGTCCACGGGATTTGGAGAGTCCTCGGCAGTTGTTCTGTACGAGGTCCACGGGATTTGGAGAGTCCTCGGCAGTTGTTCTGCACGAGGTCCACGGGATTTGGAGAGTCCTCGGCAGTTGTTCTGCACGAGGTCCACGGGATTTGGAGAGTCCTCGGCAGTTGTTCTGTACGAGGTCCACGGGATTTGGAGAGTCCTCGGCAGTTGTTCTGCACGAGGTCCACGGGATTTGGAGAGTCCTCGGCAGTTGTTCTGCACGAGGTCCACGGGATTTGGAGAGTCCTCGGCAGTTGTTCTGCACGAGGTCCACGGGATTTGGAGAGTCCTCGGCAGTTGTTCTGTACGAGGTCCACGGGATTTGGAGAGTCCTCGGCAGTTGTTCTGCACGAGGTCCACGGGATTTGGAGAGTCCTCGGCAGTTGTTCTGCACGAGGTCCACGGGATTTGGAGAGTCCTCGGCAGTTGTTCTGCACGAGGTCCACGGGATTTGGAGAGTCCTCGGCAGTTGTTCTACACGAGGTCCACGGGATTTGGAGAGTCCTCAGAAGTTACTCTGCACGAGGTCCACGGGTTTTGGAAATCCCTCGGCAGTTGTTCTGTACGAGGTCCACGGGATTTGGAGAGTCCTCGGCAGTTGCTCTGCACGAGGTCCACGGGATTTGGAGAGTCCTCGGCAGTTGCTCTGCACAAAGTTCACTATACATTTAACGTTACTAATTAACGTAAGAGGATTAGCAACATTTTGAAGACTCCTTGGAAGTTCGAATTTTTGGCTAAAAATGATTTTTGGTTGTCATGGTTTTTAATATGATTGTTCAGAAAATAAAGATTCCTTGGATTTTGTTCTCTCTTGATATATTTATTTGAATGAAAAGGAACTAATTATGCACATCAGATTTCTACTATGATTATTCATTATTTGATAGGTAAATGTTTTTAATCTAAAATTATGTGTAATTAAATATCCTATAGTATAATATGTTGTAGTACCACCTGTATAATAATTTAGAAAAAACATATTAAAACACTCTGTTGTAATTGAAGAAGAGTTGGAGAAGAGTAGGTAGTGGTTACTGTATTTATTTTGAATTGTAAGCCTATTAAATTTATTTTAATAATATTGGACATATCGGCACGAGAAAAATATTCTATTAGGCTTTTAAATCTGTTAATTTCCATTTATGCACATTTATGAACTAATAAACGCGATTAAACTATGGTTCTTACTCTGAAACGCTGAATTTTTTCCTATCTTAAAATGTTATTTGTAGGAGGATACTACTGTCATCAGATGTAGGTTTGTCAGATTGAAGGAATTAAATGCGTCCCTTACTGCCAAAGCCGATTTGTGTGGTATTTAGATTTTCAGCTATTTTAGGGGTTTAAGAGTAAAATTCCATGATTAAAAAAAATTTAATTTTTAAATTTTAGTGAACTTGTTAGACACTTAACTGTAACATAAAAATAATTACTAATATCTTCTTGAAATATCAAAGTTTAAACAAAAAAAAGCTTAAAACATGCCCCCCCCCTTATAACCACTAACCACAAAAGCAAAACAGGTGTCCACTGCAATCCCAATTAAGCCTACAAATGCCGTCAACTTCCACCCAAGCCGGTCACCGTTTATTTAAGGTGGGCCCTCCACTCCACTATACCACACATTTGCAAGCCAAATTGGGATTGCTCATGGTCGGGATTCGAACCCTAGCACTTCCGAATGGCTAGAACGTTACGCTCATCAGCGTAGCGCGTTAGCCGCCTCGGCCATCAATGCCTAGGAGAAGAAAGCGCTTACTTGGTTATAGACCTGCTGGCAGGCTCGTGTACTACGAGAGCATTTCGGTTGTTGGCCCCCAGAGGGAAACATCGCGTAGGCGATAGTGTCTAACTTCTAACAGATTCTCCTCAATTCTTTTGAATATGTAAGCGTCGAAAAGACTTTGCCATTTTTAATTAAAATGTTATTTGTAGGAGGATACTACTGTCAGATTTTTTTAGATTGAAATTAAATGCGTCTTAAAACGACTGATTTAGTCCTAGTAGAGTTTTTGAGAGGGAAAAATGCGATATTTATCCACTGCCATGTTTGTGTGGTATTTAGATTTTCAGCTATTTTAGGGGTTTAAGAGTAAAATTCCATGATTAAAAAAAATTTAATTTTTAAATTTTAGTGAACTTGTTAGACACTATAGCGCCTACGTGACCGTGTTGCCCTCTGGGGGCAGGCAACCGAACCTGCTCTTGTAATGCACTAGACTGCCACCGGGCATGTCTTATAACCAAATAAGCGCTATCTACTCCTATGCACTGAGTGGCTGAACCGGCTAACGCGCTGCGCTGACGAGCGTAACGTTCTAGCCATTCGGAAGTGCTAGGGTTCGAATCCCGACCATGAGCAATCCCAATTTGGCTTGCAAATGTGTGGTAAAGCGGAGTGGGGGGCCCACCTTAAATAAACGGTGGCCGGCTTGGGTGGAAGTTGACGGCATTTGTAGGCTTAATTGGGATTGCAGTGGACACCTGTTTTGCTTTTGTGGTTATAAGGGGGGCATGATTTATGTTTTATTGTTTATACTTTAATATTTCAAGAAGATATTAGTAATTATTTTTATGTTACAGTTAAGAGTAAAAAGCTTGCCACTTCTAGGGTTAAACTATTGGAAAATTCGGATGATTGTCAAAACCCACCCTTGAAACAAATGTTATAAAATTATGATCATAGGTGTGGTTTTGGGATAAGTGGACATATATAAAGACATAAATATTGTTTAAAGTTTCCATTTCCTGGATTTTTGGAGCCTCACAACTCCATTTCAGCCTCATTCCTATTGACAGGTCGGATAGCCAGCTCTTCGGTGGCAGCACACGCCAGACCGTCAAAACACGTTTTGTCCCTGCAAACAGACGTTACTGTAGATTTTGCAAATATACTCGTACTTATATGGTGTATAACTTGAGAATTACTCCTTTCAGCTTTAATCGCCTTACGACATTGCACGGAGATCAGTATTACCATTCTACCACATGTACCTGACTTATCTCGATCCTTGCTGATACAGTAGCTCGGAAGTAACGTGCTGGCCCAGTAGGTCAAAGGTTGCTGAAACGAAACGAGTGGCCGGCGACTCCTGTCAGATCATGAGCGGTCACCTCAGACTAGCCCATGTGACTCACGCCAGTCACATCGCTACGGTAGCTCGCTTTAGTTTACCGCAGGCCTTAGGCCCTTGGTGATGGGCAGTTGAGATGAACAAATCCAAAATGTCCCTACGTTGGCACTGCATACAGTATTTCGTTTTATAGTCATTAAATAGTATTTGAAGATTTGTTAGATTTCGATTGTTTAGTCAAATAACCGAAATTAGCCTTTCAGAGGTCGTATCAAGGAAATAACCTCCAGAGTAGTTTTATTTTCAGTGATGTCATTATTTTGGGTGATTTCGGTAGTCTGAGTGGCACTTAACCTCATTCCTAGAATCGAGTGAAAGATCAAAACTCAACCCTACTACAATGTCTATTTATTAGTTTTGTTCAGCTTCGCCCGGGGCTATTGTGATTCTATCACCAAAATCCGTACTATGGGTCGTTGAGGTACAATTTAAACTGACTGATTTTGTTAACATATCCTTGAAAAAAATCTATTTTCTTTATATTATAATTTTTGATTGAATCATTATTTCATTTCATTTATATACACTTATTAAATTATTTCATAATTATGAATTCATTATGACGTTTTAAAGCTTTTTCAAAACTATTATACTCACTTAACAGATTTTCGTTGTTTTACACGTAAAAGGTACTTAATTTTGTGCATTTAGATACAAATTTACCCCATAAATGTTTTTGACCCTGGAGGTAACCTCTAGGTACGCCTTCTATCCCTTTTTGAAAACCTATGCTCCTTTTGAAAGGTCAAAAAGCTGCAGATAATATTTATTGATTATAAAACGGTAAATGGGAAGTTTACAGTTAACAGATTTTGGTAAAGTTTCTTTTACTATTCGTCCATTAGTTTTTAGAATAACTTTTAATCGCTACATTTAAATTTCACCCGAAAACACCTACACTCAGTGTCGCCAATAGGGAGGAACGAGCCAAATAAATCCCAGCTGATTTGATTCTCGCTGTCCCATTAATGTCAAACTCCTGGATAAGGAGGAAGGGTTGAATGGCGTCTCTCGCCACTCTCCACGGTCCTGCGCGCAAAAGCAGACGCCGCCGCCGCTCAGCTGACAGCGACACCCGCCTCCCGCCAGTCGTGTGTCGTCTGCATGGACGTGACCATGGATTACATCCGGGAGTTTGACATCCGGTTGGAGCGGGAAATGTACTACGCCGGGGAAGTTTTGACAGGACATGTGCTCTTGGATACCGTCGAAAACTTTAAGCTGAGATGTGAGTTGTGAGATTCAACTCAAAATTACAATTATTAGTAATAGTTGAGCTGTTCCGCTGCTTGTTTATTGTTTGTGTTTTCTCATTACTTTGGCATGACTAAGAGTAAAAGTGTATTCTTCCCACTACTCTATAGTAATTACTATTACAGGCTCTTCAAAAAAATCGTATAGAATAAACTATAGAATTATTTATGATCGATGCCAATTATATTTAATGTATTCTTGTGATAATTATTATCATGTGTAAACGTTGTTTAAATAATTCATAAAAATAATTTTTATGGAGTGAAAATTTTTGATGAGTTTTAAGCCGCTATCAAAATAAGATAGACTGTTAAATTTTCATAACAAAACAATACAAACAAGATATATTTTCTAGGAACCATGTTCGTTAAAGATTTGATTGCTAGACATCTTCATGAGGGTTGCTCTATTGCTGAACTCATCTCTTCTGAGAAATATCTGGTTGAAGTTTTATTCCGAATTTTGAAAACGTATGGTTATTTGTTTTAAATTATAGTGCACTTTTTAATATACAGGTTTTAGGTATTTTATAAGAAAATACTATTTCTATTCCAATGTGCTGTAATTTTCATGCTGTAGTCAATGATGAATAAGTAGCTAATAAACTTTGAAACTTGAAGGATGCTTAAATTGTATAAAAGTTGACAAACAAACTAAATAATAATAAGTAGACGTCGTACCGGTTTTAAAAATCATGCTGAGTGTAATTGATTCATAACTGTGGAACAATAGGACCAATTGACAAAATGTTGTCAATTCCTACTCTAGAAATATATGTTAGCGGAAGTTGCGTATTCCCGAAAATACGTATAATGTAAATTTTAGTCTCATTCTTGCATTCGTCAACATTTTTGCAGGACGCTGATGTCCCATCAGAAATAGCTCCAACTTCGCAAGCGTGATAATATACTCGTACAATAGCGATATTTTACGCTCTTATAACAACTATAAAACTTTTAAAATTAGTTCAAATTACATTTTATGATAAATGGATTTTCTAAATTGCCACGAAAGAACGCGGTTGTTATATAAGTGTTAATTTGGAGGTAATAAGTAGTTTTTGAGTACTGTGAATCTTAGTATGAGTATATTAATAGACAGTGAGATATAATAAACATATAAGCGTGTGCGTGTTTCGGGATATAATAAACATTAGTATTGTAATTTAGCCTCTAACATCAATGTCCATTTAATGGTGATATCAGTAGTACGTTCTCAATACCCTGATTATAGAAATTTGGACGAATAATATTCCGAAATTGGTGATTTTTACGTAATTATGACACAAATGTAATGATTTTAATGTTTGTTTTTGTAACAAAGTGGTGTTTCAGTAAATAATAATATCATTGTTATAAAATATTTTCATTGAGTTTTAATAAGATAAAAATCACAATACTGTATGTTAAAATTAGTTATGAATAGTAAGTTATTTATTATGACAATCAGAGTTTTCAAGCTTAGTTTTCAACAGTAGGTAAAAAGTATTTAAAAGATTAAATATTTAAAAGTAAATTTTCACTTTACGATGAGCTTATTAAATTCTTACGCGCTCCAAAGTGAGTCTTAATGACAAATACTTGTTGCTTGAAACAAAAGTTTGTTGGCTTAAAGGTCTAAAGTGAACTGAATTTCTTGCATCTTTGAAACTCAGATTATCCCAGACCGTATTATCTGAGCGGGGATTTAGAAGTTTTGACTTATATTAAGAAATAATGAAACTGTATTTCATTATAAAAATACAGTAGGTTTACGTCATAGTATCGGAAATCTTATATTAATTTTATTTTAAGCTGTTTTCTGCTTATACCACAGTAAGGAGTCATAATATGTCGAAATCAGGACTATTTATCCCAATAACAGTGCCATAAATTATTTATATCATACTGTTTCGTTTTTTTACATAATTTTAATCAGAGTCACAATTACAACCAGTTTTCACTCTTATCTACGATTCAACGTACACTATTCGAGTGAATGTGACCAGCAAATAAAATTATTAAATTACAACTGAAATGAAGTATACTTTTTATTGACGTAAAACATTAGGGTAATTTTCTCCTATTTCCATCTCTTAAACATAAACCTTCTAAACATGTACAAACAATTACAAAAATAAAAAAGTTCAAAAAGTTTTTCACAAAAATAACGATTTTAAGAGGATATTGGAACAAATACAAAACACTCCCGTCGCAGCAGACCTGCGTACTCAGCAAATTTCCAAGTCAGCAATATAATAGTAATAATGATATACCACAAGTTTTATCAATATCTGTCTATAAATATGAGAATTATTTACCTATTCTCGATAGGTTTTACATAGAAAAGAGTATGCAGGTTTGCTGCTGTGAGAAATATTGAAAGTAGGCATTTCTAGCATTTTTATTTTGACTATATATGCCAAGTTTCATAAACATCTGTCCATAAATAGAGGAGTTTGCCTATTCTCTATAATGATTAACATGGGAAAAGAATATGCAGGTTAGCTGCCATGATAAACACATAAACTATGATTTTTAAGCATTAACGGGTGGATCTCAACCACGTGTAGTTAAATATCAAGTTTCACCAAAAAATATATTGATAAGTGTAATATTAATTTTTCCTTATCCTCCATAAGATTAATATCGGAGCCCCAAAATACAACGTACTCTATTTAGATTTTTTAATACCTCTGTAACCGTTGGAGATAGAGAAAAACTTTAAGGAACTAAATTGTGTAGTTTTAAGCTGATTCTAATGGTGAAAGATGAACAAAAATTAAGTTACATATTAAAAACGCAAAAACCCCAATTTTTTTACAAAACCCCCCAAACTACCCGTTCCGATTGGCTAATAAAATATAATTTATAAAAATATACAATTCATCTCAAATACAAACATCACATCACCCGTTTCAGCCAAGACCAGCTCACGCCACACTCTGGTCATACTGTTACTGCATTAATATTTCAATATTGAGGGTCTATGGATTCAATATAATGTGACAGTTAATTCCAAAGACCTGTGACTGTAATTTATCGATTGAGAACTTATGCTCTGTGATAGGGAATAAGAAAATTCATCGATCCCAAGCGAGTCCTTGTAACTCTGCTACAGAAAATAAAAGTCGTCAGCTAGGAAACGACTCCTTACTTGATTACTGAATGAGTAATTTTGACAATGCACTTCTGAATAAAGATAAGGGTAATGCTAAAGAGTAGCGTGAATTAAGTAAGCCTAAGTTAATAAACTGAACGAAGATTAAACGTAAAAAAGTAAATGCAATAGTTTTGGACCCGCTGTAATTTTGTTTGCAATGCTACTGTAATTACAGGGGCTTGAATATCTGAAGAGAGAGGAGACAGATTAATATTCTTCAACGTATTAAACTAAACATATATTTGAATTTTTTAACATCAACAATTCCCCAGATTTTATTATTTCCTCAGTATGGTAATTGAGTACAGTGTGCATCAATAAGCAAGACATTAATAATAGCAGCTTTATACTCGCTGGAACGTAATCTGGCTATACAGGTATGAGCTCAGAGACGCTTTCTGTTCTAATTAAACCAGTTTTAATAATTGCAAACTCATATGGAACTTCTTTCCCTTTAAATTGAATTGTGTCAATAGGTATGCGATCGTTGAAGCCCAAACTAAAACCTAAAAAGTACCTCGCTGTCTTCATTAATTCGCCGCGCATGACCTAGGCAGATGGTGAGCGGTGTTTGAGGTAAAAAAAAACAAAAAAAAAACAGTTTCAGACTAGGGTCCTCACTGAGGAGTGTGTGAGTTGTAGAGGATGTTGTGGCCGTGAGTCTATAGGACAGATACGAGAGTTCGGGTCTCCCTAGAGGACAACCCTCTTCTCAGTGCGCTTGAATGCTCTCCGAAAAAGCCTCCTTCAAAAACTCTTTCACAAAATCGAAAATATACAGTTAAAATGTTTTACTTTTCTGAAGTATAATGACACGTGTTAAAGAAGGAATACGTCACGTTTGTTGTCACATAAAATATTATTTAAAAATAACTCGTAGCGGGCATACAGTAGGCAGATAATATGGTTGATCTTTTTACTGCAGTACTAAAAGTTTTAAGAGTTTCGTCATGTTTTATTTCTTACATGCACTACTTAACTGGCATTAGTTATAGATATTTATGGTTCTGCAACGTCTTAGCTGAAAGTTTTTGTTGGAACTAACAGTAACTCGTCCCTTGAATGATTCATTGTTAGAAAGCAAAATACTAATTAAAGTATCACATAATATAATAATATAATATAAATAATCATTATAATATGATAATATAAACATGAAATCGTAAAAAAATGGATAAAAAATAAATTCTCATTTCAATTATTTAAGTAGGATAAATGGAAAAATGATGTCATTAATACAATTAAAAATGTTCCTTAAGATACGATTTTAATATGGAATAATTTTGAAATAGTTTTAAACTATTTATCTATTGATTGAACTATTGATTGATATGATCAATGTAAACAAACTAAAATTGATTTCAATTTGATTGTCAAATTTAATTAAATAATATTTTTGATGAAAAAATATTGAAAAAGTTTTAATAAATAATGAAAAGTTTAAATACACGTCATTCTAGTGCGAATAGAGATTTCAGACCTGTCGCGGCCGAGGGTTTTTTCAACGAAGGATAACTTCGGTAACGGTTGTGTCGTTTATATCTTAGACTAATTGTTTTGTCGTAGACAAATTAATCAATCTAAGAATGAAGCTTGATCTTTTAAATGTTACTCCTACAATGAAATACATTAACACAATTCAGGAACAAATCATGGGACAAATCCAATCATAATGTAATACAGATATTATTTTATTCTCATATAATAAGTTTGTACAACTTTATTTTGCTAAATCCCAATAGGACATTTTTGTTCGCCTGATTTTATTTTCTATAATAATTTAATGCTTTAGATAATGCTAATTCAAAGCTTATCATGAATTGATTAATTTATTTTCATCATAGTTCTTAAATTTATCATACCCATATTTTAGTGACATTTCGATGTTATCTTTCCTCCAATCACTTATTTTGAACCTTATGTAATTTTGAATATTATTCATTTTCATCTTCTAAATATATCAAGACATCCCCACGCTTATAAATTTGTACAAAGAGGACTATTTTCACACATTAAGTAAATTTGTATGGGCAGTATTTAGTTATGAATAGCTGAAAATAAATGAATATTATTTACTACTACTACTACTAAATTTAAACTATACTGATTCATACTTATTATAAATTATAATTTGTTATTAAACTATTACTATTAAATTAAATTTTGTTTTTTATTTATTTTTGTACTATTTTAATCAATAAGAATGTTTTTTAAATGTTTTCAGTGCTTTGATTACTAACCTTCCCTATTTTGAATTTTTTCTATCACTTTTTTGTAAGAATTTCTTTGACAATTTCAAAATAATTTAAAAAGTCTAGAGGGAGGGTGTTGGCAATTTGCAGGATACAAATTTGAAACAAGTTCCCGTAGAAATTACCAGAGCTATTGTATTGGATTTTTAATATATAAGAATAAGAACAGCTGTTTAGAAGAACTGAAAGCATTCCCTGATCATACATAGATCATAGACAAATCCATGATCTAACCTATTTCCCACAGGGAAGTAAATACAAACATTTTTTTATTATATTTTTGGTAATTTTCTTTAATAATTCCATTTAATTAATATTTCCTGATCTATTTACCCTTTTTCGACCCATATCAACTTTGCTAACCCATAGTGTTGTAGATTTGATTCTTTGTAAGTATATAATGTGAAATTTAAACTGACACGACCATAAATACATAATCACATATGATTGTCAAACCTACTAGGTTGTGAGGTAGGGTTTAATAATAATCATGAGATTAGTTTGTCCAGAAGCTTAAGTAGACTGTCAACTGCAAGCTGATGATAATGTGGGCCTAATGAACAGACTCTTCCTCTAATCAATAACTGCACCCTGTTAACTAAGATTTGTTATTTTACCATGTCAAACTTATAATTTTCTTCCTCAATCATTTGCTTTCAATAGTTTATCGCACACTTTAACTTTAGTGGCCTAGATCAGTTGGCCTACTCATCTACGAAACACGCCATTTATAACTGAGTGGAAACAGCATTTGTTCGTATTTTAAGCTAAAGTCTTGGGTTTGCTTATAGAGACGTTCTAGTTTGTCTTCTTAGTGATCAGACAAACTTAGGATTCCTAGAGTCAAGAAGGGATATACAGGCGGTTCAGTTTCTGAATAAGCTGCTGACTGGTGCGATTGACTGCCCAGCTCTTCTTGAGGGTGTAAGTCTTCGATGTCCCTCGAGGACTAGATCTCTCGACCTCTTCGGAAGAAGTAGTTTTCAACGAACTGCGAACTTATCAATCCGTTGATCCGCCTTCAACGTCTGAGAAATCTGGTCTCTCCACACACACGTAGACTTCTATCACGATGGTGGGGCGACCTTCACGAGGAAAATCTGCATTTTTTAAATCTTTAAATTATTTTTGTTATTTTATTATCTTTTTGAAATTTCTTTTATTATGGTTAATTGTTACCATTCATGTTTTTTATTATTTATTACTATTATTACTGTTTTGATTTATCCAGAAAAATATTTATCTTTGTTATACATATATATTATGTTACTGAAGTTATATTTATTATCAAGTTAGTCATTTATTATTGTTCAGAGTTTATTGTTATATAATTTTTATTGTTATTACTGTTGCTGTTAGTTTTGATTTCTATTTATTTACGTATCATGTATTAATCTACAGCTACTTTTAGTATTTATATGTATTCATTAGAATTTGCCTTTTTTATATCAATTTTCTTTTCAGTCACATGAAAATAAATAAATTGGGGTTTCTCGTTGAAATAAATAAATAAACAGTAGTAGCCCACGCCCAGTTTAGCTGCTCTCAAAGCACTTGACTCCAATTAGATCAATTCCAAAATCGTGTGTGAGTAGTTCAAAGCGCTCTGCAAGCTTGCTAACCACAACATTGTGTTTCTCGGCTCTTTTCGGTCTTGAACGGGTGAGGTATTTGTATAGGGAAAAAGCTCCTGAGACTCATGGAAGGCACAGTAATCGGTTAATCAGCCTAGCGCGTTCGGGGAACACAATAAGCCACAATGTTGATGTGTTAGGACCGGAAGTCCAATCTCCTTAACTCAATCAATCAATCAAACACCAATTCAAGAAAATTTTAAATACATATATGTGACACGATCAGTTTCCCCACAGTCTCTACCTAGGAAACAATCATTCCCATTCTTAGGGGTTACATCTATAGATTCCTATCCCATAGTGCCTATAATTTTAAGCAACGATATACCTTACAAAAATCAGCTTTGGCACTACAAAATACCATTGCTAAATAGGGAAAATGAGCGTTGCAGAGGTTTAGAAAATTGATTTAGATTTTTGAATCAAATGGCAGGTCGGTAGACAAGTTATAATAAATAAAATTTGTTCGTCAATTACGACCGATTACTTAAAATTATTTGTCTAAAATATCAGGACGTAACATATGAATCACAAATTTTCTATTCTCTATAAAATCTTGTTTAGTGCACACTTAACATTTACAATCCTCGTAAAAATAGTGTTTTGTAAAATATTACTGTTCAAACCCTTAATTTGTAAACGCTAAGCCGGGGTAGGATGGTTCCTGATGTGATTTATAAATAGTATACTGTAACAGTGGAGATATAATAGAGGGAGAAATGTCATTAGCATTGGATCTCGTCTCTGACTAAAACACTGGCTCTTGTAGCTATATAAAATGACCTCCCCCCTATTAACTGGATTTGTTATTAGTTATAATAGACAATAATATTTGTCATTTAAAAATAATTGTACTCAATTCATTGCAGAAAGATTGAGGTGGAAACAAATAATGAAATAACAGCAGTTTTGCGTCATAAGGGAGGTCCTGAAATAAAACTAAAACTAATCCTAGAATTAAAAAATCAATGGTTTAGCTTGTGAATAATATTAACACAGTGAAGTTTTGCTCTGTCGTGGTTGAGAGGTTAATAAACAGAGAATCCAGGTTAAATTTTGGCTCGAGGTAGTCCTTTAGTGGTTAAATATCAGTCATGTAATGAAAATTTTACGTATGCATTTTCATTTTTTAATTATTTAAGTTTGTAATTGATACTGCATAACTTTTTATTATATAGTATGAAAAGATTATATTACTTAACATAAAACAATGTAATAAACGTTTAAACAAATTCAATAAATAAACTCAAAGGATTAAGGATAAAAGAAGAATTGGTATAAGCCATTTTTTATCCTGTTTCCTTAATTCTTACGTAATGAAAATATTGAATATTTATTAAGAATTATATCAATAAATCTTTGTTTATTATTTATCTCAGATTTGATCTTATTTTTAAGAATAACAGATACTAAAATTCACATATTTAACTTCGTAAAAAATAATTAAAAGTAAAATATAAAGAAAAATTGCTACAATTATTTAATTTTGTTATGTTTTACTAATTTGGTTTTACTAAGATGGTTTCTAATGGTCAGTTTGACTAAGGGGACCTAAATTATTCACCCATATTTAATTTTAATTTCAGATCGATTAAAAAAATTAAAATAATTAATAACTAGACCAACAAATTTCGTATTGGAAAAAGTGGTGGATAAAAATTTGTATGGTTCGTTATTTATAAAATAGGTCCGTAATTTTATATAGTTTTTTGTTCAACTCAAAACCTGAGTAATGTGTTCGCTATCCATTCTGAGAATTTTTACATTTCTGGACCAATAAATAAGTCACTGAATGCGGTGAGTTATTTCGACCACCCCATTACGTGTTTATATTGGCGTCCTCGTAGTAAGGGGTGGAAATAATTGGTTGTAGGTTTACCAACAAACGGGACCGGATATTGGATATTTTACACAAAATTGGGAGAAAAGGAGGGATGAAGGGATGAAGAGAGGGGGAATATTTTACTGCAGGTACCATAAATATCGATCCCTTATCTGCGGAACAGGTTGGATATACATGGGTAGGGCAAAATATTCAAGATTACTGGAGGAATATTTAACAGTGGGTTTTCAGGGTTAAGTAAGTGTTAGAGAAGATGCGGTCTGCGCCGGATCACGTCCGTCTTCTAAATAGAAGGTAATGTCATACAAATAGACTTGTTTATGAGGAGAGGGACCTTTTGTATTAAAGTCATATCATCATAGTTTTGTTTCGCCCTTTTAAAACGACTTTATTTCTGTTTTTATTTTAATGATTAAAGTATTTTACCATTTAAACAATTTAAGTCATTGATCTTAATTACCGCTTAAGTGGTCACCTCGACGTGGTCATAAAATGTTTATCTAGTCTTCTCTCATCCCATTTTAGTAACATGTCAACCACAGCTTCAATTGCCAAACCAAGACCAAACAACTTCTAGTACTCATTTGAAATCAGCACTGGAGACATTATTCTCGGGACGTTGAATCCGTCTTCCGGCCCCATTCCAGAGTTAAGGTGATTCACTGGAAGGGGGGGCGATGCAGTGATCATACGTGTATTTTTAGAAAACCATATGCCGTTCAATATTTATTTTCTTTGTTTTGTTTTTATGTGGTTGCACTTAGCAACCTTCAATATAGTTTTGATTTATCTTTTTAAAATAACTTTCCATTTGTTTTTATTTTTATGATACAAGTATTTTATTTTAAGAATTATTTAACATAGTAAAAATACGTGTTTAAATAAATTTGCCCATTTACCAGGTGGATAACCTCTCGGAGCCCTTGAAATCCGAACAAGTCACCTCGATACCTTAAATAGGGAGGTCCTCACGCTAACGCCTGAGTCATCGGTTCGCCATATAAAAACATAGCTCGTAAAAAGGTTTTAAGCTCATCTTCCTTGAGTGATAGTTTTAAGAAAAAAGATTATCATACCAAAATGTAAACCTGAAATCCTAAACAAATCAGTTCAAAGAAAATAAATCAATACCAGCTTTACTATTTTGAATTACTTGACAATTAAACCATTATCATAAATAGTTATACGATAAAATAGCTTTTTAATATAGTATGATTTCGAACAGAACGGGTAACAGATACAGTATGCCAGGTGAAGAGAGAAGCAGAAGATAGCAGAGGGCAGAATGTAAGCCCAGTGAAGAGATGATATTGAAAATGTGTCAAGAGTAATAAACCGTTTCTTTTATTTGATATCGCTCAGGAGATTCGCCCATGGAGATTGCGAATTATATTTGTTTTTACTGACGGACGTATTAGGAGCTTTTTGGCACAAATATATCTTTAAATAGAATTATTGCGTGTAGTTTGATTGTTACAATGATGGAGAACCTTTGCGGGTAAAAAGTAGTATATTTATTAGGAGATAAAGATCAATCTTGATGAAGGAAGTGAGTTAGTTACAAAAATTGGTGATGAATAGGTGAATCATATTTAACAAAGAGATATAAAATTAATAGGTTACGAAACAAGAATCATTTACACAACTCCATATTTAAATTTAGCATATGCATTTAATGAAAAGTCTTTGCGTGTTTTTATTAACATAAGAAACTTCTTTTTTTAACATTTTACTGTACATGAAAATAGTAGTAATCATACACATTTTTTAAACACACTCAATAAGTATGGAGTAAGTTATATTGAATCTATGTGTGTGTATACACGTATATTTGTATGTTCTATTTTATTGTTTTGGATTTATTTAATTTTGTATAAAAGTTAAAGTTTTAGTTGGATTATTAAAATGTTTTATTATAAAATCAAATACAGTAGTTTTAGGAACGCGGCCTGGAAGCATCGTGATAATGAGTCATCTCTTTTCTTTCAATGTCCATCACAATAATCCTGTACAATAAATTCTCCCGATCATCAAAAACAGGGATGTCAGCACATTATTGTAGTTGCGGTTGTTTGAGTGTTATTCACAATAGGTATACTTTTAAGCTTCGTAGAGGAGTATGTTTAAACGGTATACAAAACTAGCAGTAGGCAGCTACGACACCTAACATCCTATAGCACTTAAATTTTGAGAAAAAATTTAGCATTGGCAGTTCTATGACACCAACAACGTTAGCCCTAGTGAACGAAGAGTGGTTTTGTAGCTTTATTTTATTGAAATATCAAATCAAATATTTTTTGTTTAATGCTGATTAAAAACGGCGTCAAGCACAGTCCGGGAAAATTTGTTTTTCTGTCCAAGGGTTTATCATTGTTTGTGTTAAACGGGTATTGGGCCACGAGAAATCGATTGGAGCATGCCTCAAAGCTGGGAAAGATCTGGGGGTTGTCCCACCACCCTTCAAAGTTTCCATGTCATCGTTAAGTCTTTTTTTGTAGCTGCAGTTAACCAAAATAACTAATTCAGGTTGTTTTTGTAGTGATATACGTAAACAAAAAGATTTTATTTTTAGGTTGGTTTAAAAGAAGCTTTTAAAGTATAATATATTTAGTTTGATTTAAATTTACAGAAAACGCTATAAATAATAGTTAAATTCAGATTAGTTTGTTTATAGAAAGTGTTAAATGTTTCGAGAATATTTTTTTGGAACCGAAACGGCCTGTCAGTGCCGTTTTACCTTTCACATTTTTTACATTACCTTACGTTTTACATTACCTCAAATAAATGTTTCGAGAATATTTTTTTGGAACCGAAACGGCCTGTCAGTGGTTTACCGCCAACAAATCCTACTTGCAACCACAACAAAGTAAAGGAACAGGGTTTAAACTAGAAATCTAATTCTGCTCAAATGTCATCATAAAACAAACCTATTGACATGGAAGTTGAAATGCCAAACTTCTATTTATTGAGGAATATTCAAACATTTTTATTTAAACCAATAAACCATGTTTATTGGTGGGATATGGTTTACACATATCTATGATCTAACCTATTTCCCACAGGGAAGTAAATACAAACATAAAAAAATAGATCAAAGATAAATGATCAATGAAAACAAACCAATATTGATTTTTATTTGACAGCTGGTCATTTGTGTCTTTTAAATTAATTTAATAGATTACAGTATAGTTAAACTTGGGAGAACTTAACAATGGGTTTTTGAGCTCTCATTACTTTGTTTTAATAGGGCGTGTGAAGTCAGTTTAAAGCAAATATGAACCTTCTTCCTAATTATCTTATGGTAATAATAACCCTTATTAACTTTTGTTAATAATAAAAGTGGAGTTCCATCAATGGGTAATCTTGGTTTCGCTTCGAAGCGTTACAAAAACACCTTGTCTAGACAGACAGACACAGATGTACAGATAGGCAGAAATTTAGATAAGACCCATTTCGGATATTTTGGGATATAAAACGTAAAAAAATCAAAAATATCATAATTCCATGCAATATACAGACATTAATCTAATTTTACATTTACATAAATTGAATTTTAAAGATCAATTATGTTTATGAAGTAAGTAAATGGAATTCAAACTAGGTTTTGTGCTTCTTACATAGAGATGAAACAGTTTCATAATGTTGGAGTGTAGTGACCCGGTTCAACAAAACACGGGGTTTTAATTTTGATAATGGATCCTTTAATCGTCCTGTATCATCTGGCTTATTTCCCTTCCACGAGTTAACCAGTAATACTGGCTTTGGTCCAGTTCTCTGCAAAAATAACGATTGAAAATAAATCTACGATACACAACTAATTCACTTTACTGAATGACACTCTTTTTGTATTTTGACCAATAAAATATCCCCCCCCACTAAATTATTGCTGCACATAATTTTTGAAAATAATATTTTTTGATTATATTATCAACCTTTAGGGCACATTAGATAGAAGTGGCCTAAGGTAGGCCTAGAACTAATTAAAGTACACAATTTGCAGAGTTTATTTTTATAGCTAACATTCAGCCACTATTTAGCCAAAAATTGTATTTTAATTGTGGTGTTTATTATTTGGATCTCATGTATTTTTAAATAATCTGCTTGTTTGTACTAATTCAAATTAGGAGGTAACAATTTCCATAATTTGAGAAATATAGGGGGTATATATAAGTGAAACCCAGCCATGAAAATGTATATAAATGTTTAAACAGGTTTTGCATGCTAATCTGTACTTCTAAAAGTTAAATCTATTATCTGACTGAATTATTAAAGTTTCTGAAAAACAATTACAAAGGCTTTCAAATTAGTTGAATTAAAAACGCTAACAATTTGTGAGTTTGGGAGTTAATAAAACCCCCCAACCGGTCCCTGCTCTGGAAAATCAAATTCTTTATTTACCATTTACCATACTAATTCTACTGCTTGGACAATGTATGTACCTTGAGACTAGATATTACCATTGAAGAAATTTAAGTCTTTTATCTTGAAAAGAAACCAAAGTTTAGAGATTAATAGGTAAAAGCATCTATTGATTGCAAACACAACGTTTGTTTTAACGGGGATGGATAAGATGGTGGCTTTGACAGTTGTAAACTTGGATTTGATATTTTTTGGCAATATCTATAGTAAAAAATCTAAATAAACACAGAACTCTAACAGAATTTGCACAAGAAGACCCCTGAACAACGTCACTGAAAAGACCATCTCCAACCGAAGCAAAATGATGATTAAAGGTTTCGGCAACATGAACTGGATCAGAAGTTTTCTCACCCTCACTATTTATTAGTAAAGGATTTTTACTGAATGACACTCTTTTTGTATTTTGACCAATAAAATATCCCCCCCCCACTAAATTATTGCTGCACATAGTTTTTGAAAATAATATTTTTTGATTATATTATCAACCTTTAGGGCACATTAGATAGAAGTGGCCTAAGGTAGGCCTAGAACAAATTAAAGTACAAAATTTGCAGAGTTTATTTTTATAGCTAACAATTTTTATGAGATACAATCAATTCAGCCACTATTTAGCAAAAAATTTTATTTTAATTGTGGTGTTTATTATTTGGATCTCATGTATTTTTAAAATCCTTAATATATAACCTTCTTGTTTGTACTAATTCAAATTAGGAGGTGACAATTTCCTAAATTTGAGAAATATAGGGGGTATATATAAGTGAAACCCAGCCATGAAAATATATATAAATGTTTAAACAGGTTTTGCATGCTAATCTGTACTTCTAAAAGTTAAATTTATTATCTGACTGAATTATTAAGGTTTCTGAAAAACAATTACAAAGGCTTTCAAATTGGTAGAATTAAAAACGCTAACAATTTGTGAGTTTGGGGGTTAATAAAACCCCCCAACCGGTCCCTGCTCTGGAAAATCAAATTCTTTATTTACCATTTACCATACTAATTCTACTGCTTGGACAATGTATGTACCTTGAGACTAGATATTACCATTGAAGAAATTTAAGTCTTTTATCTTGAAAAGAAACCAAAGTTTAGAGATTAATAGGTAAAAGCATTTATTGATTGCAAACACAACGTTTGTTTTAACGGGGATGGATTTAAGATGGCGGCTTTGACAGTTGTAAACTTGGATTTGATATTTTTTGGCAATATCTATAGTAAAAAATCTAAATAAACACAGAACTCTAACAGAATTTGCACAAGAAGACCCCTGAACAACGTCACTGAAAAGACCATCTCCAACCGAAGCAAAATGATGATTAAAGGTTTCGGCAACATGAACTGGATCAGAAGTTTTCTCACCCTCACTATTTATTAGTAAAGGATTTAGAAAACGTTCATTCACTGATGACTTGTGAACATTCACCACATCCCAAATAGCCCTGGTTCTATTGGATGACTGAGAAATCTTATTCGGCACCGCTTTGTTTATCAGTGCAAATTAAAAATTGAATAGCATTGTTCATGAACTTCTAGCAGAAAATATTCCTGAAAATAATATCATAGATCAGTGGTAGCAGTAAGGACGTCTGTTGTTTGGAAAATCATATTGTCGGGCTTACAAGATTTTAATGAATTATGAAGCTCCAATAATGCCGTATGGCATACTGCATTGCAATCAGTTTGAATTATGTAAACCAACTAGAAATAATTAATTCACCGGTCTGTAGTCTGCATAATTCAGTATTTTGAATTATTAGTCTATGACAAGTGGTTGCCGAGAAAAGTGTAGTTTAATGTTGAGGTAAACAAAGTACTAATAAAATAACAAGGTTACAAACCATTCAGACAACGGTTCTAAAATAATTAATTGTAGCTATTTTTTATCCTATATGTTTCGAAGCTGATACTTCATCAACAGGGTTACCATTTTCAGTTGAAATTAATCACACAAATATTAGTATTTAAATATTTTCTTCAAAACATTCAGGTTACACTTGGCCAGCAACAGACTGTATACTACTGGCTGAATGTTTTGAAGAAAATATTTTACAATTATTTTAGAACTGTTGACTGAAAGGTATGTAACCAATTTTATTAACCAATGCACTGGAGGCATTATAATGAGTATAAAATTACAGTACGTTGTATACGCTGGTATAACTACATATTGATACTTTGTTTGAAATTCATTATAGGTGATGGTGGATTTATGCTATTTAAATTTTCCATCACGATTTTTAAGTTAAGTCCCGTCCTCAGGCGAGCTAGCTCTTAAAACATAACACGATTAGTACAAACAATTTATCACGCAAACAATTACGCACATAAGAAACATAACACATCCATTCGTCCCGAAGACATTGAACAACTGAATAGGAGTAGGCGTGTCCGCCGAAACCGGAAACAAAATGGCTGCGGCCAAAAAAACCTGAAACCCAGGCGAAGTGTGTCTAACAGATTTTTTAAAATCAAATTTGAATTCCTCATCATATAATTCCTTATAAGCTATTTTTTGTACTGTAATATTTCATGTATGTAAGAATTTAAATGTAAAAAATCTGTTAGACACTTTACTTGGGTTTCATTTCTTTGTGTCGTAAATCTTTTTTTACTTAAAAATCGTGATGGATAATGTTTTTAATTAAAAATCTAAATAATACATATTGATAATTAGTAAAATAACATGTCCTGCATCTTATATGAATCCGGCGCGCTACTAACTAGTCCACAAACATCGTTTGTGAATACTGTGTTAACAAACATTGGCCTCCTAAAAAACTATTAAATTTTTGTAATCTAAATAGTTTAATAAATAGAATTCATTTAATAAATTTTGAATTTCAAAATCGCGTTCGGATTCAATATCGATCTAAATATTATTTAATAATTTATTGTTTTAAAAACAACAATCCAATTTTTGAAAATAACAAGCTAAACGACGATAAATCAATCTGTTGAAGTGACGTCAAATGGATACAAGGACACCTGTTTAGAGGAACTGAAAACAGTCGCTTTAGACATATCTATAATCTATGCTATTTTTCTAAGGGAAGTATTTTATCTTCATATTTTAGCTAATAAGTTTCTATTGAGGTTTTAAACACCATGTACCTTAACATTGCTTATAATAAATAAGTTAATGGTCCAAGAAGTATAAAAGAGATTGTAGTTAAATGCAGCTTAAAAATGAACAATGCGTTAAAAAAATTATTTTAGGGTATTAGGGTTTGAAACTAACTAAATTGTTCTCAGAGTTGCATTCAGACCGTCACGTTATTGATAAAATCCCAAAATGTCCATTTAAAAATTTATTTCTAAATACATTAGATCAAGTGAGCTTAGTTATGCACTTTTCACGTCTTTTACAGCTGTCAATGTTATTCAAGAATGTCAGTTTTTTATCATCCGTCTGAAAACGCACGTAAAAAAGGTTGCTAAGGAAGTAACCCATATACAGATAAATATAAAGGATAATTAAGATGAAAATGACAAATACATCTTATTAGGAAAATGGTATAAGTAAAACGTACAAAACTGGAAAATTTGCTATAATTTATAAAATATCATTTAAAGACACGCAAACCAAACTTTAATAAAATGAACTTTTATTCAAATAGTAAAAAATAGCGTCTTACAATGTCTTAAAATGGAAAAGACTGTTCCATGAGTAGTTTTTAAACGTTAAGGGGTATAACTACCCAAAGCCACTTCCATATAAAAGATGGCCACATTGCGACCCTCCGAGGGTGGTTTCTACTGTTACTGACCAACTAGAGAATTGTAACTAACTGCTGTAGTGAAATGGATGACAATGCTTACTTCGTTGAACTTTAATGTTTGAAACATGTACAGTACTTCACATTACAATAAAAAATATGAAGAGGACGGAGTACAGGATTTTTGTTTAAAATTATTGTTCTCAAATAATTTTAGTTCAGCTGAGTTCATTTGGATCTAAGAACAGTATTTATCCAATATATAATTGTTTGAAGAAAGCAGATCATAAGGTTAATAACTCACTTACGTGAGTTGGTTACTATTTTTAAAGGTAAGCTAACCTTAAAAAAATTTAATACAACAAATTGTCTGGAGATGGACGGACAGTGTTAATCATGATGAGTTAGGGTTATAACACAGTTTACAATCCGTAAATAAGAACACTCGTTGGCATATTCAGTTTATTTGATTAAATTATTGTCAGAAGTAGAAACAATTATTTATTTCATTGGTTGAATGTTATAATTTAAGTACACAACTAAATTGAACGGTATCAGTGGGCTGACGCATACTTTCTCTTTTAGATAAATAAAAAAACTATGATCTTTGATAAGACTATCATATTCTTCAATATTTATTTAAATATCACTTTAAAATTTGTTTCAAAAACATTAATCTAATTTCTTAAACAAAAAACAGGTTAAAATATTTATTAGAACTTTTTGGAAACATAACCCCCCCCTTTCAGGTAATGTGACAAATCTTTTGAGCGGGTTTTGTAGCCCTTAGCCTAGGTTAAAATTTTTTGGAACTGTTAGTCGTAGACTAATGATTCAACATACTAATTGAGTTAGCTTTTTGAGCTGGATTAATGAATATGATCACAAATTTTTACAAATTAATCGTTTGGCCAGAAATGTTAAACAAGTTTTCGACATTTAACAGCCCATAACCTTTGAACAATTAGACATAAGGGTAGTGTCATGTTATTTAGGACCTTAATGGCTATAACCCATAAAATTTTGATCAAACCCGTTAGTGTGGATTTTGAGAAATTTGTATTTTTAACATTTTTAAGGGATTTTGTATGTATGGGTTAGCTACCGGTACCATTAAAAATCGAAAATTTTAAAAATAAAAAAATGTTCTTGATGTATGTATAACAAGTGTACTTATGTATTAAATTTCATAAAAGTCCGGTGATCAATATGGTCTCGGAGTTTTTACACACACAGACAGACTGACAAACAGACAGCCAGACAACAGTCCGAAAACCACTTTTTTCGGATTCAAGAAGCCACAAAGCAATTATCCACTCTCTCAACTCAAATTCAAAGATTTTGACGAAAATAATAATTTATCAATTAATATTGAAAGGAAGTAGTTAGATTAGTAATTAGTAATTATTGAGATTTAAGTTTTAAAATGTTATTCCAGATCAATATCAAGCAAAAAGTCAAAAGTTGTTATTAATTTCAAAATTAATAACATACAAAAAGATAGTTTTTACACACAATATAATAGTTAAATGTCAGCATTTTGAAGTCTTTTAAATCATTACTTCATACTAAAGCACATACATGACTGTGCATTTATGTCTACGATGTCCTGAAATATTTAACAACAACTTTTAAGTTCAATAGAGAAACTGGAAAGCTTTTAGTGCAAGAAGGAATCTGATTCAGTAAACAACGTTTCGTGAGGTAAACATGTTTCCAATAATGTAACTGTTCAATAAGGGGTTTGTACCTTTCATCTTCTAACCTTGTTTTTACAACATAAATTGAATTCGGCCACAATCAATACATTCTAAATTAGTATGTATTCACAGCCTGATCGGAATATAAATTAAATAAAAACAAATACAACTATTTGATTCATTGTTTGTATACGGAACGCAGTGCGGTGTACTTTGTGGTCCCATGCATGATTTGTAAAACAACATTATCTTGAAAAATAACTTTCCGGTCCTCGATTTTTGTTTTTAAAAAACATAAATTATTTTAATTGCCACATGAATCTTCATTAATGTCCATTTTTACGATATTTGGAGTAAATAGAATAACTTTGGCCTAAAACTTAAAAACTCCTTTTTCGTCATACTGCTCCAAAAACAGCTATTATATATTTGATATTGAAGAGAAAAAGTTGTCCTTTTTCTTCCTAGGAATTAACCTATCATTATGATGATTTTTTGAGTTCTCTTTTGAAGTCGCAAAAGATCATTGTTGATGATAGCTTTGATTTGAGGTCAGCATTCGATTGTAAATAATCGATAAAGTAAAACAACCACTATCGACTTTTAGTGTATTATGGACGTTCTAGATATTGATTGTAAAAATGGTAATCGAATATTAAATCTAACTATCGAATGGTTGACATTGAACTATCGATAATAATAACTGACATAACCTAAAAAACCATTAAGGAAAACTACTACAACGAAGTAACATAACAGCTGATTAGTCTAATGCACCAAAAGTGGCCGAAAACTATTGATACACTAAATCAGGTAATAATTTATGTTTGACGAGTTTGTTTATTGTTTTATTTTATTTGCAGTGTGACGAAAAATATAGTTTTATCTGTCAGTTTGAAAAATTATACTACCCACTTAATCAGTTCTTGTTCTCTTAACATAACAATTTTTAATATGACATTATTTTTATTAATTGATAGATTGTTTTGATATGACAATATTTTTAATACAGTGTAATATTATATATATATACATATATATATCTATATATATATATACATCTATATATATATATATATATATATATATACAACTATTACTCGGATTCAAGTGTTATTCCGTGCCTAGAGTGAATTCTCCGCTCGGCTGAACGCCTATCTTGTAAACTCGATCGTGGCCGGGGACAACCACTTTTCATCCTTGTAATTAAATATACTGTTTCGGGGGTTGCCAAATCATTCACAATGCTTACCACTGTAAACTGAACGGTATAACTTATCCTGGTATCCTTTTCCGTGGTATACGTAGTTAATTTATTTCTGTATCACGGGTCCAGATGATCTCGTATATTCTGTTCCGAACATTATCAAATGTAAAAATATCTAGTTTGTTGGAGAATATCTTAAAACAATATTGATATAGGTGAGAAGTGCGAAATGATGGCACGTCGCAATTTATCTGTGCTAAATTAACGCACTTATTACTAAAGAGGGTTCTTAAAAATAATCCAGTGTAAAATAACAGCTATGACTGAAATAAGAACATCTACAACAACTACAAACACGACTTAAATTATGACAAAGACTTCGACTACGACTACGATTGCACATGTGGCAACTGTATCGACTACAAATACAACACTGATAACGATTACAACTAATTACTACAATGACAACGATACAATTACTTTACAGTGACTTTAATTAATTATGACGAAAACTACAACGTCAACGACAACGGCAGTGGGATAGGACGACGCTGTCAGACGCACGTAGCTTTCAACAATAAACAATTGGTATTGAAAAAGTGTCAGTTGCAACCGCGAGGGGGCGTGTCAGCCACGTGACCTAGGGGACAATACAGCGTTGAATCGGTTTATTGAAACAGTTGCTGTTTAAATATGTTACTGTAGTTACCGTATGGTATGCCTTGCTGCAAAACGAATTTGTATTTTTTAAAATTGTAATCTTGAATATATACAAATAAAAGTAAAGTTGCTTAACTCTGTTTTTCTTTTTTTTTATATTGTAATTTTAAAATCTTATAAACAAATTATTTGATATTTATAAGAAATACAATATATTTTGTGCTAGAAAATGATACTAAAAATTTATTTTTAATTATAAAAAAATTTTATGTAAAATAAAATTTGTATCTATATGATTCAAAAAATATATTTCTGAGCACTGTAATATTGGACATTATTTACAAACACTGACTATGTATATATTAAAAAATTTTTTTATTAATATACATTAAAAAAAATAAAAATGTTTTAAAAATACTAATAAATAAAAAAAATTAAGGAATTTATAAACGTACAATTAAATTAAAAATTTTTAAAAATTACAATGTGAAAAACAAAAAAATTTTATGCAAAAAAACATTTTTTGTCGTCATGACACAACTTTACAATGTGTATTTGTAAAATTTAGGCTTAATTATAGAATATGTTACAATTTTTTTTTCAATTTTATATTTTTAAATATTGTTTTTTTTATAAAAAGTATTTGTATTGTAATTTTTCAAATAAAAGTAAAGTTTTGTCTGTGAGTTGCTTAGACCTAGTGCATTTTTGTTGGTTTGACGTTTTCTTAACTCAATTTCTGTCTACCTGTGATTTGTTAATTTATTTTAAATTATTTCAAGTAATTTATTGATGTGATTCACATAGAGAAATGAGAGCAGATATCATGGTAATTTGTATCCATTGATAATAGTTTTATTTTGTAAAATGATTTTATAGTTAAAAAATTACTTCATTAGCTTTAGCTCATATAAATGACTTAGATAAATCTTAGTGATGTGCTTAAATTAATTTCTGTTCCAGGACGTGTGATCATGTCGTCTGTAATTGACAAATTTACTTTAAACTTAGAGATAGGTTTGAGATAAGCATAAGGTATTAACGACTAAGTTATACAGTCGTCTTGAGATATAGTTAAAAAATAAACGTAACAGTTTTGTATAATCATACAATGTGAGTTATAGACTGTAAACAAATATTTTATACTAAAAAATATTATTTCTTTCTTTTGATAAAACCACTTAAACTAAACGACAATAAGGATTATGAGAATCTCATTTAAAAACAAAATGTTTGAATAGCGATAAAAGTGTTATATTAGTGAATATGAGTTTACAAAATGAAGGACTTGCTATTATATTTTTAAGAAGAAACAAAGACTGCGTGAATTTCCAATACATTAACATTCTAACAGTTCTTATAATGATTATAAATCCATTGTGTCTAAGTCCCAAAACAAGACGTGGTTGCAATAGCAGACAGCGAGACGTATTTGCTTGGATAGTATTTGTAGTTGTAATTGGGACAGCAGGAACTGCTTGGCAAACTGATTAGTGTTACCTCTGCTACAAATAGACATAATGTTAATTAGTAGTAAATAGAATTCCAAAGTGAACTATCATCTTTAAGCTATGAAATACAATATTCATTTATATTTGGGGTTTATTTTTGTATATTAACTGAAGCAAACATTTACATTCCTGAAAATAAATTTTTAAATAACATATTTGGTACTTTTTAAATATTTTAATACTATATGTACTTACTTACTCCCAGGACAATCTATATCTCAGGTGATATTTAGCCGCACCAACAAAGCCTCTTCAATTTGACCTATCCTATGCATCCTCCTCTGTGGCTCCAACTCTCTGCATATCTGACTTGACCTGGTCCCATCATCTCTGTTTTGGTCTCCAATGAGGTCGCCTTTCTGCAGGGTTGTTTTTAGAGATAATCCTAAAAGGTCATTTTTCCCGTCTCAGAACGTGCCCAGCCCATCTTAGTCTTCGACTCTTGACCTCACTCACAATGACTGCTGTATTATAAATACAGGTCTTTAATTTCCCTATTGTGTTTTCTCCCCGACTCCCTCTGGTCATATTTTATACAAACCTGGTCATATGCAAGTTTATATTGTATCCAAGCAATATTAATCCATTTATGAATCAATAAATCTGCATAAATAATCTATAATATTCCTTATTGTTGAAACAAAAATAATCCACAGGTACGATGCTACTAAAAGATTTACTGAGAGATTAGTTGTGCGTTATTAGTGACAAATGAGTAATGATAACAAAAGGTAACATCACATTACACAATACAGTAGTGACAGTGATGGCGAATAATTATAAACTGTGACAGTGTTTTGTATCGAAGATTAAAAAGGTTAAATAGTTAGCTGTAAGTTTAAATATTTTCAAAACTAGAATAATATAGGAAATAGTTCGGTTTAGCTAGGTTTAGGCTAATAGTTAATTATTTGTGTAGTTTTATTACTGTGTTAATAAATAGTAACTGTAAAACGCCATTGTTTTTATTTATAGATCACGTAGGCCCGTAACAATATCAATGAAAAGTTTTCATACACTATTTAACTTGATATTAACCGTCAACACGTTTCCTTAGACCAAAAGATAGTAAAGTGAATGGGTTCAGTAAAGAGCTAATATTGAAAATGTGTCAGGCATAATAAACTGCCCCCGTTTATTTGATATTGCTCTGGGGCTTTCCCCATTTGCGGTGAAATATGGCCTGGCCAGTGGAGCGCCGGAGAGTTTGCCTTTTGATATGGTATTTCCAAAACCGGAAGATAATCTAGGATTTAGATTTTAACGTTTATTGGCACTTATTATTGTTAGTTGTTTGATTTTCGGTGAAATCAACTTAGGTAAGTTGGGCGAGCGATAATTTAAAAAGGTTGTGAGTGATTTAGAATGCATTAATCGTACTTGCAATTCTGTTAGACGCTGATGAACAGGTTTGTTTGTTTGTTTTTTAAGAAACTCTTCTAGCCAATGTCTAGTGAGAGAGGTGTCAGGTCGCGTTAGTCCCTCTTATGTGACTAAAAGACTACAGTGCTTATTTAGGTGGGACCAACAGCTTAACGTGCCTTTCGAATTATGCTGCCAGTCCGAGAAATTAAATTATATGCGTCATGACCGGGATTCGAACCCGCGTGTTTTCGGTGGTAGGCCAGTACTCATTAACTCAACCCACTCAAAAAATTGAACTCATGCTAATAAAATAAGGGGGTTGGGATATTATGGACAAAGTATTTTATTATATACAATTGCAAACGACGAATAAGTGGTTATTTATTCAAATCCAAATTTTTAAAATCTATAATTTCATCCCTTGACTATGTATTCAAACTAATTTAGTAGGTCCCTAATTACTTATGCCTACGTCTTCACACATGATGTGTTCAACCTAAACGGCATTCTCAAGTGTTGATGCAGTTCTATCTGTTATGCATTCGACAATATTAGAAACATAAACCACGAATACACTCACATGCATACACAAAAAAACGAACACGATGAATGTATGCTATATATAAACACTTTTTGGCTTCATGTTTTATTTTTTTAATTTGAAACATTACTAACATAACTAATTATGACGATCCCATAACGGACAGCTAGGACGTGCTTATCATCGTCACTTGAGAATGTCCGTCGTTTAGGCGAAACGTGTTGTGGACGAAACTTGAAGACGTGGATAGTTACTAAACTTGTGTAATTGGGATGGGTCATCCATGAATACAGTTTAATATTCTGTATTAAATTCGGTTTATTGCACATTACAAACATAATTAATCTGTTATGAAAAGTTATTTTTTGAAACCTCTGCAACACCCCTTCCTCCTATAAAAGCAATGTTATTTCATAGCACCGAGGCGGATTTTGCCTTGAGGTAGAGTTATAAAACTGCTCCTAAACAAAGTTTTACGGTAAATCTGTGCATATGGTTCCTGCTCTTCGATATTTTTATGCATGAAAGTAAGATAACCACCGACTAACTTTATCTTTAATTTATTTATAAAGGTCAAAGGTTACCCATAATAACCAGTTGTAATAACCATTAATAAAGGTTTTTTTCTTAGACTGAAAGATAAAAATGTTTTATAACTGGTCCATGGATATAATATGTTTTAATGTCATGTGTTTATTTTTGTTTTACGAGTAAAACTTTAAGACTCAGACTTTTATAGATCAGTTAGTAACATAGATTATTTGAGAGGGTAATGTAACTAACTATGAAGTATGAATGAAAGAAGAATGTGAGATGAATTGTGTGGCTTCGTTGTCAACAAAGAACGTCTGGTTTGTTTGTCGGAACCATGCATTATTAGTCTAACGTACAAAGAGGTTATTACATTTCAATAGTTCATTTTTATCGGCGCAGTCATGCACAAAGACCAAGGCTTTGTTCTACAGAGTATTAAAATACACATCCAGTTTCATTTGTTTCTAGGCTGTGGACCTTTAACTGGACGTTAAAGGTCTTGCTTTCCCTCTCCCAGTTCTGTTACTTACCTGTACTCTTCAGCTTTTGTAATTAATTAGTAATAGAATAATTAAACCAATAATTTAAACATCAGGTGAATTTATATCACAAATCATACTAATGTGAAATAATGTAATGTGAAAGAGTCCAACTTATTGAGTGAATAACAACCAAAATAAATTTTTAGAAAAAATAGTAATTTTTCAGTTGTTTCCTGGGTTTTTGACAAAAACCGACCAATATTTAGATTGGTACAAATAACTAATCACGCCACAAATGGAGACCGTTGTATAGCTACAACCTACATTTTTCCCACCAGGGGAGGTTAGTGCTGGAGTAGAATGTTCAATAGGTTTGAGCTTGATCCACCCAGTTGGAGGCGCAATACCTCTAAAGGTCAACAGTATGGTAGGGCACCTAATGCGTAGGTAGAGCTCGGACTTCGGTTTATCGTTCGGGATATGCAACACTTGACCTTGAACCTGTAATGACAAACATCACTGACATCAGAGTCATTACGTGGGCAGAAATCATTCACCTAAACTTGGAAGGTGAAGGTTTATGCTCTTTACACAGCTTATAGGAGGTGGATACTACAGTTTTGTAGCAGTATGTCCTGTGCTTGCTGACCTCCGCCGGGCATGGTTTGGTAAACCTAAATCAAATAAAAGTGATTACAAAAAAATATTAAATTGGAAGTATTGGCGGGGTTATCTGTGTTCTTGATGAGATCTTGGAGTTTCAGATGGTCAATAATACAGGAACTTAACAAAAATTAATTAGGTCAATGAATATTAAATATTTTTAACACACCACACGTTTGCCCAATAATTAAGGTATTAGCTATTTTTTTAGTTTCAGTCGTATAATGAAATACAGTATTAAAATTATAATTTTTCACTATCATTTTCTAAACTTTCTTTTTTTAGGCTTGTTGTGCTCAAATTTGAAATTTTAAGTTTTAAATAAGTATAATTTTATTTGAGTTTCTGTATTCTAGAAAAACATAGACTTTATTAAGTGAGATGTTTTTGCTGGTTAAAAATCTTATTCCAACCCAGTAGACGGCTACTTTAATAGCTGTTGCTGTATGAGCTAGGAAAATTTTGTTTTACTATATGACCACCAGTGTAATTTTATTTTGTATAAATAAAGCACTTAATTAATTCATTCAGTCTAGCAGAGACAGAATCCGTCTTAATCCATCCAATTCATCCTTTCTCATTTCTCATCCCAATTATCGAACACGAACTGAAAATATGACAACAATGGGAGTGCTCTATTTCCTTCCGCTGTCTAACGTAATGAGATTCTATTGATATCTTGAATTTTATCTCAAACTCAAAAGATTCAGATAAAATTTCGGCGTCTAAATCCCACCTCCACCACAAACAAAAAAATTAGGAACTAATTAAAATAATATTATCAAGAATAAAATAAATAGAGATTAAATCTTTTTAAAAACCAAGTTAAAGTATAATTTTATAGGCTACAGTATCCTATACAGGCAAATACACATTTCACGTGACAAGCCCTGTACGTCACAAGTGAGTGGCTTATCATGTCTGCTTGTCACTATCTGACAGCCCTGTGATAGTCTCGCATACTCCTTGGATAGATGTTATCTCAATAATTAATACAACAGTACATCTATGTCCAAATATTCAGGTTAAATTTTAGAGGGAAGTTAGTGAATGTTAGTAAAGTGTTGTTTAGCATTTTGTGTAAGTTTAGATTAGAGATTTAGTTTTCATCTCCACTTTAAATCTCCATTTTTATTAATTTTATCCAGTGGATTTTATACATTCTCAAACTGATGAAAACTATTTTTATTAGTTTTATTTCACTAACGATAATGTTTGTTATTACTCTTTACGTAACATGCTCAATGTTTCCTTACACAAAGAAAGCTTCTCTACGACTGGGTCCTTCATAGTCCTCCGAAACTCGAGACTCATGTGAATCCAAAATGAGATCGCACGCAGCATGCTGGTGTGAGTAGAGCGAATTTCATAAAAATTATATTATTGCCGTCATAATCAAATAGTAAAAAGTATGCAGGCTTGATGCAATAATTGTTGTTTTAAATGGTAATGTGGTTATATTAAGTTTGTTTATTAAGATAAAACACATACACCAGTTTATCAAATTATGTCAATAACGAAGCGAGCGAGCTATGTCAATTTATCTATTCTCCATAAGAATTACATGAACAATGAATACGTAGGTTTTCTGCCACAAGACAAGTTAAGTTTGGAGTTTCATGGTTTTATTGATAACTAGCCAAAGTACCCGTTCTTCGTACAGTTTAAAAAGGCTGAAAGGTGTAGGCTCTACTGATACATTTAAGTTATTGTTAATTAATTCTTCATTGTTTACAAAATGACAAAACACGAGTGTCTACAACATTTCAAGTAAATCTGCCAAATATTAGGAGAATAAGATTAATGTAATAGAGACAGTGTCAAAAAAATTAAAATCAACATAAATTAAAATTTCGATCCAGCGGTTTAAGAAAAATCAACTTTAAATTTTCTTCTTCCCGAACTGTCAAAATGTAAAGTAAACGGATGTTGACATTAAAAACTGTAAACATTGAATATATTTACAGCAACCATGTATTGCTTCTCGAACTGTCAAATTTTAGTTCACAGCTTGACTTTCAAGTAATTTTTTGTTTTCATTCTCTAAAAATGTAAACATTGACTTGACGTCACAGGGCGTAGAGAGGATTTTTGGAATGATATGCCTATGCGCATGAGTTTAAGATCTGCCTTTGTGAAAAATTTCAAACCGTCGGTTCAGATTTTCGCATTTCTGAAACAAACAAACCCACAAACCGTTGAAACCATTATTTTTAATATTTATAGATATATACTTACGCATTCTACCAAATGAATAATATTTAAGTATAAGTGAGATACAACAATTGACATGGTCATATTCTATTAAATATTTAGAAAATGTGTTAAAAAATTATACATAATGAAAACTATTTGGGTACAAAAAAAAGTGTATAGTGTGCAACGAATTTGTCCAAGATATTACAGAAACAAACAACTCCACTAAATTTTATAATAATTGAACAATAATTGCGGCCGTTATTGTGTCATTATTTATATAGGTTTATATATGTATATATTTTTTAATGATTTCAAAATGTTCATTGAGCTATGACTTCTATCATTGTTTAATGTCACCATGCGATCATGTGGATAATCATTCAGCAAATTCTCGAAAAATCCATACTAAATGACACCATCTCCTGCGATATCAAGTAATGACGTGATGACGGCGCTGGTGGACCAATGATGAATGAAGGAATTCTAACGCGCCATCCCTCGTTACCCGGACCTGGTTGGGAGGGCTCTCCTCTATTGTCTGCCGAAATAATGCGTTCAAAGAAAACAAGCACGATAACTACACTGCGCGTCGTGATCATTATTCATGGTATTTGATCTCTTTCCTTTTTTTTAGAAATACATAGTCATATTCTTGTTTATAATTTGTATATGACACTAATTAACGGGACTAATATAGGAAGACTAAAAGATTACACGAAATTTATAAATTAAATCATTTAGAAACTTTAACGAGAAGCCAAGCCTTATAAAATGAAAATATACTGGTAATGTGCGTCAAATAAGTGAAGAGTTGGTAGTCTGAAAATGATTATCATTGAGGATATTTTATAGAATCGCCAACAGTTATTGAAATGTAGCAAATTTTGTATGGTTCGACACTGGATCCATGTTCCCTTCATTTGATCATTTGTCAATAACACAATTACATTTCAAAATAAATGTTCATTACATTCTTTACATCTTTTCTTTTTAATGTAACCACCGTAGTTAATCTGAAATAAGAATCTAAGATTCTCAAATCATTAGATGTATTCGAATTGTTAAATGTGCTCCAACTCATTGCGTGAATTTTCGAGAGTTCTCATATATATATTTAGTTTAAAATAAAATAATCATGAATGAAATATTGTTTACTTATAAGTAAACTACAGCTGTCCATCTATGATGTTGATGATTATATGATGATATGTTGATGATCAATTTACGGATGATTTTCATCATTTTATTTTTTTCTATAAAGAAAACTCATAAGATTTCAAATTAAAAATTTGTTTATTTTCTTTTACGTAACATTTCACCAATATACCATGACTACGGGCTTTAACTAAATTTTTGAAAAATTTGATAAGTTACGTTTTTATGTACTTGTGACTAAATAATAATTTTAAAATTACGTTAACAGTATTGACGTGGAAGAAGCCTTAAAAAACTTTCAAACAATTAACCAATGTAAATATGATACTTGGTTAGAAGAAGGGTGTTGCCGAGATAGGATGTCAGCCAAAAGAGTTTTGTAAAATATCTCCCCCGCCTTTCCTGGCATACAAACATGCCATTACCACAGGTAAATGAGATTCTTTATTCCCTTCTAAATTGAAACTTTATATACGTCTTCTTTTCGTAAACCTTTCTTCGAATCTTTCATAAAGGAATTTTTGAACAGACTTTATTAACGGATTAATAAACAATTCAAAAATAGTACGTAGTACATTCATAATATTATATTATTAAATATTTTGAAAATACGTTAGTTTCCTTATCATGGTTGAATTGTAACTCATAATCTGGGTCTAAGATATATTTCAGTTTAACATAGAAATCAATACTAATTAAGAGGTTTTAGTCATAAAATAATACTAAAAGTGTGTTTAACTGAGATAGCATTTTAGATCGCAGATTAGGAAAATTCTTATGTCAATTTACATTAGCATATTAATTATTACATGGATAAGGCATTGACTTTTGAGTTTAAATCAAATAGAGTATTTGACTTACTTTGAGCCTAAAGCTGTCAATAAATTGTTCTATTTACAGCTCATCTTTGGTCGCAAATTGAAATGAAACCCATCATGCGACCGTTGTTGTGTTGTTTCCACACAAATACGTAATACTTATAAAATACCCCGTTGCAGCAGACTTGCGTACTCAGCGAATTTCAAAACCAATAATATGATAGCATTAATATACAACAAGTTTTATCAATATCTGTCAATAAATAAGAGAGTTTACTTATTCTCCCCCAAGATTTACAAGGGAAAGAGTATGCAGGTTTGCTGCTGTGAGAAACATTGAAAGTAGGAATTCTTCCATAAAAAAATTTATTTTGACTGTGTACCAAAGTTTATCAACATCTGTCCTTAACTTAAGGAGTTTGCCTATTCTCTATATGATTGACAGAGGAAATGAGTATGTAAGTTAGCTGCCATGAAAAACACATAAACTATAATTTTTAAATTAAATGGTTCAAATACCTCTATCTGTAGCAATCCTAGTAGTTGGGGTTGTTTCAACTATAGTTTCGGTCTACATTAGGCCATCATCAGGCACAAGGATATTTATTTCTTGATTTCCCACTTCATTATAACACTAAACAAAACTTGAACAAAAACATAATCCAAAAGGTAACAAACACGAATAAAAATAGTTACACAATTGACACAATTTTCAAACAGCTAACATTTGACTACACAGGATATCACAGCATGTTAAATCGGTATGTTGTTCCCCTCTCGCCTTCCAGTATTCCAATAGCGTTATAAATAATATTCGATTGAAAGAAAGTTGATCGTTCAGTATATTGTTACTGTCAGATTTAAAAGCTCTGTAAATCTCGAATTCTTCAAGTGTGTTAACTTTGAATTTATCCTGTGAAAAGTGAAGTAGTTCCATATTTTCATTAATACTATTGTAACTATGGTTGGGTGAAATAAATGTTCTGCAAAGCTTGACGTCTGTTTAAGTGTGGTTTTCTTTGGTATATGTTCTTTAAAACGTGTATTGAAGGAGCGGGATGTTTGACCTATATAATATCTATGGCAGTCTGAACAATTAATTTTTAATACACCTGATTTATCGTAATTCGTGGTGGATATGTTAGGTTTATCTTTTACTAACATTCCCAAGCTATTTCTCGTTTTGAAAGACACGGCGACATTTTCTTTTTCCATTAATTGTTTAAGCTTGTTGCTTAAGGAAGAACCATAATCAACTGTGTTTATAAATTAATGCACTGCTGCATCCATTAGAAAAAGCTATACATTTAATGACGATAGGCTCTTCATTAAAATATTTGTTCATTGGGATCGATATTAATCTATTAACAAAAAAATCGTATGCGGCCAATTTTTGTGAGTAAGGATGGTGTAAATCTGAACGGATTGTCTGATCGGTGCAAGTTGGTTTTCTGTAGATTTTAAACTGCCGTTCTGTTTAGATATCGTGAGGTATATAATTATTATTTTTATATAATTTTTAAGCAAGAATGGATGGATCTCAACCACATGAAGCTAAATACAAAGTTTCATACAATAATGTTAATGAATAAACTCAAGTATTTATTTCTTATCCTGCATAAGATTAACATTGAATACCCCAAATTGCCCTTTACCCCAAAATACAACGTTTTGTGTTTAGTTTTTAATAACTCTGTAACAATTGAAGATAGAGCAATACTTTAAAGTACTAAATTGTGTAGTCGTTTAGCTAATTTTAACGGTAAAAGAAAAAATGTAAAATATCTAAAAATTACACTATAAAAACACAAAGATTCAAATTTTTTTGTACAACCCCTCCCAAACTACCGTTCCGATTGACAGATATATCTGGAGTACGAACTCGTCCGAGTAAATGTAGGAATACACATCTCTAGCACAAATATTTTAACATTTTAACGACTTCTGCTTTTTGCCTCTATGCACTCAAAACGAAAAAGTCACATGGTCCCGGGCTTAAGTCTTGCCATGAGACCTACGGTAATAGCTTCTTTTTTATGGGAAATTCGCTAACATAAATTTACACGTCGGAGCCTCGATATTTGGAAAGAATACCGTCTAGGCGGTGTTGTACGGTGGTAATGTATGGGTTACTGAGTTCAGTGTAACAAGTTGTTTAAGTTAATTTATAATTTCGTCACTTACGTCACGTATATGACGTCAGTGTGAGTGTTACGACATTTATTAGTCTTACTGACAAAAGTCAGGTGACTTTTACAATGATCATTTATTAATATTCCAAACACGTCTGGTCCATTCTAATTCTGTTGATTTTGCGTCTCTTGCGTGACTATCTTCAAAGCTACTTAAAACTTCTATTCAATTAATAGGACGAGCTAAGGCACGATGATGAACTACACGATGATTGACTGGGATGGTGGCGTCAGCTACTTGGAGGTCACGAATTGTGGATAGTTGTGAGCGATGGTCGGTAGGTGTGGTGTTCTCTTGTGTGGATTAACGTCCGCACTATTGAATACTACGTTAATCCGCAAAGACCATCCTCATAATTAGACCAATTGGTAATTCAGAGGCCGTGGTTCGGATTCCACGTTAAACTGTAGGTCCCTTAGCTATTGCCATCAACTGTTGGGCTATTAATTACAGTCCTGTCTAAGGAACATGTCAGCGTTAGTCAGTAACAAGACTACAAGATCGCGCCGCAATCATATTACACTCAATCCTAATTCATACTTAGCTTAAAATATCTACCTTGTAGTATGGTCGCCATTTCAATAATCTAAACTAATTTAATATAATCTACTGTACTCATTTGTGATACATTTCTAAAGAGCGTAGCATTAAGGACCCAATAAAATGGACCGTAGGGAAGCTTTCTATTTGCACTGACAAATTGAAAATTTAAGTAAACAAATATGAATAACAATGTTAGTGAAACTAAGGTACATTAAAATCAAAACTAAAATAAATATGAGTTCTCATTAGTATGAAAAATACGAGTATTATACATGTAAAGTAAATGTCTAATCAAAACTTAGTACTGATGACGATTATTTATTGAAATATCTAATACGGTTAGTACTCTTTGTTTTTGAGAATTTCCTGTAGGAAATAGAGATATTAAAGAGAACAACAATATACATTCTTTATCGTTAGGCAGACACACAGTCAGAGAAACAGACAGAAATCGAGATGAAATAAAATGGTGTATGAGATCCAGGTAAAAACATAAAAAAGGTAGTGTGTAACACTAAATAAAAATTGTAAAATATTATATTTATATGGTTGAACAAATTTTCAGTCCTAAGCAAGTAACAAAAATCAGACAGATATGATTGAAAAGAAATCAATTGGAGTTTTGTCTAAATTAAACTTATTCGTGTGAATCATTGAATTGAACCAGCCCTCTGGGACCCGCTGTAGTTGTTAAAACAGACCACCCTCGAACTGCTCGGTTGTGCCACAATCCATCAGTCTCTTTTCGCTTGAAATGTTTTTAATTATGCCTATCTACCCGCATGTAAATTACAATACGTGTTGTTCCGCCTAATGACCTCCTCCTTTACCCCAGGAGTGACCATGTGCATTTATTGTAATGACTGGAAATGTTACATTATATTTAGAAGAGTCTTAAGATTGTAATCGGTAAGGGTTGTAGGGACTGAAAATACAATGATCAAGTAAAACTTGAAATAACAAATAATTACTATACCGCTGTGGTCAATATGAAAAAATTATTCATTTCCTCATTAAATTAACAATATAATACACCACAATAAAATATAACAGCTTTCAACGAGTAATTTTAATTGAACTAACAATTACATGTTTCACAGGAAAATAGGGTTCCAAAGACAAAGATTAGGGATTCCATGGTAAAAAACCAATATACACATATCAGATAATACACTTTTGTAGAAAATACATTTACTACGAAACGTCCATATTAAATAATTAAAATTTTTCTTAGAGTAAAATACTTATGCCTATAGAAAAAACTCATCCCTCATTGAATAATGAAAATATATACAAAAAATAATGAGAAAAGTATGAACTTAACATACTCTTAAAAATATAGTAATAAATTAATTATTCCTAATATACAAATATGTCGTTATTATTACTGTTAATCGAAATAAAAAAAATTATAATTTTAGTAAGTAATAGTTTATATAAGTGTAAAATTATTGAGATATTGTATATTTAAAATATTTTTGGATTTATAGAGTTGAATATATATCTTGTTAGGACCATGTATGATAGAGTAAAACCACTGTATCCTATTTTTTGTGAAGAAGTACGACGGGATTACTGCTTATACACTCGAATCTACGAATTTATTACAAACTGTTGAAAATAAGAGTCACATAGTTTAGGTAAAAAATGTTAATAGGGAGAAATGTAAAAAATCAATTTGAATTATGAGTTATTAATCCTAATATAAGGAAAATTTGTATTTTATTAACAAATCACTTAACAGCAAAATATGAAAGGGGACCCTATTATACTTGTCTCAAAATATATAACAAACTGCCCCTCCAAATAAGAAAAATTAACAATATTAAAAAATTCAAAAAAAAGTTAAAGAACACTTCCTGGAATTGTGTCCCTATCTGATAAGTGATGTTGGGTGACCTCTCTCAGATGTTTTATGTTAGATATTTTATGTTAAATAATTTATTATATGTATTTATTTTGTTTAGTCTATCATTGTATTATTTATTTATGACGTGTTCAAATATAATTTGTAATTTGAACGAATAAAGATGACTTATGACTTATGACTTATTGTAATACGATGATTTGTTTAATGAAATAAATAATAGCATTAGAAAATAGTATAAAAGTAAGGATAAGTAGTAAATGAAGAGGCACAACTGATCGAAAAACGGTACGAGCTTTAAAAACCAAATAATGACAGGTTTATAAATTGATAGAGCAAGAAGAAAAAGTGAGGTAATTAGAGTTTGACTGTGAGAAACAAAGAGTGGAGGGCAGAGCGAGGAATGTGTTGAAGTTGAACATGAACATTATTGGAATGTTCATTCCCCCACCCCACCTCCCCGCGGCACAACCCCCATTCACACACCACCCTGCCACCACTCTGATCTGTCATTGGATTATACAATGCAAGACTAAAATTTATCGATGTGTGAGCTTTGTTCGATTGGTTTTCTCTATTGTGTGTGATTCGCACTGAATTGTTTTATTAAACTCAGATCAAATACTTACACGACATTTCCTTGTGTTCTAATTGGTTTCAATTCATTGGTGTACAGTAAAGGAGGAATTTTCGAAGTAATCTTTGAGGTAATAAACGTTATCAGTGGGCTGACAGGCTGACACATGTTTTCTCCCTTAATTTAAACATACATAGATAAAGTTTCAATTTCTTGTGTAAGAATGCTGATGAGTTCAACGACAAACGAACAATATTTAATACAACTATCATATTCTCTAATGTTTGTATAAACATAATTTAATAATTTATTATTTCAAACATGAATTTCTAAAAATAACATTATGAGAAACAAATTTATTATTAATTTTTAGAATTACATAGGGCGGAACCCCCTCGTAATACCAAAATTTTTGAGTGGATTATTTCGGCTATGTAGCGGTTGGGAAATAAGGAATAAATTGATTTTTTAATATTATCCATAAGAATAACATTGAGCGGTCTTAGACAGTGTAACTGTGTTTACCACGGACATTAAATTGAAATTTTCTCTGGAACCGTTAGTCGTAGACTAATGATTCAAAATACAAATTATTTAGTTTTTAAGCTGGTTTCAATGGTGGCAGTAAAATTATTTTATAAAATTACTGTTTTGCCGGAAAAATTTGACTTTTAAAATCCCATAACTTTTAATAAAACCATTACTTAATAAAAAGGATTTATTACGTACATACAGAACTTAATAAAAATCGGACCAATAGTCTTGTCTCTAGGCTTCTGCACATCCTCACACACACAAACACAGACATCACTCTAGAACTACTTTATTCTATTCAGGGGGCACTAATCTCTAGGCTTCTGCACATCCCAACAACACATAAACAGCCACACATAGAGACTCACTCGAAACCACCCTAAAATCACTTTAAAACCACTTATTTCGATTCAGAGGGTACTAATAATACTAAAATTCTGACAAAACAATTCTTTCTCCTTATAGTGGGGGAAAGTAAAAACGTTATTCATTACGTTTCGCGTTTGAATTAAGTAATTATTTTACCTAGAAGTCTCATTTAATACGACATAAAAATATTATTCATTTAACTTTTTGTAGTTAATTTCAATGAAAACTCAAAACTTTGTTATAGAGTTTAAAGTAATACAGTACTGTTCGCAAAACAGAAGAATACCCCTCGACAGAACAGCAATACAACACCCATGTGCTGTATTGTGTTGTATTGGTTTAATATATATTCAAAGGAGTGATATTAATTTTTAGTCTTCCCATCGTACACTTTCCTCTTGGTTTTATAAACTACCTTCAGTAATCTGTGTCCATTCTGTCTTCTTGCTACTTGCCTTATCCAACTTAACGTCCTTGCTTTCACTACTGCGACAATCAGGGTCAGTGTAGAGTAATCTCAGTGTTTTGTACTAAAATTAAAGCAGAAGTGGCTGGCCTACGTGGCTAAACATCAACTGAACTTAGTAGAGCGATGGCAGTAAGTAAATAAGTAAACTGTTGCAGCAAAATCTCAGTGGTTTTCTCGTGTCTCGTGGACAGTAATAATACACTACTGTATGTAAAAAATAGATAGCAGACGAATTAATCCCAACAGCTGACGCATGGCACTCAACAGCTGATGAACGCACGGCGCTGCGGTTTCCTCTGCAAGTTATTACAGCTGACCGCAGCCACAAGCACTTCGTCACGTTCATGTGATTTACGCCAAACTACTCGATCATTGTTCAACTTTCCCACCTGCATCGAATATTGAAAACATTGTTTTTACACATGGTTATTAAAAATATAGACACAGTTTCGGAACTTTGTATGTTGAAAAGTATAGATCGGAAAAAACAAGTTTTACACCGTTAGGAAGAATTAAAAATGATTTATACTGATTAAAAATACTCAATTTCCCCTCTGTGATGCATGGCAAACATGTAAGCGATTCATTTGAAAAATTCAACACGCTTTTCTCAATCATTAGGAAAGACAGTCTGAACAAGTTGGGTGCGTTAAGCTTGTAGCGAAAACGTATCAAATCTCGCCATACAGTTATTTGGGTATTTAAAGACTTGTTCTAGGTTTGACAAAGTATATTTTTCGACTGTAAAAGATACTGTCTACTATTCGTTAGACATCGTCTTCTCACACCCGTATGCGATCTGTTTTTGACATGGATATGTCTTAGCTCTGGGGAGGGGGGCAGGTGTTGGTGATTTTTAAGATGGAAAATATGTAACAGGTTTCCATAGAAACTACCAGAGTTATTGTATTGAATTTTTAATATAAAAGAATAAGAACAGCTGTTTTAATGAAGTGAAAACATTCCCTTTAAACGTATCCATGATCTAACCTATTTTCCACAGGGAAGTAAATATAAACATTTTTCTTTTACTTTTACTTCCAATATCTTGAAAATGCCTAAACAAACGAGTTGTAGTTTTTATAATCTGTGTTTTTATGTTATTTCAACGCCAGAGGAATTTTGTAATAGAGTTAGAGGGAGATTGTACATAAACGATTTTTTTAGGAAAAAGATCCAAACCTAAATGTGCATCCCGGGATTTGAACCCGTGACCTCTAGCAAGACACCCCCAATCCGAATAATAAAAAATCCTGTATGAATAACCCAGTACACTTAATAGGAGACTCATTTTTTGTAAATTTAGACCCAAAAAAAGTCTTGGATCGCATGGTAGCCATCTTACAACTGGTGGTAAAACAAAATGGCTGGCCATTATTGGGATAGCCCATCACGTAAGGCCTTTTACGAAACTTTGAAAGTTTCCTCCTATTCAGTTACGTGGTTTATCAGTAAAATGTTTTTACTTCATCAATACTTATAGTTTAAACAACAATGGACTGATTTTCAAACCCCTAATCGCTTTGACTTTAGGAAATATTTATTTTATTTTTCTTTCAAATCACTTAAATAGACCAATGACAAATTGTGTATTAAAACTTAGAACGAATTGGTTAATATTGCTCGAAGCTGTAAACTGAAGAGTTTATTACTTTTTTTTTAAATAAGGCGTGGGTCAGTTTAAGGTGTAAGTACACGGAAACCTTCCACAAAAAGTCTAGAAGAGCGTAAAAAGGTTTCATTATCGGGGGTGCTCTTTTTCATAGAGAAAATGAACACAACTAAATGCTTTTTTTAGCATCTTGTTGACTTTCCATGAGCATAAAAAGTAAAATATAATAATTCGAAGCAATGAGACAGGCAAATCTCAGATTTTATTTGTATGGATAAATTAAAAATAATAATATTTTTAATATAGTTGACGAAAACTTATTGTATCATTTATAACAAGCTAAAAACGAATATTAAAAAAGACTTCCATGATCTAAACTATACTAAAAACCTAATTATTTGATCTAAAATACATATAACAAATAAATATTTAAAACCACTATGAATAGTGATAATTCCATATTTTATAGCAGTGTTGTTTAAATTAAGAAACAGAAATTATACATTTTTAAATTGAGTAAATTAATAAGAAACGAAAAATCAATATTCATTCGAAAAACAAACTTTTAATAGATTGCTCAGCACTTGAAATAAGACAATTAATTTAGAAATCGCTTCGATTGGTAAGGCTCCGAGCGCTGGCGAAATACAAACTGAATACAGAGTTTGTGTTGCATCATAGCGTTTGAAGGCGTTCAGAGCTGTTCACTTCTACACAATCAGCTTCATGGTTCAGCGATCTTGACATGTTACATACTCGTATTTTATTGCATTTGTTCATATTGCCTATCAACTACTAACTGCAATATCGCCTTTGTGAAATATGATCTCACTTTAGAATTTATATTGATTTTGGCTAAAAACTACTTTTAAAACGTTATACATTACTAGGTATTTTTTCAATGTTACTTTTTCATATGTTTTTGATTTATTAAGAAAGTTTATTATATTTTTAAATACCCAGTAGCAGTAAACCTGTATGTTCAATAAATTTTCTTATTCTTCAAAAGTTCAACTCGGGAATAGAGTAAGTAAGTGTGTTCCCATGAAGAAAAAAATAATTCAGTTTTGCATCATACGTTATGAGCTTTTAGCTATGTGAAGTTGTGTACAAGATTTGTTCACAATATATAAAAAACTGATATATCAATAAATATACCATAAAATGAATATTAGAACTTCAATAGACAACGTATAGTGTTTGTCAGTTTCTTCAGTATATCTAAGTAATTCCGATAGTGGCGGAGAAAATTATATTTTGTAATAAATTATACCTATGAACCACCAAAACATTTGGGTAGAACCGCTTCCCCTAAGATATCCTTTGAATAGACTGGTTTACCTGGGAACTCATCCAAATAAAAAATATATGCTTACGTACACACACACACACACACACACACACACACACACACCAGTGAGTACACTCACGGTGTGTAAACTACAAAATAAATTCAAATACAAATGAAAATACAAAATAGTGTATCCTAATAGGCTTACTTGCAATATTGAAAGAGAAAGAAAGACTAGAGTTATCTTACTTGTTTGATAACTCTAGTTCTAAGAAAAATATTTGACATTTTAAAAGTTTTATTTATTAATATTCATTAATGTATTAGTGAAGAGCATTTTACTAGAAACAGTTACGCTTTATTGAAGATCTGGTTGTTCGCTACGTCTAAGTAAGAGTTCGAGAGATCAACCCCAAAAGTCGTCCAATTGAATCTAATCCCATCAAACGGGTTTACGGCCAATCTGCAATGTTGTAAACGAAGTGATGAATCCCTCAGTCTGTGACTTGTGGCACGGAACAGCTGTTAGGGTTTACCACTTACCGGAAGTGGGCGTTGTGGTCGGAAGTGAGGCTCGGCGTTACCGCTGGTCACGTGATTGGAGCGATAATCAGCTGTGAGGGATTACGTGTTGAGGGATTACGTGAGGGTAAATTTCCGTGCTGAGGTTTGTTTATATAACGAATTGTATGATTGTTATTGACAATTTTAGTGAACAGTTGGCATACAGTGTTAAAACACAATGGTCAAAATCAATTCTCTGTCTTATTCATCTAGGTTGACGAACAACATTATTACTCCCCGTCAGTATCTTTTAAATGCTAATTCATACCCTTTTCTTCTAGCATTTTTTCTTTCTGTAATATTTCGAAATTAAAATCAAATATGATAATAAAATAAAAATACAATACTGTATATAAATAATATGAAACTGCTGATGAAATATAATTTCGTTAGTTTCAGAGCTAATGGCTGATTCCGTTTTTGGTGAAATCAGGCCTAAATATATCCACATAAATGGGCATAACAAACAAAATAAAATAATTCATACTTACAGAATGACAATACACGAATGTCTACACAATGACAAAGTACCATCTGTACTTCATGTATATTCGGAAAGGATACTGAATAACGTATAGAGACAGGCATCGGGAGAAAACTTAAAATCTACCACTTTCGGCAATATTAATTTCGATCCAGCAGTTTATCTGTAAAAATTAACTTTTTTCTTCTTCTCCCCGAACTGTTAAAATGTAGTGTAAACGGATATTGACATTAGAAATAGTAAACATTGAAACCTAGGACAGTAACGATAGCTCTTTCTTCTTCTTCTCGAACTGTCAAATTTTAGTGTTCACAGCTGTTGACTTTCAAGTAATTTTATGTTTTCATTATCTGAAAATGTAAAAATTGAAACTTAGGACGTTCACAGGGCGTAGCCCGAGAGGATTTTAAGGAAATGAATATGCCTATGTGTTGCATGAGTTTAAGACCTACCTTCGTGTAAAATTTCAAACTGTTTGGTTCAGTATTTTCCTCGTTTACTTGCCACAACAAACCCACAAACAAATTCACAAACCCACATACATACAGAAACCACCTCTTCTTTATAATTTTTTAGAAGATAGATTTTTATGTGTTGTGTGTGTAAATCTGTGTTAGCGAATTTCTCATAAGGAAGACGCTATTACCGTAGGTCTCATGGTAAGAGACCTAAGCAGGTCCGGGACCATGTGAATTTTTCGTTTCGAGATGCATGGAGGTAAAAGCAATAGTCGTTAAAAATGTTAACACATAGAGATGTATATTCCTGCATTTAATCGAGCGAGTTCGTAATCCAGATGTATCGATCAATTTATTGGAAAGTGTAGTTTGGGGGTTTGTACCACGAAAATGGAGATTTTAGCGTGATTCATGTATATGTAGTTTTAAACATTTTTGAAATGTTAAAAGAAAAAAGATGTTATCTTTTGCTAGAATAAACTCAGAAGACTGGACAATTTAGTACTTTAAAGTTTCGCTCTATCTCCAATGGTTAGCGAGGTATAAAAAATCTAACAACAGTACGGTGTATTTTGGGGCACAATGAAGGATAAGGAAAAATTAGTATTTCATTTATTAACCTATATTTTTAGATGTAACTCGGCATTTAGCTTCATGTGGTTTATATTAATCCATTTATGTTAAAAATCATAGTTTTATTAACCAGTTTATAAAATCGGCAGCCAACCTGAATACTCTTTCCCATGTTAATCTCATGTAGAATAGACAAATTATCTTATTTATCAAACTTGCTATACGAGTATATTATTTTTATTGATATAAATATTATTGATTTGGAAATTCGCTGAGTACGCAGGTCTGCTGTGACAGGGTATTATACGATTGTTCCGAAGTTTTCAGAAAAGAATGATTCCATTCACTTCATTGAACAGGTAAATAATAAAGAAGACGTCTTTCTCATATTTCCTCTGACTAAAGATGTTTCTCTGGATGATGGATGATCAATAAAGAAGAAGGAAACTGTACCTGGAGCCTCACCCACTCCGCGCCGACTAGGGCCTATGTAGGGTTAAGCTTTCCCTCCATTCCCTCCATTGACTCCCTTCGCTCAGAGTGAGACGATCCTTTTGCTTCAAAAACCTCTTTGACATTTCCGAGGCAACTAAATTGAGCCCGACATATAACATCCCGCACAACCACGATTTTGTCACATTAAATTTACTTCCCTTTTGACATGGATATGTCTTAGCTCTGGGGCTGAGGGTGTGATTTTTAAGATAGAAAATATGTAACAGGTTTCCATAGAAACTACCAGGGCTATTGTGTTTGATTTTTAATAAAAATAATAAGAACAGCTGCTCAGATTAATTGAATAGATTCCCTTTAAACATATCCATGATCTGACATATTTCCCACAGGGAAGTTAATACAAACATTTTTTCTTAAGTTTGATTCATGCTTAAAACATTGTAATAATATAGGAATATTCCCGATGTTTGGAAGTCACCAATTTATACTATAAGGATGCATAAAATACAAGTGTAAATTTCTCTATTAAAATAACATTTTAATAAAGTATTATTTTAAAATAGGTTTAAATTCAATGATAGGTGTTAACAAACTAACATTGATTTTAATATGACAGCTGTTGGTTATTTGTTTCTATTAAATTTATTTTATGGATTACATGTTCTGTAAAATTTAGGAAATATATGCCTAAGTTTCTCTCAGATTTATAAACCAATTATTTTATTTTCGCAATGTTTAAAGTAAGTAAAACCTTTTATAAAAGCTATAAAACATTAACAATACATTTAATAACTAAGGGTGCCCTCGTTTTCACGGAGAAGAGTTGCAAAAAAACTCGTTTAGCGTTACAGAAAACAGGCAGACATAAGGACAGAGAAATTTTGTTTTCTCTGGTTTATAAAACGTAAAAATAACAAAAATATCATAATTATAAACAGTGTACAGAAAAAACTCTAATTGAAAAAGGTATATGAAAAAGGTTTCAAAGATAAGAATTTAAAAACGTTGTGAGTTCATTATCGAAAGTCTTGGCTACGAACATATACATGTATTTAAACCAATAATTATTATTGTAAATCGGCAAAAAAGTTAATATAGTATAAAGTTAGTCATGTTATAAATGATACACAAGTTGTATCAAACATGCACTGGTGAATGAATAGCTGAGGTCCTGCGGTCTCCTTATGCGAGAGTCACGGATTCGATTCTAGACCAAGTTGACATTTAAAATTAGGCTATTAATTATTCATCTAACAACAGGAAAACGCCAAGTAAACTGATATGACATTGGAGTTATACAAAATATAAAACAACTCATCAGTTTATTCACAAAACATAACACATGTCTGATGTACATTAACACATACCAGACCTAAATCGTAATTTTGAGTGTTTATGGGGATTTATTTATAACAAGTAATTATTCGATAATATGTTTTAAAGTATATTTATTTAAACAATTTTATTCAAACAATTTCGTTGTATTATTGATGAAAATGTTTCACGTCATCCGATTCAAAGAAGCAATTTGAACGAATATTAGTTGGAGCGGGTTGATACGGTTTGAATGGTCGTTATTGATGATAAGATTACGACAGGGACGTGTATCTGATATAGTTTAAACCACCTCAGTAGTTGAAGTGATCCAACAACATTGATTCATTTATACTATCGACCAATCGATGACAATTTATCGATTTGCTTTTAAACATGTAACTAATTATTCCTTTTCACATTGAGTAGATTACGTAAAATGATTTATTAGTAACCCAAAAAATAATAACAGCCATGTGAGATTTCCCCATAGAACCCGACAAGGTATGAACTGTTTTTGTGAGAAAAATCAGGCTCAAATGAAGTATACAAACATTTATTGTATAAACAATTTCCCTAATTAATTTTGGGTAGGCTACTTTTTATAGTGCAAAATTATTTGTATATAGAAATTATTTTTTCATTTAACACGTGGATAGATTACATTTGAAATATGCTTCCTAAAATTTTATTCTTGAACCCCAAACGTTTTAAATGAAAGAATTAATAAAATAATATCAATTGGCATGCAAACATGTAAATTAATCCTTTTCATATTAGGTAGGTAACGTAAAAACCTTTGTAGCCCACAAAAGGTTTCCCCTATAAGTTACGAACTGATGATTTCTCCTCATATTTTATGAGAAACATTTATCCCTAACGGTTGATATACAGCTTTTTCGATATGAAATGTGGGTAATCTAGTTTTCACGTTGTGTTTAAATCGGAAATGTTTTCAAGTTAACCAATCTACTAGCTTTATGATATAAAATGTACTTTTTAGTGATTTTTACGATTTTTAGTGAGAACAACCTGGTACTAACGATTTATATGTATAAATATATTTAAGCTAATTTAGGGTAGATCAAACTCACTGAACTTTTATTGATTTATGTAAACAAAGTACCTTTATTGGCAACTGGCAACAGGCCATTTAAGTTAAAATTCACTGTTACACCGACACAAAACTGCCAACAAAGGGAAATGACAAAAAATCTGGAAGAATGTAACAACGTTTTTTGCCATTTAAATTCTTCTGGGGACTTCCAGTGGGTTAATTTACACCTTAAAGACGTCTACCTGTTGAAGACGGGCAGTCATAGTAAATCGTTCAATTTGATTTGTGAAAACAATCTTCATGAACTTGATCGAATATGTGCAAAAATTGTTTTCAGCTAGTCTTGTATCTCTATTTGGTGATGGCAAAGGAGTAAACAACGTGTTTATTCCCAATTTTTGAGATGTATAAATGAGTTGGCTTTAGAAGTTTTCTGAAATAAGTTATATCTCATTAAATAACACACTTTTACGATACCATGATCGTTCAGATAGATCTCAAAGAGGTTCGGTTTTCCCGGATAGACTAAGGGGAAATTCATGCTGTAGTTAAAACTCATATAGCTGTTCATCAATGTAACACTATATCCAATATTATTAAAAATGTTATATTTTATATATTTAATATTTAACATTAAAATAAAATCAAATTTTTACTAGCTTTTAACAACTTTTCAACGTCAAAATTAAGATATTCAAAGTCTAACCCGACAAAAACGATAAAAGATAACTGAAACAATCAAGAGCCCCTAATGAGGTTTCGAGGTGTATTATTCATAAGACGGTTCTTCATAATTTGTTGTGTTAAATAATTCCCCTTATAAGTTTGGTTACAATAATACCTACTGGGATAAAGTTAGAATGAAGAAGTTTGGTTGTTTAAAGATACAAGGAGGATTATGAAGTTTGCAGCGGATCCGCGTTAATAACTGCGAATATCCGTGTTCATTTTTCTTGTTAAATAAGTGATTCTCTCTGTTAAAATATGAGTAAGTTGGTTTCGGGAAATGTGATTACTTTTGTGCATTAGGCCTACATTTTATACGTAATTACATTTTATGTTTATTAAAATTAATGCAGAACATTTTCGTGTTTATTTTGTATTTTGATACGCTTTTCATAATTTTAAAATTTTTGATAGGGAACTGTCTAAACCCCGGTCTTATTACTATCTCATGTTGATCTATTGTTGGGAAATGGGAACCTTAATTTATAGACCCATAACATGATGGCAACTGTATTTTGATTCGACCCTTGTGGGAATTAATAAACAGACCTTTAGTTTAGAAGGTAAACACTATACCACTATGCCAGTTAAACCTACTTTATCTACATATTATCGCAGTGACCTCTGCTGACCTGACGCTCATATGCGCGGGGATGGAGGAGGGATGTTTCCTTGACTCCCATCGTCTCTGTCTTTCCGTATTTATACAATCGCTTTGATCATCTAGAAAATACATTAACATTTTTCACTTTTAGAGTGTTTATCTTATTACATTCAAATTGGTCGACTTCAATTCGATTATCTCTTAGAAATTGTGTTTTCAACGTAACATTTGGCTGGAACCTTTATCTGTACTGCCAAGCATATACTGAATTTATTTACAAACACTTAGTTATTATTTACTCTTATTTTACCTATTTTTAAAGGGTCCTAATATAAAAAAGGTATTAAACAAAATAAAATTCAATAAAACATAATAATTTAAAACACTCTGTAAAACAACCAAACAGAGGTAATGAAACTAAAGGTTTTAACACAATATAAAAAAAGAACGAATCAAATGACAACTCTGAATCTGGGGCTGACTATCAGCAGTAGTCGCCCTTACACGGAAGAGGCCCACACAGGGAACGCTAGCATTTGTAGGCGAATCTGAGACTGACACTCAACGTTATTTAGTAATTCTTGCATGGCAGAAGCCTACACAAGGAACACGAGCATATGTGGGTGAATCTACGACGCTCAACGTGCAATCATCACACGGCAGAACCCGTATAAGGATTGCTATGGCATGACATATGTTAAATATTATGATATGACATAAGAAATTCTTTCTGAATAGCTCAGTTTAGAGTAACATCGGTTCTTAACAGTCGCTCGAGGGAGTGAAGACCGTTTGCTATCTGTGCTTCGATGCGTGTATGCGTGTGTGTTAAATTTATTATTTTTTATATAGATCTTTTATTCCTTCTGCCGTGTGAAAACATGAACCTCGGATTATGCGTACTGTTTGAAATGCTAGAACAATTTCCCGAACAATAAATACTGTATTAAGGGTATTTTCGTCGTTATTTCACTCATAGTGTCGTCGCGTTGCAACGATAGATTAACTTAAAAAATGAGTAGTCCTGCAAAACGTGCTTGGGAGAACATGTGTCGGTGGAAACTCGTAATCTCATAGGAAGTCTTACTCGGGGTCTTACTTAGTCTGTGGATAGGAAGTCGTCAGTTCAAATCTACAAAATGCTCGAGGTTATTCGTGGAGAATTATAGGGCCTACTCCCAATTCGCTTAACAAACGTGTCGGTTTGACGCCTTGGACGAAACTGAACATCACTGTCGTCGTCATATTCTAGTCTCAAAGAATCCATTGATAGGTTCAATGGGTTCGAAATGGAGCATCCAAGACAACAAATCATGGTGGACATTTTTCAAAATTATTGCACTTATTCTTTACTTTTATAACTTGTGTGTGATGTTTTTAATCAGATTTATTTTTTATCCGGAAATACTAATTTAATTTCTGTTAATAGTTTTTTTTAATTTTGTTTAAAGTTCCTATCCCAATTAAATCCATTGTAATATTTCTGAATTTTCATTTCGTTTGCCAATAACGAGTGGTCGGTTCAATCTTGTGGTGGGCAACTCCTATCATCAGGTCATAAGCGGTTCATATCTGACAGTTCAGTTAAAAAAATCGTTCTTCAATCCAAACGATATTTTGGTTTAAACTACTTTTTTTGGAAATATGAGTAGTGTATGTATATATGTTCTGCGAGAAATCCCCGTGACGTCAAAATGACGTAGCAGTCGCGTGCCCCGCATTCTTGACCTCGAGGTCACCAATTGACCCCAATTGACCTCTAATTAAAAAGCAATTAGATAAGAGATATCGCTCTTTATCAGGGCTTCCCCGACCCCGGGGTCACGATATCTCTTTTATCAGGGGTTTCCCGACCTTGAGGTCACCGATAGCGCTATTTCCGTGTTTACATTCCTTATCGCTTATCTCTTTGACCTAGGTCAAGAATTAACCCCAATTGACCTCTAATTAAAAAGCAATTAGATAAGCGATATCAGGGCTTCCCCGACCTTGAGGTCACCGATAGCGCTCTTTCCGTGTTTACATTCCTTATCGCTTATCTCTTTGACCTAGGTCATCAATTAACCTCCAATTGACCTCTAATTAAAAAGCAATTAGATAAGCGATAGCGCTCTTTCCGTGTTTACATTCCTTATCGCTTATCTCTTTGACCTAGTTCACATCCGCCGGTTCTGTTTACACTGATTGTCGACATGTGCTGCTCATTAACTTGTTTTATGAATCCTATTTATCTCTGCTCTCTTGATACTTGCGAATTGTTTTCGCGCACCCTTTAACTTTATTTGCAGTTATTTATTTTAACACTCTCATGATTTTGCCGCGAGATGTATTCTAGTAATCTCCATCTTCCTGATACTTTAACAATATTTCTTGGGAATTATTTCTCAGATTTTAAATTAATTTTATTTTTCTCATGGCTCTAAACAACACTGTTTAGCTTCAGCCGGTCGATGGCTTCTATCGATCTTTACTTTCCTAGTACTTTGAAAATATTTTTTTCGGAATTTTCTCTATTCAAAATCTATTTTATTTATCTCGACGCTCTCTTCAACCTGTTTAGCCACACTATGCCTTCTAACGATCTCCACTCTCCTAATACTTTGTATTTATTTTCTCTGAAATTATTGAAAATTTAACTTCAGTTTAAGTCGTTGTACATTAAGTAATATTCAAAGTCTTCTTCTCATTTATGCTTTCCTATTATTAAAATTAATTTTTGTCCTATAAATGGTAACCAAATTAAGTTGTTTCTTTTATTTATTTTTCATACTCTAAGCGGTACAGTTTTTCTCCTTTTAAATTATGCTCCTCTGGTGTTTTACATTCTCTACTCAATTGAGTGAATACGTATATTTATTTATTTTTAAAATACTTAAAATTATTTCATTTTCGACTTCTACAGTTTTATGCTCTGCTAATACTCAGGAGTTAAAATTTTAGCTGTAGCGATGGAAAAATTTCATCAGCCACTTTTGCTGACCTGTACTATGACCATCACATGATCCGTGCACTGCAATAACAAGATTATCATCCATTTGCGTCAATCGGCAACGTGATTTTCTGGGTATATGTACTGGTCAGATTTTCAGTTCAACCAAGTTGTGCCTCATCAATCATCACTTCCACAATACCTCTAGGTGAGTGAACCTCTAGACTAGGATGAGAGACTGGATACCTTACGGTGCCAACGAAGGTCTCTTTTAGAATAAAAGACTTAGAATATTTAGCCTCTTTTAGAATAATAGACTTAGAAAATGTAGCCTCTTTTAGAATATAAGACTTAGAAAAATTTGGCAAAACGAGGTTGAAAATGTTTAAGTAAGCTAGTAATACATTAATATTTTCTCTCAGTTTTAAATTCCTTATGCTTACAACTCTTTTCAAAACCTTATAACTTAGAATTTTAATACTTCTCTTAGAAAAATAGACTTAAAAATTTTCATTAAAAGAAATAGTTAGCAAAATATGACTTCAAATTGCTAACTGCATAATACTTTATTTATTAGTTTTTATTTATTTACAATACATAGAAACACTTTGAAGAAATTAGAAGTGAACTATTTAACTCGTTATATTATTATTTTTGGACTGATTGAAAATAATTCAAAATTGGGAGTTGAAAATATTTTATACAGCCCATTTTTATTATATTCAAGTTCCTAGACTCTTGAAGTTTTTTATGAGTTATTTACACATGTTAAGCTTTAACTACTAGTTTCTCTTGAGTAATACTTAAAAAACTTAAAAGTTAACAAATTTTTTTCAGGAATTATAAAAGATATGAATTCTAACTGTAAAACTCGCTTAAAACAAACCAAATTGTCAGATTATTACAAAACCTTCTTGTGTAAATTTAGATACAGCAAAACGAATCTGAAAAAATACAAAACTTTAAAATTTGATGATCTGTTTCGAGGTTAGTACATTTAGAATTTAATCTCATGCTAGTTTTTATTTAAAAGAAATTCCTAAACCCTTATTATGGAAATTTCATTTTAAATGATTTATTATTTCAATAAGCCATATAATTGTTTTAAAAATTAAGACGTTGAATTATTTCTTTAAAATGACAGTTACCTTTTAATGACTTAGATTTTATTCAGACTTTAATAGTCATTTTAATAGTCAAGTAAATAATTATTAAGCTCGTAATATTATCATTTTTTGTACTTATAGAAAATATTTCAAAATAAAGACATGAAAATATTTATTTGATATAACAGTTCTCTGATTATTATAAACACCTTTGTAATACATTTAAAGAGTTTATTTTCTTTAAAACCCAAGTGTTTAAATAATTTAGCCAGTAATATTTTTTTAATTACTGTAAACAATTCTCTCATATTTTCACTTTAAATTTAAATTGTACTTCTGTGTTAGTATTGGAAATTATTTAAGACATATAAATTAAATTCAATAGCTTTTTTTAAACTATTTGCAGGAAATAAATAAAATGGCAACAGAACTGAAAAAGTTTTTAAGTCAATTTAGATACTGTAAAAAGAAATCCATCCCAATTAATATGTATCGAGGTTAGTATATATAATTTTTATGATAAAAAAAGAATTAAATATTATTCATTATTTATTTTTACAGTTAAAACGGAATGTAAACTGGGGTGATTGATAGGGATAATACAGGCAACGTGGGAATTATTTTATTTAATAACTCGAATGATAGCTACTTAATCAAGCGTGGACAGAAGGTGGCACAACTAATTTGTGAACAAATTAAATATCCAGATATGTATGAAGTAGAGGAGATTCCTTCAACCGAGAGAGGTTGTGAAGGATTCGGTTCCACCGGAATTTGATTTTTATATGTACATTTAAACTTTTTCTTAGTATAATTGTGCTAGTTAAATAATTTATGTATTTATTTTTTTATTTGTAGACATGGAAGAGCAACAAAGGCTTGAGGAGATCGAAAGCCGTAGTGAAAAGTCGATCCATGATCATGCTAGTGTGAGTATGTTTACTATAATTCAAATTTTTGAAAACTTGGTTCTGCTAGGACTATGCTCAATTGAAAAATGGGACATAGTCCTGTCAAAATTCAAATGTCACCCGGATGTAGCTTCAAATGGAGAACTATTAGATGCCATATATTTTGGACTTCCAAGGATTTAAAAATGTTGATAACGAGTTCATAGTGAAAGAACTTGCAATAGTGTTGACGGACGGCCGACTTTATTGGGCTTCTGGTTATAAAAGTTATAATAGTTTAAAAGATGTTTTTAAATGTATAGCTATTGATGGAAATGTATATGTAAAAGGCAGGGAAAAACAGAAATTTGTTTCAAATCTATTATCAGAATTTAAAAATGTTCACGTGATCAATTTAGAAGATTTGGACTGTCCAAACTTAAATATTCTGAAACAGCAAACCAATATTTCAACATTGAAACCTTGTTGCTTTAATCACAACACTAAGCACTGCGCTTATGTTAACGTTCACGTGCTGTTGGACTGGTGGAAATCAGAAGAAAGGTTTAAAAAAAGATTTGAAAAAATTCATTTAGCTATAGATGAGTGTTTTAAAAATAATTATGAAAATATGACTGCAGAGTCAGTCCGTTTCTTACCAAAGTCTTTCATTGTAAACTATGTTAATGATATAGGATTAATTTTTGATAAATTACCGGAACATTTGAAGGAAGACAAAGACGTGCTGCAAAGTATGAAATGTTTGGAACATTATTTTTGCCTGTCATCTTTTTATTTACATCCTAAGCGTAAAGATTGTTATTTTTGTAAAAATAAAATAAACTTATTGTGATTTTTATTTTCTGTGCAGGACATGTCTTCTTCTTCTTCTTCATCATCCAACGAAACAGCATGCTGTAATAAATTTAACTTTCCAAAAAAAGATTTGATAAAATCAGGTTACTATCATACAAAGTATTTTGATAATATTGTTTGTTGTTGTTGTGGTTGGCAATCATGTAATCCTAAACTGTCTTTGATCCATATAAATTTTATTCACAAAATGCAAAATCCGAAATGTAAAATGACTAAACATGTAAACTTTGATGTAGGCACTTATATTGAATGTTTAAGATATGTAAATGATGTAAAAAAAATTATGAGAGAAACATTTTCCACTTGGCCCGATGACGAAAAACCGTCTGTCGACGCTCTCGTCGACTCGGGATTTTACTATAACGGAGAAGGTGATGTCACGACTTGCGTGTTGTGTGGTGTGGTACTTGACGATTGGAAAGATTCAGATGACCCAAATACCGAACATGTTAAGTCCAACCCGAATTGTGAATTGTTAAACTTGTAAATAAACAAAGGTTTTTACATGTTATGTGTGGTCTATTATTTTTTTCACCACCCTAACTTCCTCATTTCCTATAACATGAGCAAAGCGAGAACACTTATCGCTAAAGAGCTACACAGACAGGCTAGAGTGAACTTCCCAAGAAGACATGTAGAACTAAAGGGTGTTACAGTCTTGTATCAAGCGGACTTAGTAGAGATGAGACCTTTTTCAAAAATAAATAAAGGATATCATTTTTCTATGAAATACGTACTAAAGATCTGTATAATGACTTTCTTGATCCTAAACTTAAGTGTCATTTTGATTTATCGGATTACCCTAGTAATCACAAATGTTATTCAACTTTAAATAAGAAGACTCTAGGTAAATTTAAAGACGAAACAGTTAGTATTGTGATGGTAGAGTTTATAGGGTTAAGACCTAAACTGTACACATTTCAAACTGTAAATGATTATTATTTAGAGGAAAAGATGAAACTGACACTCAAAAAAGCTAAAGGAGTGACTAAAGCAGTAATTAAAAATCATATTACATTTTCTGACTATAAAAATTGTCTGTTTTCAAAAACAAAACAAAGAAACGATATGAGAATGTTTAGATCCAAAAAACATAATCTACAAACAGTTGTTGTAAATAAATTAGCTCTCAGCAGTAATGACGATAAACGCCACATTTGTGAAGATGGTATTCACACATTGGCCTACGGTCATTATAAACTTGAATGTTCTGAACTGTCTGATTTATATGTCTGAAATTTAAATGTATCTTTTTTAAATGATTGACAATGTAAATAGATTATGTTTTTTCGTATTTGTAACATTGACTGTTTTATGTAATTTAAATTGTAAATATACCATGTATTTTTCATATTTGTATCATTAATTGATTCATATGTTTGAAATAATTGTAACAAACATTCAGTGCTTTATATGATTGAGATTGTAAATAAACAATTTGTCATTTACATTTGTAGAATTGAATACGATATTGAAGATATAAATAAACAATGTCTATTTGTACAACTATGTTTTATTATTTTCCTTCTACTTTATAGACAAAAGGATTTTGAAAATAAAAACAGATATGAAAGGTAAAATATTTATTTTCACTTCATTACAGAATTTTCTTTACAATACCAGACAGAGGTAAATATTGTATGAGTGCATCATGGATGATGAGACAGTAAGCAGAAGTATTTGCAGGTATATCCTGGGAAGTTTCAATATCAATACGAATATCCAAAGATCCTATCAGTTTGGAAGCCAAGAATAACATAACGTGGCTTTTCCATCATTGAGCTTGTTTTAACAGTCCAAGAGTGTAGTTTCGATGAGGGTAAAGCGGGATATTCATAGAGTTGCCATTTCCTGAAAGGAATCGATAATGAATTTAAATATAATTTCACATTTTCCAAGTGACACATATCAAAATGTGATGCATTTTTATTTGCTTTGTCTTTTCTATCAGTTTGGAAGCCAAGAATAACATAACGTGGCTTTTCCATCATTGAGCTTGTTTTAACAGTCCAAGAGTGTAGTTTCAATGAGGGTAAAGCGGGATATTCATAGAGTTGCATCTTCCACTCTTACATAAGGCATTTTCCATATAACTTTGTCTAAAGTTATTTTAATATCATGCAAAGATGCAGCAGATTGAACTATGGCATTTTTATCAGAAGAAGATTTTAATAGAACAACAACTGTTACATTTGAGTTAATTGCTAATAACAGCACTTTAAAAAGTGAAGTCAAATGTTCGGAAAAAATAGATTTCTCACAACCCGCAAACATAGGTCCTTTATTAGGATTTACAGATAAAAAAACACTCGAAGAAAATAAATGGCATGTATCACCGAGCCAAGTGTCCATTAACAAAGTTGATGTCGTAAGAATCACATGTAATATCGTCAGAGGATCTTATCGAGACGGTTTAGAGGGTCACGTGTTGCACGAGTTTTATCCTATAGTTGGACCAGGTTTCAAAATTGTTGAAATACCAAAATCCATCATATATCTTCCTATATATAAGGGTAATACCCTAACAGAATTTAATATAAGGCTGGAAGATCAAGAGGGTCGCCTGGTAAACTTTCGTGGAGAAAATATAAATTTAAGAGTGCATATTGTATGCATGCATATGCATGTTGTAATTTAAAGTAAAATTTGGAAGGATCATTACAATAAAACCCAATAATCCAGCTTATATGCGTATAAGAAGGGTGCAGTAAACGGTCTTGGGGCTGCGGCGAATAGACGATGTAAAGGGGATGTTTATTCACGTTCAGCCGTGATACGCTGCCAAGTGCCCTGCTCAACATCCCCGCTGCCAAAACCTTTGTTACACTACAAACACAATAGTACTGTATAATCAACGGTGAATAGGCTATGTAAAGGGGATGTTTATTCACGTTCAGCCGTGATACGCTGCCAAGTGCCCTGCTCAACATCCCCGCTGCCAAAACCTTTGTAACACTACAAACACAATAGTACTGTATAATCTACGGTGATTCTTAGGGAATATTTGAATTTGGTATTTAATTTTTGGGCATGATTTACACAACAAACGTTGTTTTATCGAAGAGATTGGCAGAAACAGAATGTAACGGCAGGATAAAAATGGTAATGTTCAATAAACAGTGTTTGGCATTCATTGAGAAACTTCGACATGCCTTTTCAGTTTCAGTCTTTCTACGCTAAGCCGATTGAAGACGAATTTATAAGAGATTTCTGTACGAAAAGTAATGGAAGAATAGTAAATATTTTTGACAGTTAAATTATAAATAATAAACAACACGATGAATACAAAGAGATATCTAAAAATGGTTCACAAGTAAGTAGTAAAAATGTGTTTTTCAGTTTACAAAATAAAGTAAAGGTTTTTCCCCAATTTATCAAGAGAATTTGGGATGTGAAACAAACACTTAGGCAACATGGCGTTTAATGAAAATGCTCTCCGATTGAATTCTCTTTCCGCCTCTGACCTTTCAACTGCCAGAGATCCGGCGTTTGGCAGAGTTTAGTCTATAAAGGGCATCACAAATTAATTTGATTAAATCTAGTATAGAGTGATAATACTTGCATATCTGTTACGTTTAGTAAAATAGTTTTTATATTTATAGTGTATAAAGTGCTTGTATAAAGTGTTTGTAGTGCATATAAGAAACGAACCAAAAGTGCATTTAAAAGTGTGAAATATCCAAACAAAAGATATTGATTAGCTTTAACTACAGCCTTTGGTAAATTGTTTTTTTAATTAATTAAAGTATTTTATTGCGGTATATATTTCAATAGAAGTAGTTACTCATGTTAGATACTATAGGTCGACAAGTATCAAAGAAAATTTAACCTCACTGTTTCAGGGGCCGAGAAATGAGCTTTGAGTTATAAGTAAAATATATTTTGTTTCTGAGAAATCATAGTTTCGTTTATTCATACTTTCCAGTTTAAACAAAACCTGATCAAGAACTAAATAGTTTTTGAGAAGCATAATTGACGTTTGTAACACCTCTAGGTTTAAAAAAAACTTATGGGAGTTGTATATTATTTTGGTATCGACAACCAACATTCTTCTAAACCGTTAGGGGTTTGAAACGATCTTCCTTAAACGTGTTTACAGGATACTATACGAAAACGAATGATACTTTGGTTGATGTCATTAGCCGTACAATGTTACAATACAAGGTTGTGTAACAAAATAAACGTTTTTTCGTGAATCTACACATATTCTGTGCCTAAAATTTAACTTTAAAAATTGGATATATGCATTTAATAAAATAGCCGTACTATTAAATGCTTATAAAATAAGTTAAAAAAATTAGTTTAAGCCAGGTATTTATTTATTTATATCAACGGTGTATGCCAGGTTAACGTGGCATACGATAGAACCTAATACAATATTAAATAAAAAAATGTTACGTAATATAACAACGATTTTAATTAATAACATTATATAAATTGTATTACATTTCACGTGTTATAATAAGGAAAACTATTTATATGCGTATCATACAAGGCCAGCAAAAGCATCTAACCTTAAGCTTAAGGAATAAATAAACTAACAACACAATAAATAATCATTTAATAACAATTGCAATAAGAAAGCAATTAACAATATAAGGCCAAAAATAATCTGATTAAACTACAAAAATGTAACATATCATAGGTGCTGCCATTGTTACTAAATTAAAATAATATTGACTAGATATCATATGTAAGCAAATAAATTAGATGTTTGAATCTTAATCATTGAAAAAAACAGTTCCAAAAAAACAGTAATTCAACAGTTAATAAAAAAATACATACAAATAAATTCATAAAAACAACATCAGCATTTACATTACAAATAAACCTAAAATTTCTCAATATAATCGACTTAATTCAATTTTTTTCGGGGCAGATTGATGTATATGTAATATATAATAAGTCATCAATCAAAAGTATATATCTATATATTCTCAATATATATATACATATATATATATATATATATATATATATATATATATATATATATATCCACAATTTATGACCTCCAAAGAGCCAGATTACAGAATACGCCACTATCCCAGTCATAAAAATTTATTTTTATTCTTACTAGCCAAGCCAGGCAAACAATTGTTGTTACCTACAGGTAATGTCTAATCTTCTTGAGTGGGTTTTACTGTATGATGTAACCTTAACCTGCATACTAAGTTTAGTACAAAACAATTGATAAATGGAACAGAACCATAATTAATAACAATTTTTAAACATTCTTGTTTACGTAAAATTGATGATACAACATTTGTAGTTGTTAAGTGGCAATGTCAATTATTTGTTATTTATTGTTAGAAGTTTTTAAGGATTTGACGAAATATTCTTGGAAATAAAGATATTAAATTTCAAAAAGGAACATGAAGATTAATTATGTAAGAGAGAAGCATGGACACAAAACTCAATATTGATGTCATTTTGTAGAAGGAAGGAGATTGCTTCTCATTCGTCCGGCCAGATTACCTTTTTCTCCTTACTAAGGTGAGAAACGTGTTCCTTTCATTGAATTCTCAGTTTCATCATTATGTACCCTTACCATTTCATTGTCTTAATTCATGTGGAAATATAATAATGCAGTTTAATTTTCGTGTTCACACCCTTATGTGTGAACATTACACCGTTAAAGTGAACATTCATTTTGCGGCGTATACTGTAGAGCTGTGAGGGTCTATTAGTATATATATAATACGGTTGTCTTTGAACTCTACACCGACTCCAGATATTGGTCCAGGACTATCGACAAGTCGAAATACCATATTCAAAAATTCTAAAACTCAAATTTACTTGCATAGCTACTACAATTTTTTCTTTATTACATAGAAAAGTTTAATTTGAGAACGACTCTTTATAATGAAATAAGTACAGTTTTACTAAAGGCAATTTATTTGGCCTTAGGAGAGTTTGTAAAATTGTTTAAACACGACACCAATAGGCTACACTTTTGGGTGGAACGAGAAATATCCAGCTCGGAGGAGACTTGCGTGAAAGCGTAATTGCCTCCAATTGTGCTTTTCTTTGCGATAATTTGAGCTTTGTAAACATACTAAGCCTGAAGCAACGTGTTAAGCAGTTTCGTGCGATAGATAAATGAGAATGTTTGGTTTAAATTTAGCATCGGTGTTATGGATTTATGTTATTTAAACTTTCATTACGGATATTTTCCATCACGTTTTAAGTAAAAGAAAGTTTTACTACGTTTCGGAATTTGGAATCTGATCTCATTCTCAGGCGAGCTAATACCTAAAAAATTACTCGATTATTACATAATCCGGACTAAGTCGGTGTAAAGCTGAAAACAAACACGTTTAAAACAGTCAAAATCTTTCAGGACCGTTCTCTAACAATTACCACATAAGAAACAAAACACGCCCACTCGTCACAAAGACTCACAGACAACTGAGTAGGACTAGGAGTGGGCGTGTCCCCTGGAATCGGAAACAAAATGGCCGCGGCAAAAAACCTGAAATCCAGGCGATGTGTGTGTGCTAAGTTTTGAATACTGTATATATTAATACTATTTACAGATATTTTGTTTTTTCTTTTCCTAAATTCTTTGTTAAGAAATAGCAGTCGTAATAGCCATTTCTTAATTGAAGATTGACTAATTGGTTGGTCTGCTAGTTTTATGTAAGAAGCTTAATTAGTCTTTCTTTGAAAAAAAAAACTAAGAATATATTGGGATGAGAATGTGGGATATAAAAATACGATATACTCGTATCGTTGCCACAGAAGCAGTTCAAAAATTCAGTAATTTCGTAAATTTCAATTGAACATAAAAATGACTAGCATTATTAAAACCAATAATAGTAACATTTTCAATAATAAAATGAACATACGATGTAAAATATAGTTGTGCAATGTTACAATTTGGTCTCATCTTGTAGTTTATGAATTAAAAACATTTTCTGGTTTTACACTAGAATTTAAATTGATCTGAGCAATTTAGGCTCGATTAGTAATGTATCGTGTTTTTGTATAATAAGTATAGAAAGATCGAAGAAAGGAAGTAAAAATTGGTTAAGCTATCAGAAAACGTCAATTTCTCACGGAGGCTTGTAAAATAATAAATCAATGAAATACAACTGGAAACAAATTGCAGGAATGTAAAAAAAGAAAAAGGATTGCTGGAGGGAAGGGAAAGGAAATACTCTACAGGAAGAAACGTAATATTATAAGGGTGGGGGAGGGGCTGCCTGGTTCCTGGATTCTTTTTGACAACCTTTCTCATTCATATTAGTTTATTCTGCAACATCTATAAAAATAAAATTTTAAATTTATCTGTACTGTGAGATGTCTTTTGAGTTTGTTTACCTTCTTCACCTAACATAAACAAAAATTGGTCTTGATTTCTATGGCTCTGTAACGCTAAGTAAGGCGTTTGTTTTCTACGTGAAAACACAATATTATTTTGCATATGAATCATTGATTTTAAACCTTTCTACAAAATAATTCTAAGTTAAACTTAGAACAATTTAACTCTAACACACTGTACTAATAGAGAAATTCTAATTCACCAATAAGCATTATTATGTAATATTAAAATTATTTCCGAATAAATGAGCATTTCATATTTTATTGATCTATTTTAGATTAATATTTTGGACAAATAATAAGTGTTATTCTAACACTAAGTAAAAACCACCTTAAAAAGTTCCAGATTACTCTTAGTGTGATTAAAGATTTTATTTTTTATTAAAAAAATAAATAAAACCCTAATAAACATTAAGCTTTCAAACCAAACAAACTGCTGATTCAAATTGTTACGAGTTGAGTTCAAAGTTGTTCGCTTACGCTTTCCGCTGTTGTGAACAACGTGGCTGGTTTAGGTTCACAGGATTATTAAGGGAACGTACAATATTTAGAGTTAGTTTTTATTCAAATTAGAAACCTTCATGATTTTTAATAAAAGTTTATCAACTCTCTTCAAAGATATTTAAATTATAAAAAGGTTAAAGGTGAAAGGAAAGTCAGACTCAAAATTATTTTCTATAAATTGTATTAAGATAGTTTAAGGTAATATGCAAACTTTAAAATCCAAAAAGAAGCCATAAACTAGAATAATAAATAGTAATGTATTTTACAATGTATATTACAAATTTAATAGCTTTAGTTATTCCATGGGTTTTATTATTTATAACAATGAAGAATAACGTTAAGAGCTAATCTAAATATATAAAACAAAGTCGTGTTAGTTACACGCATTATAACTCGAGGACGGCTGGACCGATTTTAATAATCTTTGATTTTTTGGATTCGTCTCTGCTCCGGTCATGCTTTAGGCATATTCAGTTTCCATAAATTCAACTAGTTTTCATTTTATAGCGTTTTAAATTTCTAATGTTAACTTTATGGGAAATAGGTTTTTTACAAATTATCTACAATAAAAACATTTGATTTCTAAAGCTGCAGCTGTTGTTTTACTTTCCATTAACATTATGCTTTACTATCCAATGCCATCTGAATAATTAATTAATGTAAAACTATGAAGTAAATGTGCACTGTACATAATGAACAGATTAATTCACCACGTTAATAGTTTACGGTTTTTGGGGATTATGTATTTATGTTTTTTTATTTTCTGCCTGATTATAATTCACGTGTTTATAATTATGTCGGCCAAATAAAAAATAAAGACGGTGTTTATACATATTAAGTTTGTTATTAGCTGTTATTAGCTGTTGTATCTTCTGTTCTATCTTTCCTATAAAAGCCGTATTACATTTAGGTTTTGTTTGGTGTTATGTTGGATAGACAAATTGTGAATCAATCCACTCAGATTTATTTGTTTTGTGGTAATGTTATTAATATGTCTTATCGTTTCAGTATTGTTATTAACTATGCCGCGATCCAGAATACCCAATTTTTCACAATGAAGTCGTAATGCTATTCGACTACAGAACATGGTCAATCTGAGGTTTAACACGTATTTACTGTCAGGCGTTACGAAGTTCGCCGGGTCAGCTAGTAGGTTAATAATGTAATTCGCCATTCAATACAATTTATACATACCTTTTACCGAATCAGTGACCAATTATAAGTGATAAATGAATGTTACATAGTTTTTTGGACGATCTTTTGGCATTGCTGCTGACTAAGGCTGAAACGTTTTTGACTGAGCTGTCAATTAATTTCCCCAACAGGCATGTAATGTTAGGAGTCTAAAGTTTTATGTGTGATCCGAACCACGATTATGCCTCTGAATTATGATCTGATCTAATTATGCGGATGGTCTGAACGTAGTTTTCATTATGTAATATTCAATATTCAACATTGGGGACGTTTATACAAACTAAGAATTTACATATTTACAAACCATCACTCATCCACATTCATGACCTTTAAGTAGCTGAATTACAGGACACGCCACCGTTCCATTATACATACACTCTCTATAATATATGCTCAAGCTATGTTATATTGGTTTTACTTTGTTTATTTTACTTTTTGTCAAGAATATGCTCTGGTGGTATTAGAAATACGTCCAATTCTCAAGACCAGATTGTCAGACCACACATTTTTATTACGAAGGAAACAATACAGTGATACTGACAAGTTTTGCAGGTGGTAAACATACAATAAAAACAAGAGGGTTTCACATTGGTATTGTGAAAATAATATTTATTAAATTAACTCCAGAGATCTGAAGAAAATAATCTCACTCCCTGAATTCATTTTATCGTAGGAAGGAAGCCATTAATCCACCCATTCAAGAGCAAAGGATTGCAGGATTTCCTGAGGACAACCATGCTAAACACACTTGAAAGCGGCGATCTTCTGAATATTCAATCTAACTTTGAGCGTTCTTCCTCCTTGATTACTCAGATTAAAACGACTTCACTAGACAATTTATCCAATAAGGAAATCTTTCTAGTAACCTTACGGTCTCTAAGATTTTGAAAATGTAAACATTAAATGAGAAATAATTTCAGGGATTTACTCTTTATATTTGTTGAAAATACTTAGCTAAAATTAATAATTTTAAACAAACAGAAACACATAACTCTGTTTATTTATACGTTTAGTAATTTCCCTTAAACATTTCTTACCTATCTTCAAAAATTAATAGACAATTGTCATTAGAAAACGCCTGGTCTAAATCTATGCCATATAATATATACAGTGTAGTTGTGAGATTGTATATCAAGAATGGGAGCTCTTTATCAAGTGAACACGCAACGGAGTTTGGTGCTATAGAGATGTCAAGTGTAATGTATTATCGATGGTGATGTACCTGCTACACCACAACACACAAACACACACACACACACACACACACACACACACACACACACACACACACACACACACACACACACAACATCGCTTTCATGTCCAATTACAACTTTAAGGAACCGTGAAGTAATTAATCATTCAGGTTTTAGTTACAAGTCGCCTGGAGAAGAACTTTCGGTAAAAATTATGGACTTAGATGGAGTTGTTTATTTTTTACATCGAATACCACTGAAAATTGTAAAGTCAACATTCTATAGACGAACTCTGAAAATATTTGCAATACTATTTTTGTTAGTATACTTTTCTTATGTATTAATTTGTAAATTGGAGAAAACCAAACAGTGTGTAGTCCATTACCGACACAAATGTTTCAACTTTCCTCAGCGTCAGTTAAAAACTTAGCTGTAACATATGAACTAAGAGTATCAATGAGAAAATGTACATCTTTACTAACATTAAATGTGAAAGTAGGGATGTTTGTTTACTTTTTACGCATAAGCTGCTGGACCGATCATGATGAAATTGAGTAAACATGTTCTTGAAGGTATTAGAATGAACATAAGATACAATACTTTTTATTTGAAAACACAAATATTTTTATAAAAATAAATTAATATAATATCAATATTAAAACCCAGTTTTGAGCAATTTAAGACAAGAAATATTGATATAATAATAATATTGAAATGACAAAAGTTTTATAAAACATGTGATCTATGAAAGTGATTTAATACAAAAAAATAATAGTCAGCTGTGAAATTTAAATCAATACTGGTTAGTTTACCTTAATCATAGATTATAAATCTATTTCAAATGTATACTATATAAAAATGATATTTTACGAATACACATTTTATTATTTTATCAAATTTTTCTAATTGTAAATTAATTATATATACTGAGCTAAGATTTTTTTATGAATTTGTTTAAGATTTCAGGTTTATATTTTGTTATGTTTTTAAGTGTGTTGCTTTTTAACACAGTATGTACATCCCGTACAAGTTACGGGTTTACTGCTAGAAACTTATAATGGTGTAGAGAGTAGACAAAACATCTAGCTCTATATATCATCTAAGAAATGTTTGGTGTCAGCGAAGGGCGAGTGGAAGATAAAAGTTTTCAAAATAAAACATAGATAAATAAGATTTAGAAGTTCTTCCATTTATTGCAGGACTTTATTCAAGCTCTGCTCTAGTTTGAAATTCTTTTTAAAACATGACATTTGAAGTGTGGTATCAAGTGTTTCAATCTAGTGTTTTGAACGAATAATTTTCTGTCAAAATTTAAATGATTATATTGCAGGTAAAAATATTGTTTAACGTCCTCAGTGATAATTAATTGCAAATTAAGGAAACTCAGTATTAAATCATTATAATTTTATTCTGAATATGATCAGATTTAACAGATTAGTGAAATTACCAAACAGTTTTCTTCTCAGAATATAAATTGTTATCTAATGTTTACGAGATTTTAATACGCATCATTTTATCATATCGCGCTTTGTCATTCTGTTAAAAGTTTTAACTTAATGACTTACTCGTAATCTACGTTTGGTTTGGCTGAGTCTTTTTGAAGAATTAAATTAGACAAACCACTGCCAATAAGTTGAGTAGGCTCCGTAAAAGGTCAATTCAGCTTCATCTGTAGGTGAAATTGAATATTACTGTAATACTATTAGTTTACACAATGCATGGTTTACGTATGCATATAGTACAATAATCATTTATCAACTAAAGCTTGTGTTTCAAATAGGCTATTATAAAAGTAACATTATTAGAGAAACATAGTTAAAGAAAAGATTATTATTCATTGTTCTCTTAAGTATCCTCTTCACTATTTCCACCATTATGCTCCAATAATACAAGTTTGTTCTCTTTTACATAGTCTACTCTATTCACACTAATTGTAAGTATTTTAGTATTTCTATTTCCATCAAACTCCTTTTCCAGTCAACTGTCTTAAAACAACTTCATTTTCTTCTGTAATTCTGTACTCTGTAACTTTTGTACTCTGTAATCTTGGTTTTAATTCAGCTAAAGTGTCTTTATCTCTGTATTTTATGTGGAATTTAATTAAAATATTCTGGCGCTGTAAGAATATTTTAGCCCTATGAATGGCTAGAAATGGAAGTGTAATATACCAATTCTGTCTATTATTTCATTTTAGTTTATATTGGTAACAGAGTATCAAACACATCTTGATACTTTCCCTGAACTCGAATCATATCGTTAATTATTAATAATCAGGTAATTTAAATAAATTAAATTTCAATGTAAAAACCCAATATTGATTTTACTCGTAATTATACTGCTGGAGGTCATCAATTTCTTTTAAGTCCCATAATAGATCTCATGTTTATACAGTATTATGTCCAATATTTCTCAAAACTAGGTTTTGGAAAGCTCACTATTTTATTTTCATATTGAATGGTTCAGTTTAAAGTAAGCAAAAACCTTTTCAAAAAGGTACCTAAAATAATGAAAATACATTTCATAGCTTTTAGTGCTCTCGTTTTCACGGCATTAAAAAAGGACTTATTTCGCGTTACAGAAGGACAGACAGACAGATTAATAGGACCTTTCTGGAGTATGAAGCGTGAAAATAACCAAAGATTAAAACAGGCATGTGCATAGGCCTACAAAACTATGATCTTATCAAAATAGACGATGGTAATTTTACTAATTTATGTATATTTGTAATAAAATGATAATGAGCAACTCACAACGAAAAAGGTCCTTGTAATTTATGTTCTGTGTAAATGTGTAAAACGAGGTTTCCTGTATTCTGAATGGAAACAAAGTGACACGATGAGGAGAGAGAGAGAGAGAGAGATAGAGCGTATTTGCCTTGTACAAACTGTGGGTTCTGTCGGTCACTTCCATACTTATAACGTCTCACTATTTTATAATTTTACTCAAAGTATCAAAATAAATTAAGTTTATTAGAAAAATTCAGAGGGATCGTTTGTAGATTTGAGATTATTTAGCATTGAACCACGGTAAATGTTTTAGTCCAACTATCAAACTGACGTGTGCTGTACGGAATAATTAATTGTACGGTTTAAAAATCTTACCGAAATGTTTTTAATTTTATGATACATTTTCTGGTCAATTTTTTTTACTTTGATATTTTGATACACAAGTGATTGCTAAGGTAAAGCAGTTGAATTCCTTAATGAACCTTTGACACATTACAGTACAAGTAAACTATGGATCATGTATCATGCAATTTGATACAAATCACTACATTGCTGCTCAAAATGTACCACTGAGAAAGAATTTCTCATTTTGAACACATTGTAAAAGCCAACCATTCCTTTGCTGGTGTAATCAGTGAAATCATTTGTCTGTGTCTTGTTTGCAAAGTACCCTCAACTGACGCTGGATTCTTTTATGAATAACATTTAAAAATGTCAGTGGTAGGAATACTATGCGTGTCTGCAAACACACTATACCTAAGAAAAAGAAAATTTAATGATCAATGGTAAAATGTCCTATAGTAATAATGCGAATATAATACTAGCTTAAATAACGGAACCAGTAGACTAGCTTCCACGTAAGGTAAGCTAAAAAATTACTTATTCTTTATATAACTATCATATTTATAAACTCTTATTGACAAAATGAGTGTATTGTTTCAGAATTTTTGGTGAAATTTGTGACAGTTTAAAATATCTGGGAAAATATTTATTTGGATTTTTTTGAGTAACGTGACCAGAAGCCGGATACAAAGATTCATGAAAAATGATTGAGAGTAATAACGAAAGAAACTGATTTTGTAATAAACACCATAAGAATAACATTGAACGCTCTTAGACAACGTACTGTTCTTACTGCAAACAGTAATTAAAATTTCCTTTGGAACTGGTCTAATAATTTAAAATAATAATTTATTTGTTAAGGGTTTTAAGCTAATGCTAGTCATTGCAAAAAAAATAATTTTTACATTTAAAAGACCATAACTTTTGAACCATTATTTTTATGGACGTTTTATTTTTTACGGCTGGTGTCATATTATTTGGGATCTTAATAGCTATCAACAATGTATGTATGTAAATGTATTTTCAATTTATTTAACGGTGTTTAGGGATAAAATACCCGTAGTAATACAATATTAAAAAAATAAAAATCCTCTGGAAATACAGCCTAAGTTCACCCGTGTTCGTAAATTTCATAAAAATCGGGGAATCAGTGAAATCTTGGGGTCTGTACAGGGACATACAGACAGACAAACTTCCGTCCGGAAACTACTTTTTTTGATTCAGGGAGCCTCAAAACGGTATACTCCCAACTCAATTTCGAAAATTTTCGAAAACAATACTTTCTTTATATAACACAGTATGCATAAGGGAGAAAGTAAAAATTTCTCGTTGGATCTAGTGTAAAACCTAGTCAGTTTTTTTACGTTTTTGTGTTTTCTATTGTTACTCTAGACAAACATAACTGCTGATGTCTGATTGCTGATTTTAGACCTCTAAAATATAAATACTGAACAATGCTGTTAGGAATGAGAATGAAAGTGAGGAGATAAGTAGGGGATGAACTTTGATGTCCAGACATCAGGAGATGGGGTGCGTTTAGATGATAAGCTGGAACATCTCGACTGATGTTCGGTTCGTCTCTCTTCTTTGTAGTTTCGGCTTCTCTGATCATCACCATTACTAATTTCTAGGCCAATCACTAGCGAGCAAGAATAACCTTTACTATACTTAACTAGATAAATCTTATCAAACCGACTAATAAGTCAACCATTAAAATCCCCAATTCTAATTTAGCAATAACCAACCAAACCCCCTCATCAACGTAATCAAATAAATTCAGTTAAGTTCTATGTCTCATGGAAATCGGGCATATATAAAAAACTCAACACCACCAATAGGCTGATTGGACGCTAAGATACCGATCTCAGCTATCTTGTACCTACAAGACACAAGGTAGATTTGCAAAGTAGAGTAAGCTATGACCTAAATAAAAACAATATGATTTACATAGTATGTTACAATACTACTATAGGTATATGAAGAAAAAAGTGTGAGGTGTTATACTAAGAGGGTTTTATCACCCAGGAAACTATATTTAAAAGTGTCCATACCTAACAAAATATACAACATATGCCTAAATATGACAAAGCACTACTCCGATCGTGACGTTAATATTGCTATGATAATGCAGATTCTATACTTTTTTCATATTTTTAAAATTTTCATCGAGTAATATTTTGAATTTTTTTAAATGTTTATAATTAATTATTTAATAAATTTATAAAATTAAAAAAAATAGAAAAACTAATGGAGATTAATATGCACCAGTTAATCTTGATGGATGAAATAATGATTTTTTAATCGTTGCAAGGATAGAATTTTTGTATAGTATATAAAGATATAATTTAAAAAATTAAGTGGGATATCTCGCATGATTTGATGGAAATAATATATTAAATTTCATCTCATAAGTCCCAAACTTTAATTAAATTAAATTAATTAATTAAATTAATTCTCTAAGAACAGACTGTCAGGAAAGTTCAAATCAAGATATATTATCTGAGTTAATCAGCGGTCAGGTGATCTGCTGATGTAGATTGGTTTTCACCTCGCAGACGGGCGTTGAAAATATAATTCTATTTGAATTGGAGTCTGTCATTTAAAATGAATCTGTTAAAATCATGGTTCTTGTGGGATTTAAATATTTCAAATTCTTCTTATATATCCGTTCTGTTTCTTTTGTAACAGTAATTCAATAGTTTAAGACATTAATGTCATGCATATCGTGATTATTGTCAATCAGGCAAACGTCGATTTTTGTGTGTCTGTGCTCGGGTTTGGGCGATAGCATAGTTTTACAGGAAGGCAATAGTATTAAAAGTACCAATTGAAACTGGTACCATAAAGAGTACATACACTTTCCAAACCAATTTTGAACCGAGTTATCATAAGCCCTTCCAGTTCAAAGCAGAAATAGTACAAGCTTTAATTACAATTTATATTAATTTTAACGTCATGGCGTCCAGATTAATTGACTGGTAATTAACTAACAATAAAGAAAATGGTTTGAATCCTGCTAATCAATAATCCAATCATTGTTGCTTGTAGCAAATAGTGTTGGCTCCGAGAAGCCATAATTAGCGGGGCAAGGATGCATTTCCTTTCACTTCATATAAAAATCTTAATGTTTATTAAAATCTTTATTACACACATTACACCGAACACGACGACGTCTGCGGTGCGAACGGACACCGTCCGTCATGGCATTTTTTTTGTAACGCACTTGTTTTATTTCATTAGGACTGGCAAAACTTCGTTATTCTTATTTATTTATAATATTGACTGTTGGAAAAAAATAAACAATATTTTCAGAGTCTGGTTTGGGGAAAAATTGAATTTTATATTTATAAGAATTTATTTGTTTAAGCTTTTTCATTCCCACCATACAACATACAATTAGGGAGTGGAAAATCATTCAAATTTTCCATGGTCTATTTGTTATGTTCTTGCTATTTAATAAAAAAATATATTATTATATTGTTTATTTGTAAAAGTTGTAGAATTTGCATTATGGGTAGTCATTTATATTTCTCTAGCGGTCCCTTGAATCTAGAGATAATATGTTGTATACGAAATAGTTAAATATAATCTGATGTGATTTATGAAAAGTTTATTTTTAATTTTAATTTGTAGACCTGAATAAAATATACATTTTTTAGCAGGACAAATTTAAAACAGATGATTTAAAACACTATTAAGTATCTCAGGTTTATCGGTTTTCGTATCGAATCACCAAACAATCAATGAAAAAATGTATTGGTAGAATTTATGAAAACCCTTCATTATATTAGTGACTTATAAAACTACGTAGAAAGGTAAATATTTGGAGAAAATAACTAATTTGAGTACAGAAAAACTGCCGATATTTTATTTCTTTCGAATAAAAGATATAAATATTATAAAGTATAAATCTTCATCAGAATATTAAAGTGATTATTTTTGTATGAATCCACTATAGCTACAGAAAAAATAGTAAAAAACCCTGTAAAACCACTGAAATATAGACTAGTAAGTTTTAGTAAGTAGTAAGCTTGAAGTAGTCGTAGGTTGATTTTTCTTTGGTAAAATAAAAAAAATCTCAACTGAAATGGCATTTTCAAGATGAATCTGTTTGCGTAAACGGACCACAAGCCTCTCATTTTCTATATGGATCCCTTTGCCAAGTTGGTCTTCATCCAATAAAATTTTGCCAACTAATATAAACTTCGAACAGGGAAATTAATAATTATTTAGCTCTATGTAAATACATTAATCCTTAGTTTACACTTAACGTGGATGATTTCTGTTGATCATCTGAAACCAATATCTTGAAGCAAAATATAAGTATCTGCTGTGGTATCAATCAATACTTTAACATTGTATATTCAGCCTAAACATTTTATATTAAGGTTAAAGTATGTACTTTAAATGCAAAGTTCAGACCTCCACTATTTCCTGTAACCTCTTATACGTCGATCAAGGTTAAAGTTTGTAATTTAAATGCAAAGTAAAAGTGTGTACTTTTCCAATATACAGGGTAGGTTTTTTTGAAGTGATCCAACTAGAAGTGACTAGAAGTGATTTCTAACAGTAACAACATAAAAATAACATTGATATTTTAAGAATTCAAGCTAATGATGACGAAAACTTTCTGTCCATGTAGCTCCTATACCATTTGAGATATTGAAAAACAATCTATTACAAAACGTTTGATTTTAGAGAGTGGAATCCAAAAAAAGAATAAAATACAGAATGTCCCATAAAACATTTTAAAGTTATCCACCAGTTACAAAAAATCTGGAATTGTATTCCTGAGTGGAAATTGAGCAAGTTCCAAATATTCACGATCGCGGTAAAATAGTACGAAATTATGGCCAAAAATTATTTAAAACTCGTCAAAGAACGGGTTCAGCATTCAATGGAAATTTTAATTGCCCGTCAAATGCACTCAAAATGTGGTACTAAGTCATGTAAAATAAAAATTATAAAAATGATTTTTATAATCTTCCAATACATGCACATACTAATAGCTTATTATGAGTTAGAGGAAGTTCTTAAGTTGCAGCAGAAAACAAATTTGATATTAAATGTATGCCTGTTTAATGTATCACAACGCCTGAAACCGAATCTCATAATGTCGATCCAAAAAATAGTGGCAGTTTTAATTTCATAGCCTTCAATTTTATACCTCCGCCATTTTGCATGAATTTTTTAAGTCAAGTTGGGCATTATTTTTAGTTCAACAAGAACTTTAATTAATGAACATCGCGACCTAAGATCACCCTTAAGATTTTCAACTTACTATGGGTCTATAGGTGACATTTGACCATTATATACATAAAATGTAGCTTACTATTATCAGGAATTAAATGCCAAATTTAGTTGTTACATCTCCTTTCGTTTAAAGTTATATAATCCTAAGAATTAATCACTAAATTGACTAAATTAATCAATAAGGCTTAATTGTAATTGTGTATGTATATTTTTTGACGAGGGAGTATAATGAACAGTGATGATGTACAGTTTAAGTAAATTTAGTTTTGCTTTACTTTCAAGACCTACTGTTAATTGACCTACTGATTTAATTTACTGAATCATACCTAAGTTCAATTTACATCACAAAATTTATTTTCGATTACATCTGGATTGAACCTACGTACTCCTAGATAGGAAGGATGTAACCTGTAAATAGAATATAATGTCACTCACAAATAGTATATATGAAAAAACTAAAAGCAAAAATAGGTAGTTCAAAATATTAAAAAAATGTTTACATATACTTCCCAGTTGGAAATAGGTTAGATCATGGATATGTCTAAAGGTAATGATTTCACTTCATCTAAACAGCTGTTCTTATTCTTTTATATTAAAAACTTAATACAATAGCTATGCTGGTTTCTATGAAAACCTGTTACATATTTTCCATCTTAAAAATCACCAACAACCCCCCGGAGCTAAGACATATCCATGTCAAAATAATACATTATTTTAACGGCTAATCTATGTAATAATATACTAAAAAAATAAAGTATATAATAAGATAAGTTATTAAGTACGAGTATATTGCTATTTGTTCATTAACTATCACATGTTTATACTTATTATAAAGCTAGATGAATGCTAAAATAACCTTTATGAATGTAATATTGTGCTAATAAATGATAAAACTAATCATTTCCAACACGAGGCGGCAACTCTCTGCGGGGCAACACAGCTCCCGGGGCGGTTTTATTGACTATTCTGAGCTTCAGCAATATTAAATCATAAAACCGAGTGGATTTAAGTACAATATACACTGAATCCTCTGCCAAATATGATCATACCTTATTAGTTCATTTTAAAGTTTAATTCGTAGTTTTGAACAAAATTACCAGTATTGTACCGGTAGAAATTGTATTACACAAGCACATTAAATAAGAGAAATATTTTATTTAAAAGCTTACAGAAGAAAATTGTCCACGTAAATTTTTGGTGTATTGCTGAAGTACTGTTATCAATATTGACAAACTATTGAATATTTTATTGTAATATGATCATATGACCATATACAACAATGGACAAGCTAAATTGCTACTACATATTCATTTATTAATAACCTTATATACTATTAACATACACAGAATAATTCATACTAACTAACTTACATATAAATTCATTAGATATTATAGATACATTTACAACATAACAAATCATAATTCCTTTCTTGAATAGATGAATAGACAGCTGTGTTGTTTCTAGGAGTATTTTATTAAATATTTTTAAATAGAGCAGTTCATAACTATTGAGGGATTTGGACAACTTTTTATATAGAATATATATTTTTTGTTTGTAACTGTTTCTAGTATTATAATCATGAATATCTTGTTTCACAGTCTTGTTTGTTGTATTATTTTTTGTGTAATGACAATGTATATTTTATTTCTAAATTAAACACTGTTACTTATAAAAAGAGTTGATTTTAAATATAAAAATTTAAACATTACAGCCCAATTTCATTTCTAAGATACACTCAGTGTTTGTTGGACATTTTAAGTTGCCGCGAGCTTTTTAAGAAGTATTTTGTGACGACTTGAATAAAATTGAGATCAAAGGAGTGGCCAAAGCTAAAATATTCATCAATCGTCGAAAGGGCGGCCCTTAGAAGTCTCCACAAGAGCCCTCCAGAGTGAGACAGAAAGACACTTTCAAGTTCTCGTTTCAATTCGAGTTCAGTCTTCCCTTCTATTACGAAGTATATTTTAACGAGCTTATCTTCGAGTGGAGCAGTTATCATTGCTGTTAATATGTGTATGTTTCTGTTTAGAACCCATATGTAAAAATTCTTGAACTTCTTGAGCCTAAAAACGTATTTTTTAATAATCTTCAAAAATAGTTTGTTTTGTTTAAAAAGCGATGGAATGCCAATGTATTATTTTTCACACTAAACTACCGTTATTTTAATTCATTTAAATAAGAAAAGTACGATTAATAAACAAACAGAACTTACGGATAATAATTAATAATTAGAATTAAAGTTACATAGAACGAATCAAATGTCATTAGTATTAGGATGAACGTAGTGAGGGGCTTTCTCAAAACAGGAAGGTTTTATGATTTTCCCACACGCGAGATAGTCACCTGACTCTTGCCTGATGCTTACGAATTCGATCGAGAATGACAGCCAGGTCTATTTAAAAACATAATTTTGTGTATAGTGCAACTGAAGCTTGACTCGGTGGGAACTCAAAACCGGTAAGGGAAATACAAGGCGAGTCATTGTGCTCTTATTATCAGTGAAATTTGATAATTGAAACAGTTAAAAGCAAAGATTTGGCTTTAAAATCATTTTTGTAGCAAACAAATTTTTTCCTTATTTCAAAATTTCATAAAGATTACGTGAAAAGGTCTGTTATTCATCCACCTTCCCGAAATTACAGCTCGAAAGCATGAGTATTTTTCCCACAATCCATATTTGCGAATTCACCTGGTAACTGAAAAACGAAATGTTTTCACTAAAATCTTGAAAAGGTTATGTCAAAGCATTATGACAAAGTCAACAAATAAAAAATGAATTCTGTTTTTTAGGACAGTGGATTTTTTCGTTCACCCCACCGTAAATGTAATTTGTGCAATTTATTCGAGTTCTGCCACGAGAAAAATTTGTGTACATTTACGCCTGGGAAAGTGGATATTCATAACAAAAAATATTTATTATTAAAAAAGATTTAAGTATGTTTAAATTTTCCGTGTCAGATAAACTGCCCTAAGTACATTTAGACACTTTAACTACTGTAGCATGTGTTACAGCGGACGAGGGGTCGTTGACCCCATGCCGCAGCGCCAACCCGGGTCGTCCCATATAATCTCTCCTAATAGGTTCATTTGAATACACTGGAGAGTGGAGAGGCCTAAAACATGTTGGGTACTTCCTCACTAGTTCACAAATAATATTGAAGAAATAAAAACATACCCTTTACTACAGCTATCATTTTTCCTTTATCTCGATTTATGTAAAAACATTACATTTTATAGCTGATTAAATGTGAAAAAATCACGATATTTGTGAAAATAGAAGATACCTATTTTTATTTACATATGTAATACGAATTATTATTGTATTCATCCAAACAATTCCACTATGCTGTGGTACTTCTGTAAAGAGAAGATGTTCTGTAATAAATTAATATTTGTAATAGGCTCACACCAAAACTGTTTTTACATATTTTAGGATGTTAATCCTTACTCTACGTGAGTTGGTTTATTGTTGAATCATCTTCAAAATATTTACTTCTAGCTACCGACAAATACAGAGAAAAAAAGAGTTTAAACGATGTGGAATATTTTGACATGGATATGTCTTAGCTCTGGAGGGGGGTGTTGGTGATTTTTAAGATGGAAAACTTGTAACAGGTTTCCATAGAAACTACCAGTGCTATTGTTTTGAATTTTTAATACAAAAGAATAAGAACAGCTGTTTAGATGAACTGAATAAATTCCCTTAAGGCATATCCATAATTCTATGAACCTATTTCCCACAGGGAAGTAAATACAATTTTTTTTAACTCAACAAATTAGGTATTATTTGTTCCAGTTAATTATAAACAGAACTTATAAAGGAGGTCAATGGATGGTTTTAATTTATAAAATACATTTTTAAAATCTTTCAATCATTGTTTTGACGTCAGAACATAACCGTACAAAAAGTTTGTTATGTCCTGTGACATAAAGAAGTGGACCGATAGGACAAGCATTTACCAACTTTTCATCAGATTAAGATGGAGCTCACGAGGGTCTTTTTAAAAGTTCTCCTAAAATTTAACAACGATTTGACCGAAGTCTGAATTCAATTCAGGTTCTGTGAAGTTAACTTTTATGCAAGAGTTAATAAGCAGTTTGCTGGAATTTGTTTTGACACTCAGACTCACCATTATTGTATTATTACATGATTAATTATATTGATTTATGGTAGAAATGAATAATTATAATAGAAATTGAAGCGTACAAACATTTTAGTTTTCTAGAAAAATAAAAAAATATCAGAGCGTCATTAATTGAATTCAATCTATGAGGAAAACAATAAAATACTACTATACCGCTTTATGTAAGCCTAAATTTATATAAAAGTAATAATTTTGTGCAGGGGTTTTCAATAAAATATAGTTTTACTATTTGGCTGACACATCTTCATTCGATACTCAAATACTCTCATTACTTAAAAAAATAATCATTTAAAAGAAACCATTAATGACCAGTAGAATTATTTTGTATTTGTTTTAATGTTGATGAATCATATTAAATTAGTAAATGTGTATATAACTGATGAAATTTGGTTCACATTAAGATACAATTTCAATATAGCATGATTTTAAATCCAATTATCAATGTAAACAATCTAATAGGCCTAGTGATTTTAATTTGACAGTCGGTTATGTCTTTCTGTGATATCACACTAATAGATCAAATGTTGTGTAATACTTATAAACGATGGTGCTCATATAACCAAAAACTGGGTTTTGCGAGCCTATTACTTTATTTTAATGGGTTGTCAGTTTAAAGGAAACAAAAATCTCGTCCAAAAGGCATAGAGAATAGTGAGAAGTTTTATAATAAGGGATCTCCCTCGTTCTCATGTAGAAGTGTTTCAAAAATTCCATGTTCAGTGCTACAGAAAGAGAGACACACAGAATTTGAGATGACATCCATTTTTACTTTACTGGATTATAAAACGTAAAGTAACCAAAAATATCATAATTCCAAGGAATGGGCAAACATAATTATAATTTTATTTATGTATATGAAGGGTATATATGTTCACTAATCTTAAACTTTACACTTTAGTAATTTTAAGGAGTAGTTTGTAAGCCTGTACCAAACTACATGTTTGAGAATATGTTGGTAAGACTGTGGCGTACGTAGAGGCATGTCCGCTTCCGGAACTACAGAGAGGAGATTTGTTCCGGATGAAGCGGATCAAAGATAAAGAGCTCGACGTACAGAGCTCCTCCCTCGGCATTGTGGTAAAGGACAAATCCGCCGTTGTAAGCTTTGGTGAACAAACATGATATTACAATTCCTCCCAACCAAGGTGGCTGTACAAAATGAACAGCTTTATTCAGCACGTAAATAGTTTACAGTTTTTGGGGATTTAAGATCCGTCTGATTAAAAGTCACGCGTTTATTTGTTGGCCAAATAATAATAATAGTTACAATTTTTATACATATTACGTTTATTATACTAATGAGTTTGTGAATCAATCCACGCAGATTTATATGTTTTGTGAGGATCTTAATATGTATAATATTAATATGTCTTATCGTTTCAGTATTGTTATTAACTATGGCGCGGCCCAGAATATCTAATTTTTCACAACGAAGCCGTTATGCTATTCGATTTCAGAACATTGCCAATCTTAAAGTTAACACATATTTACTGTAGTTGTTGAATACGAAGTTCAACTAGTATATCAATATTACTTTTGTAATATAATAAAATGTATCTCTTCATTGAAATGGTGACGTACAAGATTTAAAGCTATGAGACATGAGTGAAAGATAATTTTGGCACGATCTTGTAGTCTTCTTACTGACTAAAGCTGACCTTTTTAGGCAGGACTGTTAATGATAGCCCCATGGCAAATGTCATTTCAGGGACGTAAAAAGGAAGACTTTGCGGATGAAGGCATTCAATGGTAAGACAGTGAATATCCATCAGGGAATATCACAACCACTATCTTTGCTATATCTATCTCTACTGGCCTTTGCACATATCTATCCACAAATTTTGACATCCAAGTAGCTGGATAATAGGACACGCCACTGTTCTAATTTCATCAAGGTATGAAGAATGGGTAATATTAAACAGCTTAATGTCTTATAGCGATAGTGATAATATAGGACGGATACAGTAGGGATAATTTAGAAGGGTAAACGTATATTACGTTTAGTATATTGAGGTAGAAATGTTGTTGATCGGATATTGGACAGTGAGTGACGTAAGTACCTAAAGTGATTCGATTGATCAATAAATAGATGTACAGTGCAATATTACTGGCTACCTCCACCCGATAAATAGAGTTAATTTCCTGCATTGCTAATGATACTGCTGCTCTGACAGTAAACTATTGGGGCTTAGCCAATTCAAGTCCATGAGTTAAATGTGATGATACCGATCTTGATTATACTGCCTAGTAATTATTGATTTCGTATTGTTTTTGATACCAATAGCCAAGAATTGTAGGTTTGGAACACCTAGGATATATTAGGCACTAACGCATTTGATGCTAATAAATAACTAACGTCCTCCACTTCCCGAGATGCATTTAAATCCGCTAGGGATATAGGGAATCTTTAGAATGAATGAATCTGAGCGAAAGTTATCAGTGTAATTGGAAAATTAATTGACGATTGTCATATCTGTATGTAAAAACAGTTACTGGTTGTGTTCTCAGATACAATGCGGAGAACCAGTGACAATAGAGTGAACGGTTTGTGAAAACAGTTACTCGTTGTGTTCTCAGAGACAACGTGGAGAACCAGTGACAGTAGAGTGAACGGTTTGTAAAAACAGTTACTCGTTGTGTTCTCAGAGACAACGCGGAGAACCAGTGACAATAGAGTGAACGGTTTGTGAAAACAGTTACTCGTTGTGTTCTCAGAGACAATGCGGAGAACCAGTGACAATAGAGTGAACGGTTTGTGAAAACAGTTACTCGTTGTGTTCTCAGAGACAATGCGGAGAACCAGTGACAATAGAGTGAACGGTTTGTGAAAACAGTTACTCGTTGTGTTCTCAGAGACAACGCGGAGAACCAGTGACAATAGAGTGAACGGTTTGTGAAAACAGTTACTCGTTGTGTTCTCAGAGACAATGCGGAGAACCAGTGACAATAGAGTGAACGGTTTGTGAAAACAGTTACTCGTTGTGTTCTCAGAGACAATGCGGAGAACCAGTGACAGTAGAATGAACGGTTTGTGAAAACAGTTACTCGTTGTGTTCTCAGAGACAATGCGGAGAACCAGTGACAATAGAGTGAACGGTTTGTGAAAACAGTTACTCGTTGTGTTCTCAGAGACAATGCGGAGAACCAGTGACAATAGAGTGAACGGTTTGTGAAAACAGTTACTCGTTGTGTTCTCAGAGACAATGCGGAGAACCAGTGACAGTAGAATGAACGGTTTGTGAAAACAGTTACTGGTTGTGTTCCCAGAGACAATGTGGAGAACCAGTAATAATACAGTGAAGGGTTTGTGAAAACGGTGACTCGACGTGTTCCCAGAGACAACGCGGAGAACCAGTAATAATACAGTGAAGGGTTTGTGAAAACGGTTACTCGACGTGTTCCCAGAGACAACGCGGAGAACCAGTGACAACAGAGTGATCGGTTTGTGAAAACAGTTACTCGACGTGTTCCCAGAGACAACGCTGAGAACCAGTGACAACAGAGAGATCGGTTTGTGAAAAGAGTTACTCGTTGATGTTTCCAGAGACAACGCTGAGAACCTGTGATGTTCCTAGAGACAACATAATGAACGATTTGTGGAGACGATTTATCGATGATATCCACAAAGTCAAGTCGGAATACCAGTGGTAATATATTGATTGGTTCGTCAAGATGGTTACTCGACGATGTTCTCAGAGGTCATGCGGGGATAACGAATTGGACAGTTTGTGAAATCGGTTACTCAATGATATTTCCTTGGACGATTTGGGGAACCAATAACAACAGATTGAACGGTTTATGGAGACGGTTACTCGATCGTTCCCGTTTGTTCTCAGAGCACGTATACAATAAGGGTTTGTGTCCGCCACTGCCGCCGGTGGAGATTTAACGCTACGATGAAACCATCAGAATTCATTTACAAGCCAAATTGCATAAATATGATAACGAGCTCGCCACCACGCGGAAGTGTTACAATGTTAATTGTTTACAGATAGCTAACTCTGAGCGTATTCCAATTTACAGGCTGGTTCAAAACTCTCTACTAACCTTGTCAAGTATTGTTTTTATACTAAAGGGATGTCTATAAATATCATAATAAAATAACGTCTTTAAAAAATTTTTTTGTGAATATATATAGATGGGCAATTTCTAAATGAAAATAAAAATTTGATAACAAAAAAACTAGATAATGTAAAATTTGTGAACTGTAAATAAAATGTAAAATATTTTATTTATTTTAAACAATAAAACAAAAACATTTTAAAATTTAATCTTGAAAAATAAAGGTTGTTTATATTTAAATAATTATAAACAAATCATTATTTAATAAACAATCAGAACCATTAAGATCATCGTGATGCAGTTTATTTATGTTTTGTGAAAACTAATTGTTATTGGAAGCAGTAACAACTTAGATTAAATGCTCAGTTTTTAATATTGTTTTATAACAACAGGCACATTATAATAAGGTGGAAATTAAATAATATGACTTGAGATTAAACATGTATTAGTAATGAATTTTTAAAATATACACAGACTACAAATTTTTGATGAATAATTATTGATTATGTATAAAAATATATAAAAAACGTAATTAATTTTTATAATAATCTACTAAACAAAAATCTATATATTATAAAAAAATAAATTTTAAAAATGTTATTTACCATTGTTATTGACTTGGATATGTCTCTTAGCTCGGGGGGGGGGGGTGCTAACAATTTGAACGGCCTAAATTTGAAACATAAGAAGAGCTGTTTAGATGAACTGAAAAAATTCCCTTTAGACATACCCATAATGTAATCTATTTCCCACAGGGAAGTAAATACAATTTTTTTATATTTTAAAACTCAACAAATTAGGTATTATTTGTTCCTGTTAATTATAAACAGAACTTATAAAGGAGGTCAATGGATGGTTTTAATTTATAAAAATACATTTTTAAAATCTTTGAATCATTGTTTTAACGTCGGAACAAAACCGTGCAAAAAGTTTATTATGTCCTGTGACATAAAGAAGTGGACCGATAGGACAAGCATTTACCAACTTTTCATCAGATTAAGATGGAGCTCACTAGGGACTGTTTAAAAGTTCTCCTAAAATTTAACAACGATTTGATTGAAGTCTGAATTCAATTCAGGTCTTGTGAAGTTAACTTTTATGCAAGAGTCAATAAGCAGTTTGCTGGAATTTGTTTTGGCACTCAGACCCACCAAATTTTTTTACATGATTAATCATATTGATTTATGGTAGAAATAAATAATTATTATAAAAATTAAAGCGTACAAACATTTAATCTAATCTATTTCTCACAGGGAAATAAATAAAAAAATTTTAAAGAGAAAACTAATCAGTATTTACTTTAGAAATATTTATGGGGATTTTCAGTGATGATTACATTGTGGATGATTATATAAATAAATTGCTCAGCTATTAAATAGTAGCTGATCTAACAGCCGTCTAAAATTTGTCTAAAATTTTCGTAAATATAGGAATGTACAGGAATTTCTCGTTAAGTTTTAATAAAAGTAGTTTTATTTTTATAAATTATATCGTAAAAACTTGAAATTTTCATTAAGATACCACATTATAAAATGTTAGCTCTCATTGTTTTGGAAGGGAAGATATTGTGAACAAAAAAAACTATGTCAGTTTAATACAAATTTAGGGATGGTTTAAATATGATACTTAAATTTGCTTTTAGCTCAGGAACAATACCTCAAAATGTTAGTTTGTATGTAATATGGAGTATATTAACAAGTATTACTTTCATTATTGGTTTCGTTCCTAAACATTTACAGTTACAATATATTATTATCCATTAAAAGTTAAACCTTCACTGACTGTCTGGCTTTCTCTTGTAATATACTCGTGTTATATACTTCCTGACATCCCTTGGGCCTCTCAAGTATGCAGTAAAAATATATATAAATAATCATCGAGTTGCAAAAATGGTAACAATAACCATAAACACTAAAACTTCAACAAATATATTTACAACAAAATAATTTTACAAAAACAATATATTGAATAAATAAAGCACAAATAAATAAAAACAAACATTCAAAGCGACATACAGATCAACAGCTATGCACAATACTGAGACGATCAGATTTTACGTCCCTGGCTGCAGAGATGGTTGGCTACCCTGCTCTAGTTTTGTTACAAACACAGCTGACTGGAATCAACTGTATAGTACTTAAACTTTAGCCATTTTAATCCTTTTTTGGACTGAACAAGAGGTCTCAATCTCTCAAACTATGAAACCCAGTTTTATTCTGAAATCTATATGCTGTGATAATAATTCCTACCTTTATCAGTATGTCCCCATTGACTAACGTGTATTTTGTTACTAACTTATGTATTGTGTTAAGTGTAAGTGGTACTAACCATTTTTTACTTAAGGTGTGTGAAATAGGCCCATTGTATAACACACTAGCCAATCCCATTATCAAAGAAAGAATATTTTAGGATTTTGGCTAAGTTAAATTTGTATATTATTTTGCGTATTTCATTATTGGATAAAAAGTTTAGTTCATTAGAGTAGGGAAATATTGAAGTAAAATTTGAGGTCATGAAGTTGAACGTCAAAAGGCTGAGGAATGAAGCAAAGTGAAGCAAAATAAAATGGGGTCGTAGTTAAAGTCCTGTTAATATTTCCTAATTTATTTATTAATTGCTGATAATATTAATTGTTTAGTGGTTCGGTATTTATTTATCATTTAAATTATGATAACATTAAAACAAGTCACTTACAAATTCAGTTATACTTAGAAAAGAAAATTAATTATAAAAAGGCTATCACTAAAATAAATAATAGTAAAAAAGATTTGTTATTAAAATTATATAAAAAAATTGTTAATAATTATAACGGAGGCAACTTAATTAATACGTGAATAGATCATTAATCACTATGAAAACGTCAAATAGTTAATTTAATACTTTAAACAATAATGAACATAAGTGAATAATTTTATAAGTACTTTACGTGATCTTGTTCAAAATCACTATATAATTTTTCTGATTTACGGTTTACGTTGTCACATAAATTAGCTCATTCGGAACGTTTCACGAGTTCCCAGAAGGACAGCAACATTCACAGCTGGCTGGCTGATGTTGGTTCTGAGTTCTTGCATTTATCAAAATACCAAATGAGTCACGATATATATTTGCATTGCAAGGACAGCTTTAGGATCTACATATTTTGTCACTGTCTTAATAACACATTAATGTTTTATAAAACGAATTGAAAATTTTTAATAAATAAATAGTAGAATAGAAGCCTACTTGAGTTAATCTTAAACGAGGGTTGGTTTAGTTAGTGCAATTTAAAGATTAGCGTAATAGCCTTATATTTTATGCTTTAAATATAGGAAATATAGCTTCATCATAGTAATTTTCAACATATTTTGTGCGAAGTGAGTCAGTTGTCAAACGAATGAATGGTAAAAACGTCTTTGTATCTACGCAGTTGTTGTTGTTATATTTAAGAGACATAAATTATTTTTCTGGTTAGATTAGATTACCATTTGGAATGGCGACCTACCCAGGTAGGTATTTTAAGCCAAGTATGAATGAGAAATGATTGTGGGATGATTGTGACGCGATCTTGTAGTCTTGTTACTGACTAAGGCTGACATGTTTCTTAGACAGGACTGTTAATTAATAGCCCAACAGCCGATGGCAACTAAGGGACCTACAGTTTAACGTGGAATCCGAACCACGACCTCTGAATTACGAACTGCTATAATTATGAGGATGGTATTTGCAGATTAACGTAGTATTTAATAGTACGGACGTTAATCCACACAAGAGAACACTACACCCACCATTACAACCCACCAGTAGTTATTGTGTGAAGAACTTTTATTAATCGACGTATATCGTCAATTCCGTCAATCCTGGGACCTCCGTCAGATCATGGGCGGTTACCTCTGGACAGCTATTTGGAGGTCACGAATTGTGGATAATAATGACGGGTGGTCGGTGGATGAGATATTCCCTGGCCTGGATTAACATCTGCACCATTTAATACCCTTCATCCGCAAAAGATAATCCTCATAACGAGTCCAGTTCGTAATGCAGATCCAAAAGTGGTTCGTATCCCACGTTAAACTGTAGGTTGCTTAGATGCCATCGACTGAAAGACTATTAGTTGATTCCTGATTGACAGTCCTATATAAGAAACATATCAGTATTAGTCACTATGAAGACGGCAAGATCGCGCCACAATTATACACTCATTACTCATTCATATTTGGCTTAAAATACCTACCTGGGTAGGTCACTGTTTCGAAACGCAATAGTAACAGCATATGTAAGTCACGACGCTACGATGCCTCGCTTTCTTTAATTGCATCACATATGCTCTAGGTTTATTGTGATAGACAGATGAGTTAACTAAAAATAATATTTAAGAAGAAATTATTTATAAAACATAATACGTTCTAATAAATTTTAGTTTGAATATAAAAATAAGTATACTAATAATGCCAGTATAGAGAATAACCACAGAGAGAACGCACTCATAAGCGCCTTCTAAAAGGGAACGCTCCACGCATTAAACGGCTCCATCCTTTGTTTTCCATCCTTTGTTTCCAGAATAATTAATACGCAACAAAGCGAATATTGTCTAATTGATATTTTGCTTGTAGAATCTTTGTTGAAGATTCTTTAACAAAGCTATACTTACTCAAATCACGTTTTATTTGTTAGAACTGAATGTAAATACAGTATGTGACATGTTACTTGAATTTTAAACTTTAAGTTGACTATTGTTAGTTTGGGGAGAAGTATTAAAAATATGAACTTTTGTTGGGTTTATTTTGAGTATATGAATATAGATATCATATAGTTAAACTATTTATAAAATACAGATTTTAGTTAATAATAAGAAATTATTGAAGTTTAAGTTTATTAATATTTTGGGTTTATTCATACAATTTTGGCTGGCATATAGTTATTTACCAAAACAAACATTCAGAGTATTTTAAAACATATATTATGAGTGTGTCTATAATTCCACCAAGTTAATTAAATAGCATATCAATTTAACTCAAAAAATATTTTGACTCACATATAATTAAGCCTATAAATAATAACAGCATTTCATAAAAATGTGGTGCGCCACAATTATACACTCATTACTCATTCATATTTGGCTTAAAATACCTACCTGGGTAGGTCACTGTTTCGAAACGCAATAGTAACAGCATATGTAAGTCACGACGCTACGATGCCTCGCTTTCTTTAATTGCATCACATATGCTCTAGGTTTATTGTGATAGACAGATGAGTTAACTAAAAATAATATTTAAGAAGAAATTATTTATAAAACATAATACGTTCTAATAAATTTTAGTTTGAATATAAAAATAAGTATACTAATAATGCCAGTATAGAGAATAACCACAGAGAGAACGCACTCATAAGCGCCTTCTAAAAGGGAACGCTTCACGCATTAAACGGCTCCATCCTTTGTTTCCAGAATAATTAATACGCAACAAAGCGAATATTGTCTAATTGATATTTTGCTTGTAGAATCTTTGTTGAAGATTCTTTAACAAAGCTATACTTACTCAAATCACGTTTTATTTGTTAGAACTGAATGTAAATACAGTATGTGACATGTTACTTGAATTTTAAACTTTAAGTTGACTATTGTTAGTTTGGGGAGAAGTATTAAAAATATGAACTTTTGTTGGGTTTATTTTGAGTATATGAATATAGATATCATATAGTTAAACTATTTATAAAATACAGATTTTAGTTAATAATAAGAAATTATTGAAGTTTAAGTTTATTAATATTTTGGGTTTATTCATACAATTTTGGCTGGCATATAGTTATTTACCAAAACAAACATTCAGAGTATTTTAAAACATATATTATGAGTGTGTCTATAATTCCGCCAGGTTAATTAAATAGCATATCAATTTTAGAACTCAAAAAATATTTTGACTCACATATAATTAAGCCTATAAATAATAACAGCATTTCATAAAGAAGTGGTTTCTGTGTGTTTGTTTATGTCTGTTGTGGCAACTAAACGCGAAAAATACTGAACCGACCGGTTTGAAAGTGTACACGAAGTTAAACTTTTTTAATCTCATATGCATATAGGGGGCATTGCCCCCTACGCCTTTAGGTAAACTTGTATATTTTATCGTTAAAAATTGAACTTTACAATTCGTAAGGTATTCAGACTTTGCCTTGCCTGCAGTGTATACAAAATAAATACAAATTATATAAGAGTCAAGAATCAAAAATATTTTTGGTACAATAGTAAAGATTAAGACTTCTGCTGCTTTAATATCAACGCCGCAATTTACGGAGCCTAAATCGTAGTTTGCTGAATCCTAAATTTTCTTCTTCTTGGAGAAAAAATGTGTGAATGTGTTTGTTGTTATGTGCGCCCAATAACATAAAACTACTTTTTTTATTGTATTTTCAAAAGGTTTTCCCAGACCACCTTCAATAAAGGGTTATTGAATACATGCCAGGATGTTATGCCCCCAAAAAATGACCTCTAACTACGCCCAATGTTTACCAACAGCCCATTCGAATGTCGACATCTGTGGACACTAAAATTAGAGAGTTTGAGGAAAAGAAGAAAGAGCTGCCGTGAACGTCCTAGGTTTCAATATTTACATTTATAATGTCAAAATCTGATTACACTACATTTTGGCAGTTCGGGAAGAAGAATAAAGAAAGATCATTTTTACAGATAAGCTGCTGGGTCGAAATTGGTATTGCCGAAAAATAGATTTTAAGTTTTCTCCCTATGCCACGTTACGTTTGTACTGATCATTTCCCAATATTGCAGATACATACACGAGCATACTCAATACGCACTAGCCTTTACGTAGCAGTACGAAAGACCAGACCTATCCATAACTATGACATGCAATTCAAAATGGGATGAAATTATAGCTGAATTATTGCCTGGACAACGTCCAACTGATCCCCATGACATAGCTGCAAGAGTTTGCCTACAGAAAGTCACGAACGATAACACCAAATGATGTATCAATACACCTCTCAGCCATTTTTGCCCGTGTGAAGAACGGGTACTTTAGCTAGTATATTATAAAGTGTGCCTTTGAAAGAAAACAGTAAAGTCAAAAAATCTAAAATAACCAATTTATCTTTTAAATATATATTTTTATATGTCGTTGCAGTTTATTTTTATGGTTAACGACTGTATAAAGATAATTTCGTACTTGGAAAACGTGATGATGGTGAAATTTGTTATGACAAACACGATTATCAACTCAAGTCAAGATAGAGTTACATTTAATGAATAATTTTCTTTATTGTGCATTTCATCGCCAGTACCATATAAAATTTATTTTGGACAAAGCCTCATAAACGTAAAATACACTCAGTAAAATATAGTCTTCATTAAAATTAAATTTTTAAATAGTTGGTCATAATTTTTTCCAAGAAAAATGATGTCGTAATTGTTGCCTGATACTGTACGTGTTGTATCAACTAACATTGACACATTGCCGCCTCGGCGCTCTGCCCCTTTCATCCCCCTCATCCCCCTTCACCCTTCCACCCTTATATCGTGTAGCCTCCTTAATCTCAAGTTCAACCGTCAGCATTTAACACGTCTTTTGTGTCTCCCGATCTTTAAATAGAACATCGTTCCGTCCATTTGCTTATTACCATTTTACTGGGAAAACGACGACACCCTAATAAGTGAATTGTCAATTGAAAATTCGTGAAGAAAGATTTAAATTAAATGCAGAAGAAATGAAATGTTATATATTGGAGGATAAGAAAGCCACAGAGAAACCAGACAGCCACGTCTGCTTCCGGAATTTCGTCGGGACACCGGAAATAAGGGAGCCATAAAAATGGTAAAGGTAGGCAATTAATAATTTAAACATTTAAACACTATCATTCAAATATAATACCCAACCAATTAAAATGGATGATATAGTTTGGGCGGTATGACCTAACAATATCTTTTCAGCAACTCTCTCAGATAGAGCGAGAGACTGGAACTAAATATATTTAAATTCAGGTAGTGAGGGAAGTTGATAATATAAAAAAAATCATAATTTTAACGCTTATATTTTTTGATTGTATCACAAATATCCATAACGTTTTCATTCAAAGAAGTGTGGGAAAATTACTTTTGAAATTTTGTATTTTCAAATGGGACGTGGATGAATGACATACATTTTTCATGTAATCTTTGTAAAATTTTGAAGAAAGAAAACAATTTATAATATACTACAGAAAATGATTTTTAAAACACAATTATATCTGGTAATACTAAAAATATGTCATTTAGAAGTCTAAAAATGTTTTAAAATGTACAAAAAACATAATTGTTTTTTTTTATTGTGATCACTCAGGAAGCTTGCAAAACAATCACATATGCGTAACGAATAAGCTACACTAGCGCCACCTAGCGGATGTTAGTTGTCTTTAAACGACACTCGAACCGCTTTAAATAAATGCCAGACTTGTGCTAGAAAGAATTTAGTTTTAGTGATATTCTAGAACTTAAAGAGTTTAAAAAACTAAAGTTTATTTAGTTTTATAATATTGTGATAATTTGTATTAACGTCAAAATTTATTATCAAGGAAATTGAAAGTAATTAGCTTTTTCATTGTAAAACAAGATAATTACTTGTTACTTATCAGGTATAATCACAAAGTAATTATACTCCCTCTCATAAAAAATTAATTAACAATTTTATTCTTTCCCTCTTTATATTATTACTAACTTGTTACTTCAATATAACATATCTATGACCAAAAACTTAACCTTTTTTACGATTAAGATATTAGATTTGATGGATTTTTAACCATTGATTTTCTTAGCATCATTGGAATCAGCTAAAATACAAATATTTTAGTTATTTGATTCTTAGCTATAGATAAAAAGAACCGTTTGATGTAGATTAAACGGTTGCTAAGATATACAGGGGTAGTCAAAGATGTAGATACGCCTGCACCTGTTGAATTGGTTAAGCGAGGATTCAAATTGAAAACAGTAAGTGTCTAGCAAAAACATATGTTCGTTATACTACACGGGAGCACATGTCTTTCAGTACTGAACTGTACTGGTTTCCAGTAATGAAAACTTGCTGTTTTCATTTTAAAAGACACGTGTTCCTCTTTGACATGGATATGACTTAGCTCTGGAGGGAGGTGTTGGCATTTTGCGTGACCAAAATTTGAAACAGTTGACGTCATATGGATAGTGACGCATATGGTTATAAGTAAAGCTGTTTAGGAAACTGAAAACATTCCTTTTAGACATATCCATTAAATAATCTATTTCCTACAGGGAAGTAAATGCAATATTATTTGTTGTGTTATTTGTGTCCGATCATTAAAATTGACTATTTTTAAATCTAAATGTAAATTTATTTCTATATCGGACTGTTCTTTTCCAATCAGATTTACAAGTTAGAAACGTGACACAGCAGCTGTCCTTTATTGTTGACAAATCAATCATTGGTGACAGTTGACCTCGCATTGATGTTACACTTCAATTTATAATATACACTTTTCGTGGTTTGTAAGTAAATGACGTTTTTAGCATGACGAAAAGTATACTCGTCCAAAAAACTTTTGCCAGTGCTTTACCTCTATGTAGTCTAGAACGTCAACACAATCTTATACTGGCAAACAAATTTTTTATAGCCAAATAAGCGCTTTCTCAGACTGTGGTCCTTTAGTGTAGTGGTTACTGTCGAAGCCAATCGGAAGGACGAGGGTTCGAACCCTGACCATGAGCAATTCAAATTTGGTTTGCAAATGCATAGTACAGTGGCGTTGAATGACGGTTTTAGCTTTGAAAATTAAACTCGTCCGAAAAGCTCTTTGCCAGTGCTTGATCTCTATGTCGTCTAGAACGTAAACACAATCTTATACCGGAAAAGAAACCTTTCCTGCAATAGTAACATATACTTTACTCCTTATGATTTAAGTTAAAAAGTTTTAGCACTGTACCTGAATAAGTAGGAGTTTCTAAGTGGAGTATTTAAAATTTTAACTGCAGATGACGCTCCTCGTTAATGAGATTATTGTTTTATTTACGTTTTATTAAACGTGTCATAGTTTGAAATAAATTGAAAAATTTAAATTAGAGTTTATTTTATAAAGATTTGAGAGAAGCGATGTTTATTGTTAATTCAACGAAATTTCATCTCTCAGTGATGTTGTCTCCCGTGAATATTCCCTTGGCCATAAAGGATCCCGACTGCTTGAACGAGGAAGGAAGAATTGCTCATATCTCAATTCCCTAGACAAATTTCATCCCATTTTTAGTGGGACAAATAAATTTTAATTTACCACCAGAAACAAGTATTTCCATTTATTCAAAATCTATAATTCTAGTTGTTAAGCTAGAAAATTTTAATACAAAAATTATATATTAGAAATCGATTACCGTTTAAAACTTTTTATACATATGCAAAACATTTTACATACATTAAATATACATACATACATTTTACACAGGCATACATATTACATATAAATAGTGTGATTTCTTAATATAATTTAGATGATGTGAATTTATTTGAATACTGATATACCTCCATGTGTGTTTATTTATTCATAGGTAGCGATTGCAATTTGCTTGAAAAACATAGATACAACGTCGTAGAAGGCGAAACTACTATAACCTCTGACACTCATATATGATTTACAGGAGCAAAACCCGAATTCGTAAAGATAGCAAGCACTGAGATTATAACCATCATTTCCCATACATCACTAGTACAGACGTACACAGTTTTATTAACAGCTCACACAACCATTTCAGACATACAGTAAATAAAGTTTAATACGAGGGTAGTTAAAGTTAAAAATCGAGGAAGTAGAACAAAACCAGTATTTGTTGTTTACAACACATAAATTATTCGAACGATTTACGACTTTTGATTTAACGGCAAAAATTATGGCTTACCTATCTGTTATAATTGATTTGACGTTACTCCAGAAATTATTACATCAGATATTTGATCGAACTGGTTGCAATCCATCTTCAGCCTTTTCACTTGTTTGCAACACACCTCTACGTTTTTAAAATGTCTTTTAACTATCAAACACAAATTAATATAGTAAACCTTCTGTTTTAGGCCTACACTGCTCATCGGTACAATTAAATCCTTACACTTTGGAACACGTAGATTTAGATGTAGAAGTAGATGCACCGTTAGATACGAGTAATATATTACGATAGTTAACAGTTATTCAAATTTTTGCTTGTATTTAAATTTGCTTTTACATATAACAAATTGAAAAACAAAGGCGTGGGTGAAATATTTAGAATTTACTTTTTTCATTCTATTTGCTTAAATGGTGACCTACCTAGGTAGGTAATTTAGGCCAAGTATGAATGAAAAATGATCATGTCATAATCTTGAAGCCTTGTTACTGACAAGGCTAATGACAAGGTAAATAGGCTGCTTAGACAGAACTCTTTATTGATAGTTTAACAGGTAAATGTTTAAAAATGAAATTAGTTTGGTCTAAATTACTTGGAAGTTTAATGTTTTTCGTTATTTTTAGGTTTTATACTCCAGGGAGACCAAAATGGTCCTAATCTCTGTCTTTTGTAACGCTTGCCCGTGAAAACAAGAACACCCACAGCTATGACCAAACAATGACGTCACTAACTAAATGACGTCATTTTTTTGGTCTCGTAAATTGCCAACACCCCCCAGAGCTTAGACATATCCATATCAATTATCTCTCAAAAATCCAGTTTTGAGCAATATTGAGACATTTTTTTTATATTTTTTGATTATATTAATCAAAATGTAACCTTATCATATAACAAGTGTTACTATTATCATACTAATTTTCCAATGTAATCTAATTATAAAAATAATTCTGAATAATTTAACTGAGAATTCCTTTTATATTTTGTATAAGATTTCAGGTTTATATTTGTCATGATAAAATACCTTGCTTCATAACAGTGAAACCAGAAATGCCAGGTATGATTTCAGGAAATTACTTGTGCCAGTTCCAAAATCAAATTTGACCATGTTTCAACATTTCTTTAATTTTAATGCTCCTAGATTGTACAATTTAATTTCTTGTAAACTTATAAGCTTAGAACCTTTATCTGTATTTTTAAAAGCTTTAAAGACTTACTTAATGTCTGTGAAAGATTGTGAACCACTTTTAAAAATTATGGCATAACTTTTAAATACAGTAATATATAAATATTTTGGAATAAGCATTTGTTATATAAACCTTTTAGTATGTCTCCTTGTTTATATGTGTAAAGAATTTTACATTTATAATTTTTCCTGTCCACAAAATATTTTTTCTAGGATTTGTATTTCTCCTATGTTCTGTATACTTTGGTCCGTGATAAGTAGTGTTTAATTTTGTTTAAGAACCTAAGTTACGTTTATTTGAGTGTGCAGCGGTCCTATCGGAGCGGTCCTAGCGGAGTGTGATATTATATTAAATTTTGAGAAGTTCATCCCACACGAGCGTAAGCCTAAGGGATGAATCACTTGTTTCACACTAAAAAAGCAACATTGTGTTTATTATATATAAATATATTATGTTAACTGTTAAATGTAATCAGATGTAATATTCACATATGAAATCATTTGTCAACATTAATTGTGTGAAATAAATACGTTTTGAATTGAATTGAAACATACAACCTGTAAAAATCTAGTTATTTTATTCAGCCCAAGTAATTTTTTGGCTTATAGCTGACACCTGAGGGACCTACAGTTTAACTCGGTTATCCAAAACACAGTTTTGCATCTGAATTACGAACTGGTCTAATTAGATACAATTACAAATGCGATTTCCTTGGTGGTTACATAAGAACTTTTGCCAGTTGATTAAATAATTAAAACACTTAACATGTAAAATTTAATTCTTAGAGGCTTGAAAAATAATAAAAAGAAATGGGAATAGATTAAAGTAATGGTACTATGATATATATAAAACAAAAACTAGGTGTGCAACGGGAAACTTAAGGTGAAAAAATGTAATAATAACAATTTCAAAATATTTTTGATAACTTTTATAGCTTAAAACCCTGTCAAATATATTCTTCTTGCTATAATGAAGGGTAACAGTAGCATCGTGCTATATACTCCATTTTCCCTCAAACGGTGACTTTTATATCTGTTAAATTTCAATCAGTGCCGGAAGTTTGTAGCAGTGTTGTAGTTGACGCTGGTGTTAATCCTTTACAATTGATTCGCCCCCGATATGCATCGACTGCCAAATCAGTAGTTCAGCTTCCGCTCTGCCAAACACTTTATGCAATTTGCAAACCCTCCCACGAGTTGGGCATGCAGTGTTTATTGTTTTGTTTCTCTGTAAACTCTGACTTTTAAATGCATTCATCCTACTTATTAAGTATTATAAATCTGTTTCTTTGAGTGTTTGTTACTGTATTAAGCTAACCAGTATTTGGGCAAATTAAATTTTGTAAATGTCCTTTTGTAAATTGGTTTTATTTTAACCTGTGGGATCATAAAGTTCAAATTGTTTGTGTCTATTTAGTTTTTCAACTATTTAAATAGCCTGTTGAAATACATTTTTAGGTAAAGCTATGTTAAATGTAGGTTTTACTTATCAAACGTAAACTATACCGGCACGTTAGTTCAGGGGAAAGGCTCTGGCCCAGTAAGGTTTCTAGATCGAAACCAGTGGGTGTTGACTCCTGTCAGATCATGAGTCTGGCTTTCCTATGTGACTAATGCCGCTACGGTACCTCGCTGTCTTCAAATCACCGCACAGGCCCTCTACGCCCATGGTGAAAAGCAGTTGATATTTAGAAAAAAGGAGAAAAAAAGTTAAATGAAAAAAATTACTGTTGATTTTTTGAATTTAAGTAATTAAATTACTTTGAAACCTCTAATATTATATTATATAAGAGGTGGTTTCTGTATGTTTGCTTGTTGTGGTAAGTAAACTCGAAAAGTACTGAGCCGACCCATTTGAAATTTTACAAAAAGGTAGATCTCGAACTCATGCAACTCATAGGCAGACTCATTTCCTTAAAATGCCCTCGGGCTACGCCACGTGAACGTCTTAGGTCTCAATGTTTACATTTTGAAAGAATGAAAACATAACATTACTTGAATGTCAACAGCTTGAACACTAAAATTTGACAATTTGGGAAGCAGGAGACACAGTTGCTATAAACTTCCTAGGTTTCAATGTTTACAGTTTCTAATTTTGTAGCGGTTTGCACTACTTTTTATAGTCTAGGAAGAATTTAAGACTGGTGAAAATAAAGCAACACAAAATCAGCTCTTAATACAATATTCACATTATTGATGTATGCATATGATCGAAATTCATCACGTCTTTTCTTCATAAGCTTAAATACAAACTTAACAGGCCAGTGAAGCTCTAAGGTTAAATTCATAATTTAATATAAGCCTACTCGGAACAGAGACGAATCTAAGAAATCAATGATAATTAAAACTGGTCCAGCCGTTTTCGAGTTATAAATGTTGTAACTAACACAACTTTGTTTTATATAGTTAGATTAAGTGTTTATTAACGCTAGATGGCGTGGATTTTAGGATTTCATTCGAGATCGGTACACACCCTGGCCTGGTTTTTAAGGAAAGAGTTTTTGAATGAAAGTTTCACTTAAAACCTTTCATTCAAAAACTCTAGGAGTGATTTTAATGATATGTTTGGGTGAATCAAAACCTATTGATGAGACTTAAATATTTTTTAACTCCAAATAAATTTACATAGCCCTACGTTATCTAGAACACACTTGATAAAAATTGATTTGTTAAATTTATTTCTAAATTAAAGCAGACTGCAGGAATGTAGTTGACTAATTAGACGCGTGTCCTGGAGCCTGGATCTGGAGTGTGATTCCCTGGAGTGTCAGTCGTTGATCACTGCACGACTAACGTCCTTGCATACTTAATAGGCTGCCTTGGAAACTGGAGATCTGAGTCTCTGTGGACCAACTGGATCAAACAACATTACCTCGTTCGATATTGCTACAAGTTTACTCTGTGGTTATGATGAATTATCTGTTGCGATTGAAAATAATCATGTCTAAACTAATTTGTAAATACAGTATTTCAAAGTGTGATAATTTTGTATAGCTTTGGTTCTAAATAGGCTTCTAAATAAATTAAATTCCCTCTCTACTTTGCTTTGAAATATGAAATTTATTTTAGTTTCTATCCGTCTGTTTACAGGCTGTCTGTCTGTCTTTCTGTTCGTATCCCTTCATCACCTCATCCACCCATCGCATTCTCGTTCTTAATCGTCTCTTGCCCTCTCATCATCATCATTTTGATCATCTGCTTCACTATATAGTTCTTTTTGTTCCCATTTTTTTCTATCTCTCCACGTGTCTCCTTCTTTTATTGTACCAAAAATGCATGAGTTTCCATGTATTTATTATTTTAAATATAAACTTGAATTTTTTTGTCATTATAATAAGTATTTTGTTTTTAAAATTGTATCCTCCAAGTTGTACGAAGGACAGGCATACTGATAGTTACTATTAAAATAGTGTAATGCGGTTAAACAATTACATTTGTCGAGTCCATTAACATTAGAGACATTTTTTAACATTTAGACTGGAAACCGACCAAACCCTGGTCCTGTTACTCTAACGTTAACATATTCTTTGTATGTAATATATTATTATTTATGATGATGGATTTTTATTACGGACATTTTCCATCACGTCTTTAAGTAAAAAAAAGCTGAAAACAAAAAAGTCTAAAGCAGCCAAAAAACATACAAACATTGTCATTCACTATTAACCCAATAGAGTTATAGAGTTGTTTTTGAGTCTTTGTAAAGAGTGAACTATTTTGACTGTTGTGTGCGTAATTGTCAGTGAATCGTAATTGATTCTAATTGTATTGATTACTTTAATTTTAATTTTGTTTTCAGCTTTATACCGGCTTTGTAAGGATCATATACTAATCGTGTTATGTTTTAGATCCCTGAGAACGGGATCAGATTTCAGATCCCGAAACGTTGTAATCGTGATGGATAATGTCCTTAATAAAAATCTAAATCTCCTTAAACTTTTGTTAGATACATAGTTACAACTGGGTCTGGAATCAAACCAGTGACGTTACCTCTGCTGTTGTGATATTAGTGGATCAATGTTGTGAACGGATTTGACTTATGTTGTTATAAAATAGCTTATGTTTTTTTCACAAAAAAGCCACAGAGACTCGAGCTTTGCTTGGTGAAACATTTAACGCGTATTAAAAAATCTAAATGTACTTTAAAATATTCTATTTACTTACCTAAATTAAAATATAGACAAATAGTTATATACAACATAGTAAAATCTTTCCACTAAAACGATTAACATAATTAGTCTATTTTATGCTGCGTTTATCACACCAATAGCACTATTTGATGGTTTGTATACTTAATTAGAAAATCCATCATAAGTTAGTTTTATTAAAAGGTTTCGCTCAATAAAACTCCTCATACTATTTATTGTGTCTCTTTTAGAGACACAACAATAAGCAAACTGTGTCAGACACTTTAGTCTTGAGACCAAAGAGAAGTAAGAAAATATTTACCTCTCTTTGTAAAACCTCAGCTGTTAAATACTGCATCGCCGGCTCGTGAAATAGCCTTCATACAACGTTCCGTCTTATAGAGGTTGTCTAATTGAAATTAATAGTTTTTAAAAATATTGCTTTCTTGTAAAATAAATCAAAACTTGTTTTAAAAGGGTTAAGGGTTAAATTTTGAAGTACAGTTTTATTCATAACCTGCCTAATTAATAACCTAAGTGTAGATTTATGACAGCTTCAATTTGTAAAAGTTTCAAAACTTTAGACTGTAGAAAGTTGAGATCTTGAGTTTAACTTGTGGTTTAGAGGTTTCCTTTATGTTCAAAACAATATGAACTTCTATTGTATTTGAAATTTATTATTTAAGTTATTGTATCTAACTTAGAAAAAAAATATTAATTCGAAAAAAATCTAGCATTTTCAAAGTATTTTAGTTTTAAAATTTTAAATCGCCGCCATTTTAAATTTTGAGCTTGGATCATGCTAGTTATTTTTTAATAATAGTAGTGTGATAGTGTAAAACACATACCAAATTTGAAAATATTCCGTTCAAAAATGTTTGAAATAAAAAATATTTTGTGAAAAATACAAAATGGCGGATATCTGAGAAAATAAGCGTTTTAGGCCATACCTATATCGGAACTTTTTTCTTCCTTTTAATGTACCTAATCACTCACCGAAGTCCTGAAACGTTTTTCATGGACACCCTGTATAGTATAGATTTCTATACCTTTTGAAGATGTCCCAAGTTGTGGCGAAACACATATAGGTTGAAAAACTAAACCATAAATTCAAGATCTTTAGGCTGCATAAAAGGAAATAACTTCCATATATTTAGAACAGGTCTTGAAACTTGATGCAATATCTTAAACAAATTTTGCCACGCAAAGTCAAGATCCCTTAGCTTATTAAAATTCCGGAGGAACGTAAATACTTGACAGAAGGGGAGGTGGAAACTCTCGTGAATATGCATGGAGCACGCAGCACGCCCGGTGAGGGGCGATGCTGAACACATCTTCAGATATTGGTCTTATGATTCATCTGCCAAATATTCGTTTGGAAACTACAGAATATCTAGCTTGTTTTAAAACAACTATCCTATATTAGTCGTTTATCCAAATCATATACATAGACTGGGACTGCGACGGTGGTGTGTCCTGTAATCCAATTACTTGAAGGTCACGAATTGTGTCTAGTTATGAGTAGTGATCAGTGGATTTTATGTTATCTGGTGTGAATTAACGTCTACAATATTGAGAACTACGTTCACCCGCAAAGACCATCTTATACTTAGAGTTCATAATTCAGAGAGAAAAGAGGTTTGGACCCCACGTTGATTTATTAATTAACAATCCTTGTTATTTAGATTTTTATTGCGGACATTTTCCATGACGATTTTATGTAAAACAAAGTTTCACGACGTTTCGGGATCAGGGACCTGATCCCGTCCTCAGGTGAACTAATATCTAAAACATAGCACAATTAACATATAATCCGGACCGAACCGGTATAAAGCTGAAAACATAAAAGTTTAAAGCAGTCAAAAAACATAAAAACAAACCATTCACTAAACATAACACACCTAAGAAAACAAACACGTCCACTCGTCACGGAGACTCAAAGACAACTCTAATCACAAAATCACCAATAATGAATTAATAAATATCCTTTCTAAGGAATATATCAGCCATAGTCAGTAACAAGACAACAAGATAGAAGTACAACCATCTTATACTCGTTTTTCATCCATAATTGGCTTAAAGTACCTACCTGGGTAGGTCACCATGTCATCCTGAAAATGGAAGTTTCTGTAAAAATTTATAGTCATAACGGATACACTTTGTGTTTTAAGATAAATAAATTCCCAGATATCCCATAGATATGTATAAACAAAATAGGTGTAATGTATTACGTATTTGTACATGTTGTATTGTATTGCAGCGGTGCGAGTGGTGCTGAGAGGCAAGGCGCACGCCGAGTGGAAGGTGGTTGTCAGCGGCGACAGGAGAACCGTCCGGGATGACCAGTACTTCATCGACGACAGGGCCATCATCTGGGGCAAAGGTATAAGCGTAGAAGTAATTTATTTGAGACACCTTAGTTATTAAAACCATGCCATGAATTCATAATTTTCCAGTCTTCGTTTCATGGATGATGGTATTCTGATAATTTGTTTACCTTTAATTTAAAATTTCTCAGTCTTCCTTACTCCATAAAGTCCCCAAATCGTAAGCTCAATATTGAATAGAATCGTTAGTATTAGCCTTCAACGGTATTTTATCTTAGATTACATTCGCTTTTGTTTTATCATGTGTCATTATTGAGCTTTTGCTCCTAGAATATTTTATATTCTTTACACTCCAACTACCACGCCGTAACAGACTTCTCTGAAATACCTAACATAGATAATTGTTAACGGAACGCTGGTTAGTGTACTGGTTCTAATAATACAGGGTGTGTTTCTACGTGCACTATTAACTTAAACTCAATAAAAAGTTACTCTGTCCATTTCGCACCCGTTTGGCTGGAATTGCTAAACTTGTATTTTTAAAACTTATTTCAGGTATCACCTATTTTTCCTATATTTTCATTATATAAGCTGTAAAACGATAACCTGTTCACTCAACTCTAGCTAACATTAACAGAAAGAGAATAAGTTTGCAATGAATCTGAGAATCCATATAATTATATTTCGTAGAAAAAACTAGAGTGTAATAAAAATAAAGCAGAGTGATTTTACGTGACATAAAATAACATAGCTTTTAGCTAATGAAATGGAATAATGAAATCGCAATAAACAATTATTCCAACATGTTTTCTGCTTTTTTTATCATAACATTACATAAAACCTTAGGTTCGTGCTATGTAGAATTGGGCAGAGGAACAAGTTATGGTTTTATCACAACTTATTAGGCTAAGTCAAGTAGGGTTAAAGATACAGATTTTATGAATACGGACAAACGCTTAAGAATTAGAAGGGTATTTTGTGTTTCGTTTAATGAGAAATTCCACTGACAAATTATTGGAAGATTAGAAACTGACCTTTTATAAATCCTAGTAGTGGTTTGAACCTGAGAAAAGTCTTAAGGAGATTTGGTGGTGAGACTAACTTGAGGTTATTTCTTCTTCGTACAATAGTTTCTTGAGGCAACTTATATACGTTCAATACCTAATAAGAAATCTGGAAAGGTCCACTATCCATTAAATAATAATATATTACCCAGTCAATTTAAAAACGAACTCGTTGAATGAATTAGTAAGAAAGAAAGCTGTTCATATGATAAAATTAAGACGTCAATTTCATATAAAGTTGAGTTAAACAAAACTCCCAATGTTTGCAGACAAACCAGACGGGAACATACCCATTCTACCCAGGGGACTTCATCAGTTTCCGTTCAGGTTCCAACTGCCGGAAAGTTCTCTACCGTGTTCATTCGAGAGCAGACCGGGCTTCATCAGATATTATATTAAGGTAAGAAAACTTCTCACAGTACGTCTTCTTGGAAGTGACCTATTTCGAGCTTTGAATATAAAATGGAAGCAAGGGGAAACTTTGAGATGGTTTAATTTAACCAAAGAATGACAGTTGTATTCTTTATTATTTTAATCTTGAATGGGACAATCTTAATTGTAAATATACTTAATCATAAAGTATGCTAAATTAATCACTGCAGTATGATGATTCAATTAACCACTTTATTTACGGTGGAAAACTTGGATAAGGTTTTAATAAACCAAACACTGAATGAAAGTTTACTTTCTATTTTTTAAATCTACTGGTTAAAATCAGTAATTTATAAAAAGACACAATAATCATCTTTAATTATTATTTTGATAAATCAATTTCATAGATATAGACTATAGAAATATCAATAGTTTAAAAAAACATTGTATAAAAATATTAACAATTTATTTTGTAATTTTTTTATAAATTTGTTTTTGACTTCACTTTTTAACTTTTACTCTTTTAATGTGCAGGGTCAAAGTTTATAAATTTCGTTTTATAATAGGATAATGTTTCTAACAATAACAACGTATTACTCCCTCCTGAGAGTTACTTGGCGACCACAAAGTTTCTTGCTTAGTCCTCGGGGTAAAGGGATTTTAGCTGGTATTCTCTAGGACATTCAACTTACCTAAATACCTATGTTTGTCATTTGTTGGCTTCATGTGACGTGAAACACAATGACAACAATTAAAATGAGGGATCGGTTGTCATTAAATCCACACAAAAATAATTTACACGTATTACATTAGTTGCTTTAACCTTTCACTAACTATTCGCAAGATCATATCAGTTTCAAAAAGTCTGCTGTTGTACCCTTTTTACTTATTTCACACAAGAATATTGTTAAGTTTTAATCACCACTTTTAGCTTACATTTTTTTACCTGAAAACTTGTACTCGATATCATTTAAAAGCTCATTATAATGTCTAGTGATGAATTGAATCCGATTTTTGTTAAATGTACTCACTAAAGAAACGATAAATAATTGCTAAAATGTCGTCTCCATAAACGTTGATTAACATTTTGACTACACAAATCACTAATAAATATCTTCAAAAAAATACATATTCTGATTTCAAACCGATTTGAGGTTGTCTTAAAAGTCTAAAGCTCGTGTTCAAGCGTCATGATGCTTTTAACATTATTCTTATGGGAAATGAAATGTAAGATGGGTCTGCTGTAGAGTTATACGTAGGAATTAATACTAAAAGAATGGTTTGCGGTTTCCTTAGGTGACTGTGGACATTCCATATGCCTCTCCACCACAGGGTATGAAGTATTTCACGATAATCGGCCCCCACATAGACTGTATGGACGAACAATATCTGGTAAGTCTCTAACAAGTACCGTGAGAAATAAAACTAATTTAGATAAGAAAATCATCTAAATTAATACACATTTATTATGTATATAATGTAAACACAATTTATATGGTTTAATCAAACTACATTTAGCTATTCTGCATAACGTTTTCTGTAAAATTAAACTAAAATAAATTTAAATATTCTTTACAACGTTTTTTTCGAAAGAATCGTTTAAAACGAACAACATGATTTAAAACATTTTTAAATCAAACGATGCAACACTCAACCAATGTTTGAGTGTTAACTTAAACATTCATTGTTTATTTTTATATGAAAAACAAAAACAACCTATATCAGTTGTTTTGGTTAACTACAGCTAAAAAATGTTCCTTAATGATGACATGGACATTTTGAAGAGCAGCAGGACGAAGCCCAGATTTTCCCAGCATCGAGACCTGGTCCAATAGTTTTTTCGTGGTCATATACCCTGTAATATGCATAATAAATCCTTGGAATAAAATAAAACTTTTCTGGGAGTGATTGTTTTAGAGTATAACATTTATTCACTAGCAGTAAGCCCATCTTTTTTATTGGTTATATGTGTTACGTGTACCTCAGGGAAAATGTCACTTGTTAAAAATGGTAAAAAGAAGCATGATACTTGTTACTATAGTAAAAAATTAACCTGAATTCAAAAACAAATCGACGCAATTATTTACTAATATTTTTTATGTTGGATATCAAAGCTTCTTATTACTAAGAATAACTAAATAATAACTAATATACCTAAATATAAGACTTCTAATAATAATCGAATAAATATAAATTTTTACTTCCCTTTGGGAATAGCTTAGATAATGGATATGAATAAGGTGAATATTTTCAGTTCCTCTAAATAGCTGTCCTTATAGCCATATGACGCCACTTCCGTTACACATTTTGTGTTTCACAAATTGCCAACACCCCCCTTTCCCAAGGTCTTGGATATATTCCATGTCCAAAAGAAGAGATAAAATTTCAATATAGTATAATTTTAAAATAAGTTTAAAAACAATGATAAATTTTAACAAATAAGTATTTATTTAGTTTGAGTACTGGCTATTTATTTCTGCTTAATCACTTCAATAGATCCCATTTTTAGAAACCTATAAAGGATTGTGCTAATGTTGCTCAAAACTGGGTTTTTAAAAGGTCATTACTATATACGGTGTAGGTCGATTTAAAGCAAATAATATCCTTCACCAAAAGGTAAATAATAATGAAAGTGAGCTTCATCATAGTGGGTTTCACAGATAATCGTTTCAAATATACTATGTTTAGCGTTAAAGAAAACCAGCAAGAAATTTATGAAGGACCTATTGAGATTTTTTGGTATGAAACGTGAAAATAACAAAAAATACCATAATTCCAAGCAAAGTAGAAACAAAACTCTAATTTTATATACATAGATGTACTAAAAACTCTTAACTTTCAATTTAAAGAATTACCTTGCATTTTATGTGGTTGAAAGATAAAAACATTACCCGTCTTCTGAAAATTAAAATCAGTCTGGAACTATTTAACTAAGTTTGAAGAGTGATAACGACCCCTGATTCTAAGTGGGTTTATCTATAAACCATTCATCCTATCTAAGATGGGTGGATTACGTAATCAGTACGTGAGATCTTTGTCACTGTTTAGCAAAAGTTTCAACTGAATATAACCCAAGCTTTTATTAATATGAAAGTTGATTAACATAGGAATTAAGGTTTAAAATAATCATTAGTTTATACATTTATACAGAAAGTTGTTGCATTAAAACCTTGGCAATGACTTTTCGAACAAAATGCGATAGGTACGTGTACTCGTGTACTGCCTAATGATACGTTATTGATCAATATATTAACAAAACTGTCTCTATGCAGTGCTTTTTATTGTACTTTCCTGAGAAGTTTAGAAATATCCAAAATGCAAGTTTAATTTGACAATGGTTTACCATACCAGAGAAAGAGGAAGCAGTGCTGCCAACAGTCCATAGTTTTTTTCCTGCAACAACAAATAATTCCCGGAAGCAAAACTAAATTTTCATAATATTGTTTAGTTTACACCTAGTTGACAAAGTTTCGAAAAATATCCTGAAGTTTTGTTTCTATTCACCTCACTGTTCGTATCTACCCCATTTTACGGTATTAATCGTAACTGAGAGACTTTTTAAACAATTTATATAAAACTAAATTAATCATTCTACGTACAACTATACTCAAAATACATACCGATATCCGTTTCCTGTGAATATGTATTTTAAATTTTGTACTTTTGTTCGCGTTAGAGTTGAATTAATCAACTCGGATACGTCTTAGAGTCCCAATCGATCCGTATAAATTAGGGATTTTCTATCTTAAAATGTTTCTTCTATAATATAAGAACTTAATGTTAAGAGTTGTTCGCAAGTTAGTTGTTGTTTTTTATTATTCCAATAAAACCAAAAAAATTCTTTAAACATAAGTTTAAAAATCCTTAGTTTAGACGACATTTCAACAAAATATTTTATACCTTTTAACCAATATTTGAGAAATAAACTATACTTTTCATAAACCTTTAATGAATAAATAGGAAAATAGGAAAAAAACACATTTTAACTTACTTTAATACTTTTAAAATGGCGGGTGTTTAATCATTAAAGTTAAATAGCGGAAAACCCAATGATTTAATAAACAATTTACATGACATAACAAGATTTTTAGAAATTAGATTGCGGGTGTGCCACGAAGAGTCTAAGCTTTGGAGAGGGTTTTTTTCTAAGATTAGAAATTTTAGTTTAGTACTGAAGATTTAAACTAACATTTGAAATTACAAAAGGTTGCAGATCCAATGGGAATTTCACAAAATATAATATTTTTAATGTATTTTTAATGTAACAAAAGTAATTTATGTGGTTGGGGGAGGGGAGATTGGACACGTAGAAAACTAATATTGTTTGTTTAGAAACCTATAATCGGACAAGACAAGAAGACGACGTGCTGCCTGTGTTGTGAGAAGGGGCCGGTGGTGTTACGAACCCAGCTGGAGCGGTCTGCGTATTGCTGCGGGGAGTCTATCAAGCTGAGGGCCAACGTGGACAACCAGGGCGAGGAGGAGGTTCGGCTCAAGGTCAGGTTAATACAGGTAACCGAACACACACTTCTACACCGAGACTATCTAGACCTAGGACTTGCGGGTGTGCCACGAAGAGTCTAAGCTTTCAAGAGGGTTTTTTTCTTTTATGCCCCACCTTCTTATCCCAGGACTTTTTGAACTAGGTCATTGCCCAGTACCGTTTTGCACATTACGTCAGGTTAGATCTAGTGGGTTGTAACATTATCACGTAGCGAAAAGCCATTAGTGATTGGCGGGATTTGAACCCGGGACCTTTGGCACCAAAGATCCACGCTCTACCCCTAGACCAGCACGGTAGCAGACTCATGTAACGCAAAAAGTCCAGCGGAAGCGTTTGGATCCCGTTTCCATAGAAGCTACCATAGCTATTGTATTGATTTTTTATTTTTAAGAACCGCTGTTTAGATGCCGCCACTATGATGCGGTTTATTGGGTCAAAATAAGCAAACATGTTCCCATGGGATAGTTCATAAAATGCATACTTAACCAGATATCCACCATTTTGTATTTTTTACAAACTATTTCATACCTCAATTAATTTCAATCGATTATTTTGAAACTTAACTTGTGTCTTTAAACTGTAAAGAACTAATTTAAAAACATTTCAACGGGATTAAATTTTAAAGTTTAAAAACTTTTTAAATCGAAACAACCTAAAAACGGCTATATAACAAATGTTAAGATTGTTTATTTAACTTGTGTGTCTTTAAACTGTAAAGAACTAATTTAAAAACATTTCAACGGGAAAAAATTTTAAATTTTAAAGTTTAAAAACTTTTTAAATCGAAACAACCTAAAAACGGCTATATAACAAATGTTAAGATTGTTAATGAAAATAATAATTATTGTAAAGTTTAAAAATTACAGATATAATTAAATAAATAAATAAAAGTTTTATTGTCGTTAAACTTTGCAGCAATGGATAACGTCAGGTTACATATATACAAAAAGAAAAAAGATACAAGAGACACAATAGTACAATAATTGAGTCAACATGATTTGGATACATCACAGGTATTAAATGTGTATTCTAATATACCGTCCTACAAATAATAATAGACATTTATAAAGTTTATTGGATATTCAAAAAATATTTAGTGTAATGTTGGTGTGTTTTCTAAAAACGTTTACATTTTCTTGAACAAACTGTAATCTTCCTCAAAAATTTATTAAATTTTACAACTTAAACTGTTGTGTCTTAAAATCTAAAAAAGGTACATTAATTGTTACTATTATCATATTATATTTTAAATTTAAAATTATTCTTTGTATTACAATATAAATTTATAAGTTTATTACAGTAATACCTAAACTCTATGAACAATTTTAAAGGCTAAAAACTGACAGATATACTATTATACTCGCAGGTCTTTACTATTTAAAGACAAATGCAATCCTTCAAACATTACTGAGATATAATATATTTAGTATAAAATACAAAGTAGCAGATATGGCTTAGTGGATAGGAAGGGAATTTAAGACTTATACCGATAGTAACTTTTTTAGCTGTTTTTGACCAAATAAATCACATCATGACGTTCGGTGACGTCCTTAACAGACACCATGTTACAAGTAGGGTCTATCGCGTACGCTACAAACTTAAAACTCCTCAGAGACAAAAATATAAAAAATTATATAAACCCCAAGTTTTATTTGATTCTTATGATCCATAATCAAATGGTAGATGGTCAAAATAATGACGTATTTTCGTTAAAACAGATTTATTGGCAAAACTATTTTTAATTCATTCTTGATTTTTACAATGTTCCTAAAGAAATTATTTTAAAGGTACAAGAAAGTGGTAATCCACAACAATCGCAACATAATATAAAACCATAATTGTTTAAACAATCCGAAGTGTCAAAAAACAGTTCCTCTTCAATCTACCTAGTTAATTCATTATTTTATCAATCGATTTTGGATGGCAAAACTAGTTATTTCCATCGTTTATGATGTTCTAATTAGACCTATTAGACCTAGTAATCACTGAAGATCTTGTTTGCTAACTTTGTTGATCCGTCATTTTGTTTCGATAAAATATGATAAAATACACCTCAGCCTGGTACATTAATTTAAAAAAAGCGACCGCTTCGTGGAAATCCCGGTGTGGTAACACAGGAACGCACTCTGCGATATGAGAATATAAACAACATCAAAATATATAATTGGAAATTCATCTGATTTGAGTAGAGGTTTGTTTATTCAATGATGCGTTCTAACAAAATTGATTTTTAACAAATAAAGTAGCTAATCATACCAAACCTCCCACCATTATTTGGGTAGTAAACATCGTAACGTTTTAACATGTTATGTTCCAGTGTATTTCGATGTAATTAGACGAATGTTTTTGTTTATTGTTATTTATTTAGCGTCAAAATGTATTGTAGACAAATGAACCGCTAATCGAAGTCATCCGGGTGCTTTTGATTTAGCAATGAAATTGTCACGTTTTATAAATATGGAAAGCGCATTCTAGTTTTTAGATACCCTAGTTTATTATTTATCCATTCTGGACTTCCTCTCACCCAGATTGAAGGCATTATAAAAGCTCATTTAAACAAACGGGAGCAATGACCTGATACTAACTTTATCCCTAAATAATAATTGATGAATTAATAATATAAACCTATAATAAAAACATCACATTATTGCATCTTAATAATATATTAACCAAACATAATGTTTCAATCGTGTCCAAAATATATTTTAAACACATTTTTAACGTCAAATACATTTCAAATTCATCCTGTCCCTGAGGTAACTAACTCTTTTTTGGGTGGGTTTTATTGGGTGATGTGAATCTTCTCTGCATACCAAATTTCATGAAATGACGGTTTAGTAAATAAGGAAGATACAGATTTTTTTAGTAATAATAATAATTAAATTGGACTCTTTTAGTCAATGTACTGCGTTTACCACCAAAAGTAACTTCTCTAAACCCGTTTTCACTAGAACCATTTGTCGTAGATTAATGATTGAACATAATCATATATTTAGTTTTTAAGATAGTTGTAATAGTAGTATTGCAATTATTTAAAAATAGTCTTGCTTTGGCAGTATATTTTAAAATATATATATAATTTGACATTAAAATTCGTTACTCTTACGGGTATGTGGGTGGTGTCATATAATGAAATACCATGAAAATTTTAATCAAAAACGTTAGAGCACATTTTAATACATTTGAATCTTTACGTTTCCATCGATTTTGAGGTTAAACAGCCATAAAAAATTAAAAATGATCAGAAGTGCACTTTTTATACAGGAAACCTCAAATATTACACCGTCAACACAAATTAAAATTTTTTACGGGAATATCACTTTCTTTTTATACTATGATAGGACGAAAAGGTAAAAACAGATTTTTATATAGTAATACAGATGACTTAACTTCAGTTTTGTGTTTTTAATGATGCTTTTTGTAACTGATTGTTGACAAAGTGTAAAAGTATAAAGTATTAAGTAAAGTAACGAACCGACCATTCACAACCATCCGATAGCCATTAATTGGCCAATAAAATCATCACGTTTTATGAATATGGAAAGCGCGATTCAGTGTCAATATAGTTGAATTATTTCTCCATTTGGGACTCGCTCGTCCAGTTTGGTGATCTTGAAAAACATATTTAAAATAATATGACATTTGATATGATTATATAGTTTTTATAATGTACTACGCAAACAATTTGCATAATTCGTGTCAAGTTTTCTGAGCAAACTAATTATTAGTAATGATTTACTTAACTGAAACTGAAATAAAAATAGATTAATTAAGTAAGCGCTCAGATAGGATAAAAAAATTAAGTGTTATCGTAAAGAATATAATTTTACAATCGCAAAATATGTTTTTATGATAGGCAGTAGTTGCGAAGAAAATGAACCGAGGTTTTCGTGTTGGATTTAGTGATAGTTTTGAGACAGTTTGTATGTAGGACGCAATAATATTGAGTCCAGAAACCAGTGCATTTCTTACGAGTCTAACCAGCCAATCACAACACAGAATTTGGCTCAAGACAACAATGCACCATGCACACACGAGGACTCTGTCCGGTTTAGTAGTTTCAAACTTCACCGCATGAAAGCGCCACAGGGATGTAACAAACTCAAACTATTATGAATAATCCGTGTCGTCTGTTTAGTTGGGAATGATGCTAGGTTCACAACGAATATTCAGGCATTCGGTTGAAAATTGATTTGCTCTACCGAATAAAAGATTTTGCCTTAAGGTCTATCGTATGTGTACTCGCCACTCAAACCCACTGAACTCATTGCTGTCTGCTTCTGCTTCTGTCGAATGCATTTCCTACCACCAAATTGAGAAAAAAAATTCTTGACTGTTGAGAATGTAACTAAATATTTTACATTACAGTACGAAAAATAAATCGGTGTTTTAGAGACTTATTTTAGTATTGTATCCTTGAATCAAATACATACAATGTATATCTCAATTTTCAACAGGCTTCAAAGTAAATAATTAAAAATACAATACATGTTATTAACTTAGTCTAACATCTTTAAAATACAAGTAGAGAGGAATTCCTCGGTGCCAAAGAACTCCCCTTCGACCAAATATTTAAGTACTGCCCTTTAAATCCAACGCCACTCAGAGTCCTAATTTCGGCAAGAAGCTTATATAAAAACACTATTATAAAACACTTGCTCGGCATACAAAATTCTCCTCTCAGAGAGAGCAAGGCGATGTCTGGGTATGCGAAGATTGTCGTCAGGTTTGATCGGATGCTTATGAAATTCACTCACAATTGGAAGGTTATCAGATTCTCTAGTAGAGAGTATCAAGTTTAATATGAAAGAAGAGGGAAACGTTAAAATGAGGGGTGTGTTAGAAATAGAAACATTTCTCTATATGTATGAAGTGGAGGTAGCCCTTTCATGATACGCACAACGAGCTTTTAAATCAGAAAGACCTCAGAGGCGTGAGGTTTCACAAAATTGGTAAATTTGGACACTATTGCGTCCAGCATATTGATCCGGAGGGAGGGTCTACTGTAGAACCAACGCAGAACTAGTTAGATTAGCCTACATGTGAGCTGAGTCAGCTGTGTTCGCAGCTGGTGACACCACATCTCTGTCATAATAAATCGTTTCAACCCATCCTAAAAATACCTACTTAGTCTAAAATTATAAAATTTATTTTAAATATTTGGTTTTTAACAGTTTTAACCAAATAACGTCCGACTTTAAGGTGTTTACTAAAACGTAAGAGTAAAATATAGTTCAAATTAGGTCTGTTATCTATATAAACTCTGTGACTTCTTTAAGCTTATTTACAATTAATTTAAAAATACAACTTTGGGATCGCAAAGATTAAAATTGACCCAAAATATATTTTTTAATATGGCTGTATTACTGTATTAATTTTTTTGTGTTATATAACTGATTTTGTAATGTAAGAAATAATGAATAAAACCCATGTTTTATTTCATAGTATTTTAGGTACAGTGTAACCAATAAGGATTCGAGAAAGAATACTTAACAATGAAATTATGGTTTTTTATGTCAACAGTACGTGGAATATTTCATAGACCGAGGGGTTCTGGGAGTAACTAAAGAGCTACAACACCTGGTGCTAGAATACCGTGGTGATTCAGTCAAACCCAACACCAGGCACAAGTGGGACTCTGCTCAGAGTCTCGTAGTTCCAGTGATGCCGCCCTCCCTGGTCGGGATCTGCCGCCTCATGCAGATATACTATGTGCTCAAGGTAAGGAGCTAGAATACCGTGGTGATTCAGTCAAACCCAACACCAGGCACAAGTGGGACTCTGCCCAGAGTCTCGTAGTTCCAGTGATGCCGCCCTCCCTGGTCGGGATCTGCCGCCTCATGCAGATATACTATGTGCTCAAGGTAAGGAACTAGAATACCGTGGTGATTCAGTCAAACCCAACACCAGGCACAAGTGGGACTCTGCCCAGAGTCTCGTAGTTCCAGTGATGCCGCCCTCCCTGGTCGGGATCTGCCGCCTCATGCAGATATATTATGTGCTCAAGGTAAGGAGCTAGAATACCGTGGTGATTCAGTCAAACCCAACACCAGGCACAAGTGGGACTCTGCCCAGAGTCTCGTAGTTCCAGTGATGCCGCCCTCCCTGGTCGGGATCTGCCGCCTCATGCAGATATACTGTGTGCTCAAGGTAAGGAGCTAGAATATCGGGGTGATTGAGTCAAACCCAACACCAGGCACAAGTGGGACTCTGCCCAGAGTCTCGTAGTTCCAGTGATGCCGCCCTCCCTGGTCGGGATCTGCCGCCTCATGCAGATATATTATTTCAAGTAAGGAGCTAGAATACCGTGGTGATTCAGTCAAACCCAACACCAGGCACAAGTGGGACTCTGCCCAGAGTCTCGTAGTTCAGTGATGCCGCCCCCCTGGTCGGGATCTGCCGCCTCATGCAGATATACTATGTGCTCAAGGTAAGGAGCTAGAACACCGTGGTGATTCAGTCACACAGGCACAAGTGGACTCTCTATGTTATTATTTTATCCACATTTTACTGCAAATATTTCATGTGTAGGTCAATCTAGAGTTTGAGAATGACACTCACATGACTATGGTGGATGTTCAGGATAGAAAGATACACTACGGTCTATCACACACCTTGCATGTACTAGAGAGTGTTGCTTATTCTATGGGATTTGGGATTTGGGTACATAAAAATTTACGTTTCTGAGTGCTGTTCACCTCCTTTTGCTCTCCTGTGTAATGAGATCCTGCGTCAGTTTGACAGCAAGGCTGCATTACTAAGTCAGACATGAATGTTTGAAGAGTTCACTTCTATGTTTACCTTAGAGAGAAGCCCAAGAAAAATACTTTCTTCCATTGATTTTAAGGTTGTTTGTTGGTTTAAGAAAGGTTGTGGGTGTCTAGATTGGATTACTGACGTTCCTAGTCTACACAACAGGCAGGATTGTTATAATTTCTTTTTTATTTATTGGATCATTTTATTATTAAAACAATATCAACAACATCTGGTAGTTGCCACTAGGTTCCACGAGTGTAACGCCACCTAGTTCTGATTGTCACTTGTGTGTTGCAGACGTAGCCTGCGAGCACGTGGAGGGAGGCATGTACATAGGCCCGGAGTTCCTCCTCGGTCAGGTCTACGACGGCAGTAACGCTCAAGAGGTCCGAGAGACCGTCGTCCTCTACCGACCTGTCTACGTCTGTGTCACCAGGTCACACGAGTGCAACGCCACCTAGTAATACTGATGGACATTCTGAGATTCATGTTTTTAGATTAGCCTTATGTTTTATATCATATAAAGGTCCACCCGTAAAATTATTCAACTCATTGATTTAATGTTTAAAATTGATGTAACTATCCCCATCCAAAGTTACTGCTCAAAAAGGTTATCTATGTCAATATTATTTGACAATCCGATAAAAAGCCCTTTATATGCTTATAAGGATCTTTAGAAGAATATTTTGGAATACTATTGTTACGGATAAGAAAAACTTATATACACGTTTTTAAAAATGTGCATGGTGTAAGAGTATCTGTTATGAAAACAAATAATACAAAGACAAGCTTATAGTTTAATCAATAATACTGTAAAATATTCCTCTTTGGAGATTTGGGTTTCTGAAATAAGTCAATTTATACGCTCGGAGCGTAATAGGATGCTTGGGTTATGTTATTGCATGGAAAACCCGAACCTAAAAATGTCTTTATACAAAAATAACGACCTGAATATTTATAGTACTCGATTGAGCACAGAAGGTTAATGGTTCTTGTTATCAATATTTATGTGAGGATAAACTGAAATAATAAGACTCTCAAGTTTATGTTTGAAAGACATCAGGTTAATCTTAGAGTGGAGTTAGCGCGTACAGTTTGTACATGATATAAATACTCTAATTTGGAAAGGAATTAAGTAGAAGATGAAAAAAATCAATAAATAATATGAATTATTACATTTTAGTAGATCAGAAATAGTACGTAAAAACCAACGAATTAAAAATAAACGAAAATAAAATCAGTGTATCTAAGTTTTAAAAGTAAATCTACTAATTTGGTTCACTTTTTAAGTCGTAAATTCAAAAATTTATAGAGCCATTCATCGTTTTCTATAAGAAAACAAATGAAATGGTGGAGAGAATACTCTTTTAAACAGGTGTTCGTTTTACAACACAATTGGCATCAGTTTGTAACGCTGAGCTAGGTTAAACAGCGGCGCCCTCCACCCCTACGATAATCAATGGTAGTGACGCCACCCCGGGCCCCGCGACACACTCCCGGTCAAATAACTCTTATAAATACTACTCTACCAAGTACGGAGCGAGATACAAATTTATTTCTAAGTGTTTTGTTAACTACACACACCGCTCTCACTACGGCTCCCTCACCAACGAATCATTCCGTTGTCGCCGAACATTCTGCCTCATGTAAACAATTGTTCAGCGTTTTTTATTTATTTTTTATAAATTTTATTAAAATTTTAAGAAGAGAAAGAATAAAATCATAAACGTTACTTTTTCATTTGTTACCAATATAACAAAGTATAGTTATTTTTTTAGTTTTTCTTAAATGTACCTTAATGTTTTACAATTTTAAAGGTTTTCAGTGTAAAAATAATTACAATCTTACTCCAAAAATTAGAAAAATATATTGATATTTTAAAGCTACTAATAAACATGGGTTTGGAAATGCTACGTTAGCAAGTTACAGCTAGCGAAATATTTCGCTCAGATTTTAGTACCTCCGTTGAAATGAGTACATACAGTTTTTTGCGTTAATTAAAGTGTTAAATGTACTGAATTTTATGGAAAATCAACTGAAAAATTGAATAAAAATGGATCCAAGCCAGCAAGTTGAATTGTTCAAAATGAGTATAAAGTAAACAGTATAACCTTCTTTTTAAATTAAGGTATTTATCTTTTTTGAATATTTTATTGACAATAAAAATTATTTTTATTTGCAAACCTGTTTTAAGTCTTGACTTTGTTTTCATTATTTCGTTCAGAATAAAATTATCTAAAGGTTTTATTCCAAAAATTTATTTGTTTATTGCTAAGATAACAGAGTTATTGTAGACCAAATGTAAAAAAATGACTTATTTTGTCTACGGCTTTTGAGTTTTATGCCAGTTTTTTACAATGCGATACGAAAACAACTAATTCTAAGCTCATTTCACATAAAATCCACAACATTTTACACGTTAATAACGACCAAAAATAGTATGACATCATTTTAACGAGGATACTGAAATCCGGTCAAAATCCTTCGCTAGCCTTAACTCGCTAACTATTCTTTCCCAAACCTGTGTCAATTCTTTTTGTTTCTTTTCCTTAATCACCCTGTATATAAATAGATTTTCGCAATAATCAGTGTACCACATAACTGCAAGGGGATGAATTCATAAATGTTTTAAATAATTAAGTATCTTTATTGCAGAAAGCATAGATTAAATAATTTTTTTAATGCTGTAAAATTAAATACAAAACCAGTAAAAGCCACCTGAATTTAGAATAACAAATAAAAAATGGTGTCCCTAGAGACATCATTAACCGATTATAGGGATATATTAAATAATGGAATTAATAATGACCAAGATCGAGGATCAGGAATTAATATAAACTAAAAACTGAAAGTAAAACTACAGATTAAAATTTATAACATAAAAAATAAAATAAAGTATTGCACACAAGCTTTGATAAAAGAAATATTAGAAAATAAAACGTACATAATTGTATAAAAAAATATGGTTGAATAAAATATATATTTTAGCTTATAAAATCAAGCTAGAAGCTAGAGAAATATTCCTTTAAATTTAGCATGATCCATAAAATATCTATATAATTGATTGATTATCTATTTATCGAAACATTCAGTGTTATTTACATTCATGCCGAGGATGCCACGTTATGTGTTATTTATTTTCCTTACGTTACCAGCCATATATTGTGTCTAATGTGTAGAACCTTGTCCTTAACAATAATAACCGATCGATAAAGTTTGTACTAGTCATTAAAATAATTTCATACTACGTTAGTTTAATGTTGACTGTATGAATGTTTATATTAAAATAATTGTAAACAAAGTATATACAACTTTTGTTCTAGTGTAAGAAATGTTTATATGGTATGATGTTGACTATATTTGGATGACACTTTTATGTAGATAAAAATAAAGGCAATATTACAAGACTGTTAAAATGTGAATTTTTTACCTAGTCGTCAATCGATATTTAATGTAGATATTCATGAATGTGTTACTGGGTAGTGAATTTGGGGGCATCCACGGGGTTGAAAGCCAGCGGAGATTAAATGGTACTTTTATGACGTCAAAATATAAAAACGATTTTACAGCTAAGAGCAAGATTATCTTTTAAATAGACAGGGTGTCAAAGAAACAAATTAGGACTTCGGTGAGTAATTAGGTACATTAAAATTAGGAAAAAAGTTCCAATGGAGGTATTTCCTAAAACGCTTATTTTCTCAGATATCCGCCATTTTGTATTTTCTAATAAGAATTTTATTTTCAAACATATAACGGATTATTTTAAAATTAGGTATGCGTTTTAAACTAGTAGACTACTATTAGTAAAAAATAACTTAGCATGATCCAAACTCAAAATCCAAAATGGCAGTCGTTTAACATTTTTAAACTAAAATACTTCGTTAACGGTAAAATTTAAAATGGCCACCATTTTGGATTTTGAGCTTGGATCATACTAGTTATTTTTTAATAATACTAACCTGTAAAACACGTACCAAATTTTAAATAATCCGTTAAAAATGTTTGGAATAAAAATATTTTGTAAACAATACAAAGTGGCTTACATCTGAGAAAAAAGCCGTTTTAGGCAATACCTCTATGGGACCTTTTCTTCCTTTTAATATACCCAATCACACTACGAAGTCCTGAAACGTTTTTCATGGACGCTCTGTATAAAACATGTGGTCTGTCGCTACCTCAATTGTTTAGTTTAAGCTTTTAATCAATTATTAAAAAGAATGATGATTTATTGCCCCACAAAAATATTCCCAATCGTGAACAACTATTGCATAAAATCATGAGTCTCGTTTTTTCTATTTGTGTTTCATTAAGTCATTTAAATTGCACAAAATTAATTTTTCATAAGAATCACGAATTCCTTTTTGTCAAAGCAGTCAAAAATTGTTACTTTTACTACATATCAATGACCCTACTTCTGAATAGGTGAATTAAATTACTCGATATAAATATTTTGTATACACATTAAATTGAATATCTGGGCTCTTGTAAAAATATCTTAATTGAATACTTTAGGCAAACACTTATAGTGTATACTTCAATTATTTTTGTACATTTGATGTACAGTTATAGTTATACAACTATTAAAAGTTTCCCATCGAGAAACAAATAAAAAAATATATATATTTATGAAAAATAATACAAATACCCTAAAGATATTCCCCCACATAGATGGAAAAGGTACGATGGATAACAATATTTGTAAAATATTTATCTTTTTAGTTCCCTTGGCAACCACTGAGTGTATTGGCTCTGGTGAATTAATAATCTTAGCAAAATAAAGTATTGAATCGAGCAATTATCAAACTAAGGTTATTTTACACAGTTTCGAACTAAAAGCTTTCCTAAGAGTTCTCCTTGTACCTTGATACGCTACAAACGACTCGTGCACAAAAACCTAATATGGATGAAAAACGAAAACATTCAGCTTCAAATATCGTAGCAAATGAAAGTTTTTTACGAAATTTTAAGCTCAAAATCTCGTTTAAAATCTTATGGAAACAGTACGAGTATAAAAAAATAAAAAAAACGTGGATTTGTCATTTACACGGTAAAAAATCAGTTGTTAAAAAAATTATTGTCTTTTATAATATACAGTTATGCATTTATTCATTCATTATTTAGACTCTATAAACTCAAACTGAAAGTTCTATTGTTGTAAAATAAAAAATTAGAGCATAACAAACATCCGTCATATAATAGAAGAATACAGGAAATAAAACTGAACTTAAGTAAAATATTCATTAAGAGTATAACACTCTTTAATAAAAACAAAGTGCTTTCATATTTTTAAACTTTTTATGTTAATTTGTCTCTTAATTGACAATAGCAGATGGTTAAAAATCGTTATTACTTTAGAATAGGTTTGGTTATTTGTTTTCAGGAATTGTTAAACTGTGACATTTTCGGAGATTGACTTTGGAGTTAGGTCGTTTAAGAAACATATTAAAATGGTTCTTAAAATTTTAAATATCAATTGATATTTAATAAACATATTGCTGTTCTCTATAAAAAGATTGAAAATAAAATTTATTAAGGGAATTAATTACCCTTTAAAGGAGATAAGTTTGTATTTGATGTGTTAGTAAGCTTTTTCAGCTGATCAGCTGGAAAGATGCAAACGACGGGAGCACGAGGGAACACTTTGCATTGCATATTCCGCCGCTAGGAGCGCTTGCGGCACTTGAGCGCTACTTCGCAAATCCCGCTGACAACTCATGTTTTCCTCTGAACATTACTTGTGTTTCTCACTTTGTGAAGAATAGCGGTCATGTTTCGCCTACATTTCTTACGAACACATGTTAAACAAAGCACCTTAAAAAGAAAGAAAAATGTACCAGTTTTTATTTTTGTAATGAAAAAATATTTTGCCATTGTCGTGATCCATTTAACACCGAAAAAGATTTTGTATAACAATTTCACATCAAGTAACATAAAAAGAAAACATTTTTAAGGGAATAAAACACAAAATAAATCCACCCAACTTTGACTCCTCAGTCCAGTTAAACCACGTAACACCACGTCCAGTAACACGAAGAAAAAATAATAAAAAATAAATAATTGAATGTATGTTTATGTATGGATCGTGTTTGTGTCAATAAACGTGTTTCTGTGTTTTCACTTGGGAAAGTTGCTCAATCACCTGTTAATTTATGAAAATTCCGAGTAATAAACCCGAAATCCGTTTAAATAAAGTCTAAGTATACCTTTCAGTAGATTCTGGGTACCTCAATTACATTACGTTGGCTACAAATCTTACAAAGACATTTAATAATAATTGAAAATGTCTAAAAAAAGGCGGTGACTGGAATAAGGGCCCATTGCCACGTAAGCCATTTTCCCGGAGAACTCAAAAATGGATTCTCCATGGTCTGAAGTATATCCATGCCAAATTTCATTGATGAATCTTGGTTTTTAATGTTGTTAATTTTTAATACACGTTTAAAGCAGCTGATGTATTGCTTTTTGAACCAATTTTAGTATTTTTTAACCATCATGTAATTTTAAACATTTTTCGCTTTCTTAAGCATTGGTATTTAATTTTATGCATATTATATTAATAAAAAATGTTTAAAAGATTTTTTGTGTTTTGCAACCCTATTAGGCCCTTCTTTCATGGAACGCCTGAATTCTATAGGCCATTTATCCAGAAAACGCCTAAAAATTTCTACGTACGAAGTCGTACAAAAGACTTCTCATTTTCTTTCAATTTCATTAATAAACCAATCTGACCAAATGAAATATAAAATTAGGATTATTAAAGAAATAACAAAATGAGAAAGTTAAACATGCTTATATTTTTGGGTTACTCGTTTAATAATGGCATATTTTTGTATGAAAACTTTAAATCTCATTATATATATCAAAACATGTTATGGTTGTATAGACCCATATTCTCCAATGGTGTTCAGAAACAAGAAAGAAAAAACAATAAACTATAACATCATTCACCTAAGTGTATATAACAACATTTAATGGATATTGTTTTATTTGAATGATAAGCTTTTCGTAAAAGGTAAAGCAATAAAATTTAAGGTGATACATTTGAAAGTAATTCAGTTGATTCGATTCACTGAAAAAAAAAACTAATTACAAATAGTATATTCTTGAAAAGAAACAAGACCAGGGTGTTCAACTCAGGGGAAATGACGTCTGTCAGATGTGTCAACTTTGTTACTTTTGGCAAATGCCACTGTTCCATAATTTTAAGGGTTGGGAGGACGTTTCCTTCAAAATATTTTTTGTATGATGAACAATTAAAAATAATGAAATGAGAGTTATAATTCGTCGTTGCCCATCTCGTGTATGGTACTGATTCCAAATTACGTTTTGCAATGGTCTTTATTAATAATAAATACTATTATACTGGGTGGTTCGACATCTTTACAAACCGTTGTAGGAATTATTGTTTTTGGATCATTGTCAATACTAAATATCACATTATGAGGAATAAAAACAATCTTAGGATACATCAATATCGCTTTGCCTCCTCACAAAAGAACAATCATTATATATGTCAATTAAACTTTTTAATAATCTTCCTGCTTGGTTGAAAATACTGCCGCCCCTGTTGTTCAAATACAAAATGAAGGAAATTTTAATAGACGAGTGTATCTATCATGTAAGTTACTTTTTCAGTGTTAAATGGAATGATTATAGAAGAAATAATAAAACATGTAATTTTCCAGTCAACATGTCTACTCTTTAGGCACTTATAATCTTCTTTTCTTTTTTTGTAAAACGGTAACCTATAATTAGGCTAGGTCATATTGTATTTTTATATTGAGATATATTTATGTTTTTTCGTTACAGTCTATTGCAGTTCTATCCAATGTATTTACTGTATTGTCTACCTATTTTGTTATTGTATTTTATTCTTGTGATATTAATCTACCATAACGTTGTCAATTCATTTTTTGTAAAGTTTACACGACAATTCAAAGTTCTTGATTCATTTAAATCACTCGGAAGTTCTTAATTATTAACGAAGCAGCCAAATTAAAAAAAAACTTTTTTCTCAAAAACAAACGTAAAATTGTTCTATTTTGTATTCATTTTGGCATTCATACCTCAAAAAGTATAATAAAAGTGTATCTGATTTATTTTTCATTTGATTTTCATAAAGCAAATTTACGTACCGCTATATTTATTCTTAAGGTATATAACAAGTTATTCTAGTGAAACTTCTATGAAAATACCGATTCGAAAGTTTTTTCTTATTTGTAACTTTTAGATGACCGCTATTTTGAGTTTGTACATTGGGATACGTTTAAATTATTTTCACTAAGTACGTAAGTGTCCCCTAACTCTCACTAAAACGTATTCCAAATTTAAAACTTAACGTTAATTAATGTTTGAAAAACAACTTTTTTGAAATCCAAATTCAAACCTCCGATTGAAGAGGGTTAAAAATGTATTTCACGATTTTCTCAGTAACGTGTTAAGGCAAATCAGAAGCCTCGCTTCCATGGAACCCCCCTGCACCCCCTCTCATGATCCATTGTCTAGCGCCCTTAATCTCCAGTTCTACCGTCAGCAGCAACCGCACTTTTTGTGTCGCCGTCTTTAAATAAATAACGATTCTCTTTTCACGCCAAAGTTCACTTTTTAATTACCGGACGAAATTTGCCACAAAAATCTGAGGTTTAAGATAAATGGTTTAGTTTGAGAACTTTTTACTATTATCTTTTTACCTGTGGCTTCCGTTCAAATCGTTGTAGCTGTTATATTTCAATGTGGTATTTCTAGACCTTTCATAAACCATTAGATATAATACTCGTTCATTGTATAAATTACCCATACTAAAAGTCTACTTATAGTGTGTTTGACATCCGATTGCCAATTAGGGTAAAACTTCGTACAGTAGAACATTATAAGATATATTCTCTTAGTTGATTTATATAATTTATACACTTCTCGTTCCTCTAATTCTTTGCTAAACCACCTCTTTTTTATATTTTATCACATTTTTACTTGTTTCTAGTATATATTAATGAAAAAAAATTCTGACGAAATACTAGACAGTAATATCATCGTAACATTAGACAGTAATAAATTAGTTGAAGTCACCTTAATAGCTTAGATTGCACGTTGACAGTAAATTGACCCAGCTGCTCCTAAGAGGACCATGTTTGCAATAGATTAAAGCTAATGTATTGTGCCTTAGGCCATCTTGCTAAGGTTTACGGTGTCAAGATTATCCGTGCAGTTTATTTTTGACATTTATCAATTATTCTAAGATACGGTGTTATTTTTGGATTTCTCGAGTTAAAAAGTTAATAAAAACGTTTATAAGTTAATAAAATAAGTTTAAAAGTTAATAAAAGATCATTTTAAAAAGTTATTTCAATTAAAACCCAATCATTCACACACAGTCTCTTCAATATGTGCTGCTCAAAAGCCGGAAGACTGAAAAGTGTTAACAAGAGATTTTGGCAGAGATTCGTCCCTGCTTCAATATTTCCTTCAATCGTAAATATTATTTTAATATAAAATCACATTCAAAACACACCAAGACTCAGAGCCTTTATTTGATAAGCAACGTTAGGTGACCTTTCTCCTTCATATTTTGTGCTGTATTTTGTTTATTTTTGTACTTATTTCTTGTTCATTTCTGAGGGCCTTTATATTTTATATACAACTAGCTAATGTACCCGTTCTTCGCATTGGTTAAAAAGCTGAAATATGCACTGATACATAATAATTAATAACACCTGATAAGTAATAGTGGGAAAGAATAAGGAATAACGTAATATATACAGGCAGCTGGAAAAGACTTACAATCTACCATTATTATTCGGCAGTACTAATTTCCATCCAGCAGTTTATCTATAAAAATGAACTTACTTTCTTCTTCTTTCCCAACTTTCAAATTGTAGTACAAACAGATGTCGAAATTATAAAATGTTAACACAAATCTGGGAGACATGAATAGACCAAGATAAACTACTGTCAACAGTCACACCAAAAATATGAAATTAAAATGATTGTTGCGCTAACTCATAATTATTTTAGCGTTATCCATGATCTGAATACAATATGTTTTCTTGAGATATGTAAAAACTTCGAAATTTGGCTTATCTAAAAGAATCTGAAATCAAGTCTCCACTATAATAGTCCAATGTTGCACATGTGGGTTGAAATAGATCCTAGTCTGGATATTTGTAGAGCCAATATGGTGGCCACAATAATTGTGGCTATTTTGAGGTTTATTAGCCACGTATAAGTTTTTATGTCAAAAATTCAACCAATTAAAAACTTTTTTATTAACGTGTTTTACAGAGTAATAAAACATAGTAATTTTAACACGACAACAAAATAGCTGAACTATGAAATAAGTATACTCATATTATTAAAGAGGTTAAAGGGAATGTATTGCGAAAATAATGATGGATAATGATGGATTCAACATCAATCTCTATTACCGACAATTATTGACATATTCACCAGGTTCCAGGGCATGGAGTAGAGTAGTCCAGCTGTTTTACATTGTGCAGACGACCAATATCTGACCTTATTCATGACTCATCATACACCGGCTTCATCATACACTCGCTCCTGACCAACTTTATTTGTTGGCCAATTTAATTGTTAAATACATTTTATTTTGTGTCCCATGGTTCCGTGTGTGATAGTGTTGTTGAAGACGACTCTTCACTACGTGTGTTGAGGATATTTTTATTCCTACTTGGTATTCTGACTTGAAAATGGATCATTGTTCGTCAGCACCAGACTTGACTTAGGATCATTTACACTACTACAGGTATTTTTATTTTATTAATAAAAAGAACATTTCTTCTCATGTGAAAATCACCAACTGAGGTGTGTGCTTTAGGTATATTGGATTAACTACCTCAAGTTTGGACTTGTAAGAATTCATCGCTTTGGTAACTTCATTCCTACAGTAGTTAACCTTTTATGTACTAAATTAATAGGTCTTAAACCTAAATAGTTTTACCTTCTCCATAAAATACTTTTTTCCATCCATATCATACAATACTAACTCATATGTGATATCATTAACAATCTATAACACACAATTAATAGTTGATATGTTTATTGGTACTGGTATATTTTTACTTATCTCTTGTTAGTTGGAAGCAATAATTTTATATTTTTTGCTTTAAGTAGTAGTTAGTTATGTTGTTGCTTATTTATTTGTATTGCATTCTAGAGTATTGTATAATAGTAATGTTATATTGCTTATTGTTTATGTGATTAGATTAATTAATTTATATTTATCCCTATTTAATAATTATTATTTATACCACATTTTGTTGTAAAGTATGTCACATCAGTGTTTTATATGGATTGGTATTGCCGTCTGAAATCAAATAAAATAAAAAACTTTTTATATTTAAAAAAAATCAATAAATATTTTGTAGATACGGCATTTAATTTTTTAAATGTATTTGTCTTATAAATTTAAAATCACTGCTAGATGTTTTAATTACAAATATAGTAAATATTAACAATAATTATCTAACTTTAAAAACATGAAAATTTTGTTTTTATTGTATGCACTAGTATAAAGGTTTTACAGGGTCTACCAAAAGGTTCTGAAAAAGTATTACACCCGCATGTATAAACTGAAGACAGTGATTCGCAGTGTGGTCCCGATGCTCAACCGCTCGCAGTCGCGAGCTGTATTATGCTTTGCCTAATAGGCCTACGTAAACTATCAATACTTTCTTGGTCATCTAATGTGAAACTGATTTCATGAAGAACATGAAATTGATTAATGTATTTTAAGTCAATTTTCTAAATAAATTCTTCTCTTGATCTACAAGAAATCTTCTATACACACTTCTTTTTTTATTTAGGCTTATGTTCATAAAATATAGAGTGAAACAACGTATATAAATCAATACAATATCATCAGAAAGATCTGAAACCTTATCAAATTACTTCTGGCGGTGTTTAATTCATATATGTATGATGTTCATATATTTCTAAAGATTTGAACACTTTTTGGTTTTATATTTTCTATAATTGTTGTGTTTACACAAAAAAATACTGTATCTTGTCAAATGTTAGCAAAATATCTGAAATTCACAAATAACAATCGTTCTATAATAACAACGCATTTATCCGGCGAACATTTAATTGTATTCAACCTGTATGTTTTGCATTAAACAAAGGATTTTTCCGGAAAACGAAATCTCATATTCTTTTGTCATCATACAATCTTTAAAAAAATGTTATTTAAATTAAAACCCAATCGTTAACACCCTCTTCAATATGTGCTACTCAAAAGCTGGAAGACTGAAAAGTGTTAACAAGAGATTTTGGCAGAGTTTCTTGCTTTAATATTTACTTCTGACGTAATTATTATTTTAGTATTCAAAATGCACCAAGACTTACAGCCAAAGTATATAATTTAGTTTGATATATGTTTCAGGATAAACCCACTAATATAAACCAACAAACACTAGATGAGTTTGTTGGTTTATTCACACTCGGGTTCGCCGCACGAAGCAGAGGTGGTGACTGAATGCCTGATACTGGCTACGTGATCAAATCACTGCAGTACATCAGGTTTTGCAATGATTTAGTTAGAAACACAATAGACAACAGAAATAATTATTTTGAGGCATTGTAATACAACTGAAAATATAACCAGAAAAAAATATAAAAATAATATATTTCTCAATTTTCGTCAAAAATTAAAAATTAACTATTTATAATAGTATTGTACAATAGAAGCGACAAAAAGGAAACAAGAATAAACAAATAGTAAAGAATATGAATAAACTGGCTGGGTGGTGTAGTGGTTATAATACCCGCCTTCAAAACTGAAGGTCGCCGGATCGAATCCCGCAAGGGTCGAATCTGGACCCAGTCGCCATTTGTCATTGGGCTACTAATTAATGATGCTTCCTAACAACAGGTCGACGTTAGGTAGTAACAAAACCGGGGTTTGGACCGTTCCCCATCAAAACGTTAAAAATGCCACTGGCGTAGAAATACAAAAAATAATAAACGAAGTTATTTCAATGCAATCCATGACCGCATGAGCTGGCTCACTCTAACTGTGTCAGAACCCGTACACGAAACGCGCAAGGGTTCTTAATCTTGGCTTTAATTATTCAATAATTCAAAATAAATTTTATTTTTGCCTTAAATGTCAATAGACAAAGGTGTTTGAGGCTCTCTATGAGTCCATTATTCAATGCCGGACCGAAATAGGCAAACCCCTTGTTGCCAACCTCGCGACTTATCCTCGGGAAATGGAGGAGCCTATCCTGTTCACTTTGTACATGTTAGTGTCCATCTGAGTTTATACATAGTGGCGTCATTCTAGATTTATACATAGCAGTACCTCTCTCACTTCATACATGTTAGTGTCCACCTCAGTTTATTCAATATAGTGTCCATCTCGATGTATACATGGTGGTGTCATTCTGCGTTTATACATGGTAGTGACCCTCTCACTTCATACATGTTAGTGTCCACCTCAGTTTATTCAATATAGTGTCCATATCGATGTATACATGGTGGTGTCATTCTGGGTTTATACATGGTAGTGACCCTCTCACTTCATACATGTTAGTGTCCATCTCAGTTTATACATGTTAGTGTTCACCTCAGTGTATACAATATAGTGTCCCTCTCAATGTATACATGGTGGTGTCATTCTGGGTTTATGGTAGTGACCCTTTCACTTAATGCATGTTGGTGCCCATATCAGTTTATACATGTTAGTGTTCACCTCAGTGTATACAATATAGTGTCCATCTCGATGTATACATGGTGGTGTCATTCTGAGTTTATACATGGTAGTGACCCTCTCACTTCTTACATTTCAGTGTCCATATCGGATTATACATGTTAGTGTTCACCTCAGTGTATACAATATAGTGTCCATCTCGATGTATACATGGTGGTGTTCTTCCCGGCTTATTACTGGGGTATACAGTAGTACTTTTTTAGAACCTTGTGCCAGAGCCTCTCTACTAACTCGTGTTTAGAAAATTATTATCGTACACTCACAATGAATTTTAGTTACCTCTTCTATTATATTTACAAGTATACAATTATACCAGCAATTTGTATAATCATACAAATATAACGCCCGATACTAAAAAAATGTAATGAAATATATTTCATTGACATAACCTGGTCATCCAGTTATCCCAAATATATCTAATATCTATTTGTCACTTTCTCCGCACTCATCCCATCTACAGGAAATAAAAAACCCTTCACTGTTTCTTCCTTTTTCAGTAGTTTTGTTTTTATTTGCATTCACATAATTAATATTTGTTGTCTTTTAAATTACAGTACTATTAAAATTATTTTAATAATTTTTAGCTGTGCCATTTATTTTCCAATATTTGCGATTTCAATTCTTAATACAATAGGCAAAGTCACTTTCAATTGGTTTTAATGGTTAAAATGTTGTGGAAAATGAAAGAGTGAATTTTTAACATTAAAAAATTAGTTAGAAACATACGGTTTCTGAATACAGGGATGAATAAGACATTTTCATTTGAAGCGGTGACAGCGTTGTCTCTGTCTGTTGGTTTAACAAACAACTCTGCGCTAACTTTAGATTTATTGTTTAACCTCCCGGGCTTTCACTTTCTGTCCTGTAATATTTTTTTACTTATGTTTACCATATAATACCATCATTCTTAATTACACGTCTACTGTTGAAGATTGAATTATGAGAATAAGTTTGGGTTATTTCCAACCGCAAACGTTTTCAAATATATTCATTATCATGTATTCGGATTTCAATATTAATGTTTCATAGCTGAAGTATTTCAATCAACCGATGATCTGTATATATTAATGTCAAAGTCCTCACTCACTCACATCACTAATTCCCCCACTTCCTAACTACTTAGGAGGCTGAAACTTGGTGTACTGGTTCTTTAGGCCTAAAATAGGAATGTATAATAGCTTTTGTGAAGATTTTCCCGTAAATATCTATCCTTTACGCCTTCAAAGTTCCTATGTTAATCTTATGAGAAAATAATTTTATTTTGGACTAGATAAGATTAGAATATTGATTCCAACATATGTTGCCTTAAGGTATAAACAGCCACATTTTTTATTTGAACCAAGCCATAAAAGCAAGAATAAAATAGTATCCAATGGCATATAATTACTGTATAAATATAATCTTTCTCAGATTTATTTCATTACTGATTCAATTTTTATAGAAAATCTAAAAATATTTTAGAAACAAGTACATTGTAGTGTGAGCCATTTTAAATAAAAGTATTATTTATCTTTATCCATAGTAGGAAGTACATGTGAGAAATGATAAAAATATGCAATGTCTCAAATAAAAATTTTAGCTGTCGTAAAATTATAATGAAGTCATACGGGCGAAACCCGCAGGCAACAAAACTCAAAGTTCTTATTTTCCATAAAAAGTTTACACTTCATTGGCAATTGCCAAAATACGTAAATTACATAAAAAACATACATCTAAAGTAAGAACTAACAAAAAATAAATAAACAAAACCATTTCTGAAAAAACACATTTCATTTTTTTAATGACGCTTCAGGTATTTAAATACCGAGTAAATTCCCTCTCCAGAAAAAAACTTCTTAAGCCACGCTTAAATTTTTGTATACTTACCTCTTTTTTAAGCTCAGAGGGAAGGGCTATAAAAAGGTTTATGCAGGATTGGTGCATCTGTTTTTAAGAGAAAGTGGTGTGGTGGGGAGGTGGAGGTATTTTATTTCTATTGCGTAAGTTGTAGTTGTGGCAAGGATGTAGTACATTGGAAGTAAAAAGATGACTATTGCGTTTAAAAAAATATTAAGCTTTCCAGAATGTAGATACATGGGAAAGTCTCCAAATTGTTGGATTTGAAGAGTGGCCGACAGGAGTACTTAGACCTAGGAGGATCCTGAGAGCCTTCTTTTGCAGAACGAAAATAGTTATGAAGTTCTCAGCTAGTATTGTATAAAAATAGTCATTTTCACGGGGACCAAACGTGATCCCATGAAAGTTTGAATGTGGTGACCATTCATAACACATACTACAACACCAATTGAGGCTGGAAAAAACACTCTAAACTACACCATCGTTCAACTGCGCCGCAGCTCACTGCCAACGTGGCGAATTCGAGCGTAAAGATTATAAGATCGGTCCCCGGCCGAGGTGATTATACTTATGTAGAGAGCCTATGAAAGTTAGTAAAAGAATTTTCAATAAACAACTATCATTTTTTTAGTTTTTTTTTATTCAAGAAAGCAACTAACAACATTAATACATTAACAGATGAACTGAATTTAAATGTATATCTTTGTAGTAGAGTAGATCTTTGTACTCATCGAATTTCTATTCATTAATCAATAATTTTAGATAGTTCAAACAGGAAGTGAGATATAAATCTTTACATGTTCCTTATAATATGAACACTGGAAACTCAGAAGCCAACATATTGTTTTTCCAATTCTAGACCGACATAGAGTGAAGATTAACATTTTTTAATTGCTAATTTTTAGTAGATTTTAATCATACCAATAAAAATATTAAATAAAAATAATTTATGTAAAATATGTAGAACACTCTCTAAGCTCCTCTTCAGATAGGTAGAATTGCCTGGATTTTGAACTTGATTAGATAATTACATTTACATGCCTGTTCCAAGTTTCATCGAGATTGGAGTTCATTTACGAAAGTTATCGTGTGTATCCAGAAACTCCTTTTCACGCACACACGATTCTAAATATGCGTCTTATTAATTTGTTTGCTATGTATTAACTGCTACTCACCATAAACGTAATTCAATATAGGGTCCATAATTAACAAAAAGAATGAAATTTTTCAGGGAAACTTAATCTTTGGGCATAAGCAAAGTATTTTTGAAATATTTGTGTTACAGTTTTTTCTACAACTTATTTACAAGGCCATCAAACCAAACCACTTGTTGAACGGTGTTTTGTGGTTTAGTATCTAAAAAGTTAATTATCCTTGGGAAAGAAAAAAAAGATTGCCCTGAAAGTGTTTGCTCTGGGTAAAGTGAGCCCGGGCAGGAAGTCAAACAAATCCTTTTTCGGAACCACTCAAACTCGGGTAGCAATCACTTTAGCTTTCATATAGGAAACAACCCACTAACAGAGTAAGTACTTCAGTACGATTATGAAACAAAAAGAATATAGGCCTATTTAAAAACAAGAGATTTATTTGAAGGGAAATTTTATCGAGACTTCTTCAGGGAAAAAACTAATTTCATCCTCTCACGTGAAATCACTGGTATTTAAAAAAAAATATTTATATAGTGTTATCATAAAAAGTCGTGCATATAATTTTAAGAATATAATTTTATTAATACAATGTTTTAACAAATGTATAAAGTTAAGTTAAAATAACATGTAGAAGTATAATTTGATAATTATTTTTTTGTTAATGCTGATTCAAAATATGGTTTACATGTATAACTACATTTTTCCTTCTTTGGCTTGTAGAAGAATAACATAACTTTGTAAATAAACTATGGTTACGTAGATATTATTTTTAATTATAAAAAATGAAATAATATAGTATAGTAACAATACAAACATAAAAACCCAGACGGAAATTTTTAAATACAATATTTGTAGATTTGTTTAAGGATGAAGAAACAATGCATGTAAAGCATTAAAAATTTACAGAATGAAAATTGAAAAAGGAAGAAATTTTAAAATAGGCTTCAGATAGGTGAACAACTGGTAAAATAAAAATATAACATGCTTACAAATAAAAATGGTTACCACTAAAGAGATTTCATATACAAGTTGGAGGAGAATAAAAACTAAAAACAAAAACCTTTGGACTATATACAAATTGTTTTTTTAATACATCGGATTGTAGTTTAAAATTTGAAAAGTTAAATAAACAGTATCAGTGTATTGACTCATATTTCCCCATTAAAAAATAAAGTTTAAAAGTTTGAAAAAATTACTTAATTATTATAGAAATAAGATTTAACACCTGTTTTTACTTCATGAGAATATTTGCGATTTTTGGAGACACAACTCGCCCCTCTTCCCGTGCCAGAAACAAACGTGTTTGTTTGGGTTTTATAGGAAGATGTGACGCAGCATACCATATTTCAAGAAAATCAGATGAGAAATGGGGAATAAATTAATTTTTAGTGTACTCAAGAATAACATGGGTCACTCTCAAACAACGTGCTGTGTGTCCCAGAGGCAGTAAATTTAACTTTTGACAGAACCGTTAGTTGTTGACTAAAAATTCGACATACAGTACTAAAATGTTTTGTTTTATGAGCAGGTTTTAATGGCTTAGTTAAAAAGTTTTTTGACTATTGCTTTTTAATCTTTACTTTTACAGACATACAGGTGTTGTCAAATTAAAAGGGACCGTAATCACTGTAAATAATGAAATTTGGATAGGATTTTGACAAATTCGGACTTTCTACATTATTAGGGGTTTTCCTTAAAAATAAAAAACAATAGTAGGGGTTTAGGAGGAATGTGGTGGAGGAGACCTTTTTTGGTCCATCCCAAAACTATATGGTACCGAATTCCCTTACCATAACACCTCAAACATATTAACCTACATCATTTAGTGTAATTTTACAATCAGAATAAATATGTAGTTTCACATCTTCTATAAAACTTCATGTGAAGCTTAATGATGGAAATAATAATTACCTATATCAAATGATGTGGATAAATATATTTGGGGTGGTATGGTAAGGGAACTTGGTCCTATATATAGTTTTGGTACAAACCAATAAAAAATCTCCTTCACCACCTTCGAACGACTTTTTCGACTATTTTTAGAAAACGACTTATTTTTATCCAGAGAGCCTTAAAATGGATATTTCAACTCTGAACTCAAACTTTTAAAATGTTGACAAAAACTATATACCTTCTCCATATACTATGTATACAAGGGGAGAATGTAAAAATAATTCATTCTCACTACTAATACTGAGAGACGGATGGATATAGATGGTGTGCAGATTATGTAAATGTAGTTGCAATATTCTGAATGCTATATAGAATGGTTAGACTCCAATCTAATCAACTGTCACCGTGCCCATTACTGTAAATGACCAGATCGTGGATCACTATACATTCACTACAATCACTTTGTTTCTAAAATATGTTCAGAAAACATTTTTATGATTAACCAGTAAACTATTTGTATTATTATTGTATTTTATGTGAAACAGCCCCAGTTCCATAGATATTTTACTCAGCGACATTTAATTTTTCATAAAATCGCGTTTGACAAGTTTATACGAGTAACGAAAAAGGAGTTCAGTATAGTTTAAACAAAAATTCATAAATATTGTTTAATTCTGTTACCTTTTTGGTTATCATAATTACTACTACAATTAAACTTTTTAAATAATCACTTAAAACATCCCGTGAGAGGGTTCCGATTACATGATAGCAGAAAATTCTAAACTATTAAAAAAATTAGATAAAACTACGAGTATTAGTTGATTTTTAACTGATATCTAAATTAATACTTAAATAACACTTTTATTTCACCTCAGTACGAACAAGGAACAGCTTTACGGATTGACTAAATTCGTAGCCACAATGAAAACCAATCTAGTTTACATTCCCAAGCTAAGAAGATGTTAATGTTTTATTAACAAAAAATAATATGAGTTAGATTAAAGTTTGATAATTGAATATATGCATAATTTATTAGTTTCTTCAATATCGTTGTGAAGAACAAAAGTGTTAAACAAATCTTTAAGTATAATTGTATTTGCTTGTGAAGAAACACCTTGAGACAACTATTTCAGATATGTAATATTATTGGGTTATTATTGGTTCAAGATAATTGTGCTGATCCATAAAAATAAAAAATATCGTAGTATCAATATTATTGTTTCGAATAATTTAACGGTACATACAGCCAATTACAAAGCATAATCGTCAACACATACATTGCTCAGATGAAAATTGATATAATGAACATTGATCAAATGAACAAATGTTCATTTTTTTCAGATGAACATTGGGACTCATTGACTACTGGAACAACAATCTGCGTATAAAAAAAGATAAAAGTAGCGGTCAGTGTTGGAATATTCAACGATGAGGGAAACCCTTTATACAGTAGGTCTCCACAAGGACTCTCAAGAGAGCAGAACGTCCACTCGTGTTTGAGGCTTTTGTTTGATTCCTCAAAGTTGCGCGGCTCTCTAAAACAGTCGCACCACGATAGTTTTAACATTACTAATAGAAGGTTTAAAATGGTTAGCTAAATTTGAAGATTTAAGGGGGGGTAATATACAATTCTGCTACTTTTATGACGTTCAAAAAATCTAATTCTGTAAAAATGTAAATAGTTTTAATTTGAAATACTGAAGAAGATATATATATATAAAACACTCGAAACTAACTTCACTATATGATACTTTACTAACAAGGCAGAAAGTATGTAAGGATACTTAGACTAATAATATGTTATAGTACAGTACCTCTGTTTAAAAAAAACAAAGCTAACGGCTCATTTATTAATATTTGACGAAATTAGTATAACCAATTTTTAGTTTATATGTCAATGTTTAGGTAAAAAAATAGAGATAATATTTTGAACCATTTTTTAATTTGTGATATGTGAGACTCTGCTCCCTCCCCCACCACAGTGGAAACATATGAGCGTTGTTTAAAAGATTATATTAGAATACACTGAACAATAGTTCAGTGTACAATAATAACATTGAAAAATAGTTCATGTAAAATACGTAAAATATTACACACAAGTTCGTGCGATATAAAAATTGTTTTCAGAGTAAAAATTAACTAAACCCAAAAACTGGCATTAAGGCGGTGCGAGCGGCGTCAGGCATAACTGAAATGTAATAGGTTGGTGCTAGTGTCGCTTATTCGTTTGGCATATATGATTGTTGCATGCAAGCTTCCTGAATGACCTGTTTAAGATAACAATTCTGTTTTTTTGTACATTTTTTAACATTTTTAGTAATCCAAAATGGGATATTTTATAAGATTATTGGACCAGAAATGTGGCTCTAAAAGTTATTTTCTGTAGTATACGAGATTAGGTTTATCGTATTTCAAAATGTTACGTAGGCTACGCGAAGAAGGTCTGTTATTCATCCACGTTCCCTAAATTTCAGCTCAAAAACACAAGAAGTTTTCCCAAACTCCTTGCATGAACAATGTCAAATTTCCGAATCAATCACCCTGTAACTCGAAAAGTTTTCACTTGAAAAATTGTGCCAAAGCATATTGTATGATACAATCAATAAATAAAAGTTAAAATTATGTTTTTGTAAGATAGTAGATTTCTTACTCTCACCACCTTAAAAATGTAGCAGCAGTTTCCTTTACAATGTAATGCACATTCAGTTCAGTGTATTAATGTTTAGTAAATTACACTCCTCTCACTTTGTACATTAAATGTTCAATATAGTTGATCACGTTGAGTGATGAGACAGGATACTAGGCTACTACATAACCGACAGCCCATTAACATGGTATCAGTTTCTATAATGGGGTCGTAATGATTTTACCATGGAAGCTTAATTAATACTGGAATTCTCTCCCTCACCGTAGCTCGTGCAATAAATATATCTACGAAATTAAAGCTATTGAAAAGTATTGTCTCTTTAATTAATTTGAATGAATAAATCAAGCAAAGAATTCGAGTCGAATAAGTCATAATCAGAAGTTTTTCTTTACAAAAATACATTACACGATTGAGTCCCAACAAACCTTGCAAAATGTTCATTAAGTTCTCATACAATACATAAATTACAATACATAAATCGTTACATCAAGTAACTAGCGCTAAAACGTTAACAGTACTCGTATTAGTAGCAAATTCCCAACTATCTACACTAAATATTCCTTTTCATACAAGCATACCTAAAATCTACAGAAATTAATAAATTCCACTAGCTAAACAACATATACAGTAGGCCCCCTATCCAATAATAATAATCATAATAAAATGATATATAAAAATACAATAGAGTGTAGACTAATGCTTTCCTAATATGAGCTAATATGTTTTGTTTCCATTCAATCTTGCTGGTAATCTGTGTTTTGTCCACACACATTCATTCATACTTATAATGTCTTTTTTCATTAATTTTCTTTTTACCCCAAAACTATCAGTAGTCAACAGAATAAATATGTAAAATATAAGGAAGATATTATGCAAATAAATAGATGGAATAAATTATTAGTTGTTTAAGTAAAAGAGTGTAAACTGAACCAACAACAATTAAAGATTTAGTTTGAACTTCGAAATAATAGTTTTGAAATTTTTGAACGGCACAATCTAAATTATAACTGAATTGTTTTAAAAATATTTAGATTTAAATCAATGTGTACAGGTGTTTTGGGGTAAATGTTACAAACTTTGTTAACAAAGACATTTTACATACTAGAAGATACATTACTCGACAATTATTTATCTTGTCTTTATGTAAGGGGGATTGGTAGATAAAGTTTACTACAACTATTCCGAAACACCCTGTATATGACTGACTGCTTCACCATTGGAAATAATTCAATATGGTCACTTTATATCATCTTCTGATATAAACTTTAATTATAGATTAAATAAATCATCAATCTAGATCAATTGCTATATTAATATACGAAAATATCTTTAAAATCACATTGATACAAATTGAATAATTATTGCTTTAAAAAATTAGATAAATAAATAATATGTTTAATATGTTTTATATATAATAAATTGGTTGTTATTTTGACATGGATACGTCTTAGCTCTGGGGGGTGTTGGTAATTTGCAAGACCGAAATTTGAAACAGTGTCGTCATTTGATTAGTAACATCATAATCCTGTTATAAGAAAATCTGCTTAGATTAACTGAAAACATTTCCTTTAGACATATTCATGATCTAACATATTTCCCACAGAGAAGTAAATATAAACAATTTTAATGTATTTCTGTACAGATACCAAAAATAATGACCGTTTTAAAACTTAATCATATTATACTTGAATGTGAGTATAATTGTAAGTTTAAACACATCTATGATTTATTAAATACCACTATATTAAATTAAACTCGTCGCCACTGACCCGCGAATATATATAGACTGGCGAGAGGGGGATGAAATGTGATTACATATCGATCCTTTGTAGTTTGCTCTCACGATATTTATTTGAAGAGTTTTCTCTCGGAAACCTGATGCAGTTTAATATACTAACCACAGGAAATGTGTTCATTATATATAAGCTTATTTAAGCTTTGCGCTCGTGTTTGACGCAAACCACAATATACCACAACGGAGTGCCACCCGAGTTTACATTGATTTAAGTAGCAAATGCTTATTCGAATTCAATGTCAAATGTTGTATTTTTGTATTATCTAATAACATTTAACTCCTAAATAAAATGATGAAAAAAAGTCACCTTATTGACTTAGTCTAATTTAATTTTCATCATAGGATAGAAAAAGTTGTAAAGTAAAAATAAAAATATCCAGGATATGGTATATTTTATTGAAGGAAGAAGGAGGAAAATACAGTGTATTTGACAGGACGGCCGTTGATATTTGTAGAGAAACAACAAATACAGTGTACTCTTACCAGAGTTGTTTTGTGTAATGTAAAATGTTTTACGATAAACGGAACCTATATCTTCCATCATTGATAGCAGTTAGATTCAAATGGATACCTTAGTTATAACAATATTAAAATAAAGAAATGAAACAAAATACGTAATGTAAAATTAGTTTTATTATTTACTAGTTTTACAATCCATTATTACGATCTTTTACGATCGTTATCTAAGATATTTAATATTAATTAGAATATTAATTATAGAAATTGAATATTATATTATTTAACTAAGATAGAAAATAACGTAAGTCTGTGTAAACTACGGATTTAGAATTTGTATTAAATTGATATCTGAAAATACACAACACACTTCATCTCAGTTTTGAGTAAAAAAAAACGTTACAAATGCACAGTCTCCAACAGAGAATTGGCATTGTGGATATTGCAGCGATTGTTCCAGGACTATTACAATAACCGTAACACTAGGCAGCAGAGGCCAGTTGCTTCAGACTTAGTCGTTGCTGTGTAGAAATATCTTGCACAGTAAAATTGAGAAAACTCAAGATTTATAATATGACCTGAATTTTTATCGATGATTAGTTACTTCCTGTCTTACGTTAGAATAAAAATAATGAATGGATGTAGAGGAGCAAAAAATGGATTTCTACACCTCGCACCGACCCTCCGACTTTAGTTGCTACTGCAAGGTCGTTTTTTGTTTTATTTTTACTATGGGGAATTGGAGGCTGGAATCTTATACCAAGCCACAGGAATTATCGTGCAGTTGAATGTCAACCGAGGCTTATTTTTCAAGACACAGGAATGAAAGTGAGCACTCCTTTTATTGTTATGCCTCCAGACCCCACCCTACTGGGCTCTTGACTTCTTGAGAATCTGTGGTCTCCAGGTAGGCCCCCGCCCTGCCGGGCTCTTCACATCTATAGAATCTGTGGTCTCGAGGTAGGCCCCCCTACTGGATTCTTCACATCTAGAGAATCCGTTGTCTCCAGCTAAGCCCCCGCCCTGCTAGACTCTTCACTTCTAGAGAATCTGCGGTCTCCAGGTAAGCCCTGACTACTGGGATCTTGAGTTAACTACTTGACCTAACCAACTCAACTTAGAACTGCGCTAACTTTCCCAGTTGAGGTACAAATTTTGTTCACTTGGAGTACAGATATGTAATTGCCCCTGTTTGTCACAAAATTCCTTAATTCATTCCATAATCCCAGTAGGCCCTATAGGTATCTAGACTAACAAAGACGGTTGGGTTTCTACTGGGGCGGTTAACCCCTCTTACACCTTCCTGATAGGATAATTTTGTATTTCCTGTGGGAACCGGTATTTCTCTATTTATGTGCCTAAAACATACCAACAGCTTCTCCTGCTATTCATTTATGACATCTCATGCAACTTCCATATTCCTCCTAATCTCCTTTTCCACTCCAGTTTCAACCTCGTCTTCCCACAACTCCTCTTAAGTACATCCGTTTGTGTATAATCTAGTTTTCCTTATTCCTCTGTTCTCATAACCGTATGACGTCACTTCCGTAGTACTTTTGCGTCCCACTAATTCCTAACACCTACCTAGATCATAGACATATTCATGTCAAAAAATTTATAAATAACCGATACGATATTCTTAAAGACGCTAATTATATTCTGAAATTTATCAACTCATTCGAATAGACTTAATTATCTTGAAATTTATTTAGGATAGTTAAGAGCAAAAATCCTATTGAGATTTTATACTTTTTTCTACATAAATTTCACATAATTTCGCATTTAGGACAATTTTTTTAATAAGTCCTGAATAGTTAGACTGTGTTTGAAGATATGGAAATTCCTAAGGAAGCAGGGCTGATGTGAAGCGTGTATTTTATGTATAGGGGAGAAAGTAGTAGATAAACTTGGAAAGCTGTTCCGCGGCCACTGCCAACTTTGTAAACTAGTTGCCCCAGCAGTTTCCTAGTAGTTGATGTAGCTGCAGCTTTCTAAGTGTAACTAGTACTAGACAGTTCCTCTTAGGGGCGACTTTTCAATAAATAGGATTGACCCTCTACTAAATGTTTAGTGTCTCATACAGAATACTCTACACACTACATGTCGCTACATTGTTGTGTAATTCGTATGAATTACACAACACCATGGGCGCTTCGTTACAGGTATAACAAAATTACGTCTTGACTAGATTTATATAAGAAATATCACCTATGGCCATTCATTTCCTTAACATATGAGATCCTATTTTACTAACGAATTGTAGTATTTTCCTAGTAATTACCCAATTATGGATAAAAATATCACTGTGAATTTACCTAAAAACTTCAATGCGATTAAATGTTGGTTTCAAAATGGCGGTCATTAAAACCCTTTAAATTTAAATAACGTTAATATGGTTATTTGTTTAAAAAATTATTAAGAATAAAATGTTATGTCAAATTCAATTTGCTATTCAATTAAATTAAAATTATGAAAATCGTTCTATAAACAATAAAGATTCAGTGTGTTATGTGTGTACGTGAATCGTTTTTCTGAACAAAGGTTTTCCTAAACCCCATACAAGGATGGGCGTACTGCCAGTATGTTAAAAGAATACTCTCTTAACACACTTAAACACCCGTCATCTACATTAAAGAAACCATTAGAGTCGAGCTATTGCTGGAATTGAGACTGAAAATGAATTCCAAATTTATCAATTTCTCATTGTACTGGGTTGAAAAAAAGACTTTTAATCTCCTTAATGCATACTCTTTTGAAAATATCTTTAAAATGAGGGGGAAAATAATTAATTATATGAGGTGAAGGGAGGGACATTTAGTCTTATTGTTAACATTTACAAACATGTGTAAGTGTTACATAGTTTCATTAGGGGTTTTGGAATGGAATACAAAAAAAATACATTACATATAATTTGATATGACATTTACCCAACGGACAAACGTGTTTGTAGATTGTTTTTTGGGTATATAACATAGACACAAATATTATGTCACATGTTATATCTAAGTATATTTCCTGCATTAATTAAAAAAACCTTTTTGCTGTGAATAGTTCCTTCATAAACACTAAGTGCCATTCCTAAACACACTGAAAACATGTTTCACTGTAGCACATTAAAATTTAACATTTAGTAAAAAATTAAACCCAAGCATGTTCCTAAAAAATTCATTAAATGCAATTAGTTATTGTGATTCCCTTAGTCCTTTTTAGCCCTTTAGTCCTTTTTAGTGTGGGCATCTAAATATGTCTATAAAGCCAGTGTAGCCTATCTTCCCTCCAGAAGATCAAAAGTACTGTGTTAACTTCATATACCATAAACTAAGCAATATACTCTTTTTCTTTTTCGCACGTCCAACAAATATTTAAATCTTGTGTAAAGGTTATAGTTGTTGGTTTTAAAATATAATAATTTTGTAATGATTATAAGCTAGAGTATTATGGTGAAAGGTATCGTTTGCACCTCGAGCCGGAAATGTTTTGCAGACCCACGACCTTTTCAAGTTCTCGAGTCTGCAAAACATCATTTTTGGCCCTAGTTGCGAAATATACTATTTCACTGTGCAACAATTCTCGCACAATTACAGGCGCAATTTTTCTTCCTCGTGTAAACCTAGCAACAACACATCAAAAAATGAAATAATGTTAACAAAACGTAAACAAATTTTAAACATAAACGCTTAATACCTTTTGAGGACTAAAAGATATTCACTTTGAGTCTTACAGATTAGTAAGAAGTGAAAGAGAGATGTCTGTGTGAAGGAAAGAGATAACGAAGTGTTCACCATCTTGACAAAGTGGATGACTGATTTTGACACTTCATTTTGAGTCTCAACCACAGCAAGAGCTCGACTCTAATGGTTTCTTTAATGTAGATGACGGGTGTTTAAGCGTGTTAATCCTTTAAATATACTGGCAGTACGCCCCTCCTTTGTACGTGGTTTAGGATTCTGTGAAAGAAAAAATATTCACGTACACATATAATACTGGTAAAAGTACTAAATCTTCTGTGTTTATTGACAGATTTTCTTAACTTTTATTTCATTCGATAGGGAATTAAATTTGACATAACTTTTTATTCTTAATAATTACTAAACAACCCTTTTTAAGTTATTTTAATTTAAAGTGGGTTTAATAACCGCCATTTTGAAATTAAAATTCTTGTTACATTGATACTTTTCTAAATTGGGCTTTACTATTTAAAGAAACAAGATAATTGCATTGATATTCAAAATAATCGATTGAAATTATCTGAGATGTAAAATATTAAAAAAATACAAAATGGCGGATATCTGGCTAATTATGTATATTTAGACATGCCTCAATACGAACTTTTTTTATTATTGTTTTAAATGATGCGGCAGCGTTTAGATAAGGCAGATCGTTCTACGATAGTGCTCTGATCTCGATAAGGAAATTGGTGTTTGGTGTTAGCTGTGAAAACATGTGACGATAGCTAGTGCTTCAACTAAAATTTGTATCTATTTATCTATAATATTATAAATAAGTGATGGTTTCTGTATGTTTTTTAGTTTCTTGTAGGTTTGTAGGTTTGTTGTGGCAAGTAAACACGAAAAATAGGTAGATCTTAACCTCATGCAACTCATTGACATATCCATTTCCTTAAAATCCCCTCTGGTTACGCCCTATGAACGTCTTTTGTTTAAATGTTTACATTTTCAAATAATGAAAACATAAAATTACGTGAAGCTGTGAACACTAAAATTTGACAGTTCGGGAAGCAGAAGACACAGTCGCTGTAAATGTCCTAGGTTTCAACGTTTACGGTTTATAATTTCACCACTTTTTACAAACAAGGAAGAAGAAATAAAAGTTAAATTTTACAGATAAATCCTGGATCGCCGGATCCAGGATTTCGATCGCTGGATCGAAATTAATATTGCCGTAAGTGGTAGATTTCTCTTCTCCCGAAGTTTTCTCCCGATGTCTGTCTCTATTACGTTATTCCGTATCCTTTCCCAATATAACTTAACAGGTGGTATTTTGTCATGTTGTAGACTCGTGTTTATACATTTTTGAGATCGTGTAATATCGTGTTAAAGCGCGTAGTCCGGGAAGTACTACTTCCTGGACTACGCCCTTTTATACCAAAAATACCCATATTTTTTTTCTTACGCCAAAAATACCCATATTTTGGGAATTGAACAAATATATAAAATATTTTGGCATAATACTTTAATTACCTTTAGATAAAGTTATAAGCCCTTTGTAAAAGTTTCAATCAAATGACTAAACAATGGCCCTAGATTAGCTTTTGAGTGACATGAGCTCGCCATTGTTGGGAGGAACATTCCGTGATAATCGGCGGCAGTCAGCTGTGCAAAGGTCGCTGCACACTGCACACAGAGCAGATCCGCTTCCGGTCCACCTCCACCATCATCAACCAATCACTCTTGTTTAACACCTTATCACGGGGTGTCTTCCTGTTTGGCAATCCAATAATCGTCAACTTACAAATTCTTACTTAAACAATTAGCTTAAATAAATAAGATGTCTTTTATATATAAAATTTGTTTTTCATGTTTCCGTCCATCTCAGCCGTGCTGACCAATAGAAAGGAATCGAAGAATACTGTTAAAAAATACTCTGCTATAAATGTAGAGTGCATAATATTTGATAGAGAAAATAAAACTATTCCATGCTGTTATATTACTGATATTATAAATAGACATTTTCAAGTACCCGGTTGTAATTGAAACAGAAATGGGTTATTTATTCTAACCACAGTTTCAACTTGATAGTCGTACACAGAAAGAATATAGATTGGTTTTAGAACCACAATTTCGTGTAGAATTTAAACTTGTAGGCCTAATTCAAAATATTTTATCAAAAAGTGAATACGAGGATGGATGCAATTTTCTATTCTCTATAAATCACGTTTACCGTTCATTGATAAAATAATTTATGTGATCCACAGTGGGTGCTTTTAACCTCTGAAAAGCCCACTATTCCAGTCTTAGATATTTTATTTCGCAGCCCTGAGATGTGATTAGGTGTGGGTACCCACTTAGTCTCTTTACAAAAAATTACTTTTGAAACACTTAAACAAAAATAATTAAAAAGAGTAAAAAAATTAGAAAAATATAGCCTACTTATGTTTCTATGAGGATATCCTTTAGTGAACGATCTTGTAAATTTACTGTCCGAATTGCGCATTAAATCTATATATATAAAATTGAATGTATGTATGTCTGTCTGTCTGTATGTATGTCCTTTATGCGTTGCCAAACTACTCATTTGATCGCCGTGAAATTTTAGGAAGTTGCTCTGTGTCCGGGAAGGTTTTAGTGAAAAAATATTTTCGAAAACTCCATAAGTTTCCATTTTATGGCGTTTTAAATTTCTAATGCTAACCTTATGGAGAGTAAGTTTGTTTACAAAATGTCTACGATGAAAACATTTTATTTCTTAGCTATAGCTAATTGGTTTACTTTCCATTAGCAATATGCTTTACTATCTAATGCCATCTGAATCATTCTTTAATATAAAACTATGAAGTTTTTGTACTATACAAAATGAACAATTTTATTTGTCACTTTAATAGTTTACAGTTTCGGGTATTATGCATTTATATTTTTTATTTTCCGTCCGATTAAAAGTCACGTGTTTATATGTTGGTGGAATAAAAAAATATTGTAATATTTGTAGAAATTACGTTTATTATAATAAAAAGCAGCTGTTTTATATTCTTATGGTTTCCTTTAATCATCTGAAATGGTTCTGGTAGTTAATAATAATGATTAAACTTGGTTCAGAGCTTCAGAGCCCTCAAAACCAGTATTGTTTGGAATCCCCTCTTTGAATACAACATTTTCTAAATTGTACCCTGGTTGCCACACAGAATAGTGCCAAAACACCTTTTAAAACTTAATTACACATTGTGTTCTTGTGTTTAGCAAACTTTTAACAAAATGAGAAGGACCAGCAATAGTTGCAGAAAATGGATGTGTCCATCCGCCTTGGATCCATTTTAGACACTGTCACTTTTACCTGTTATAAATATAATTTAAATAGTTTGAGAGATATTGAAATAAAAAGTAAAAATGACTAGAAAATTTAATTTATAATTTGTTTAGGTAACAATAGTTATTATTTCCCTGATCACTCAAACTGAAGTGAAAGGCTTGGGCTCTCTTCATTGCTGTATCTGTTAATCATTTCCGTGAAAAATGGAAAGATGTTTTAGTTAAGCGCTATCCTTATCTGGTCATTGTGTTCCTGTTGGATTGAAGGAATTACAAGTTTTATTTATTCCTTTTGTTATGGTTTGTTGTTTGTAATTTGTTTGGTAATATTTTAATTATGTCATATTTTCAAATTGCATTAATAGTTGAACATAATCTAATTTGTTTTAGAAAATGTGATTTGAATATGTGCAAGCTATATGTTGTAAACAGCTGGTAAATTAAATTAAAAGGTTTTTTATTCTCATTCTCGTACTATCCGCCATCTTGGATTTCCGGTGCTCCAAAAGATTTGCATGCATTTTTTACATCAAATTAGAGATAAAGAACAAAAAGCCTGTTGCTGCCCATAGGAAAACAAATCCTACGCAATGACCTCAGAGACATGCTAGGGACTAACTTCCACTTTACTATACGAGCTATACGAGCTCGCGCGTTACATGATGGAGTATCGCCGCGAGCTGGCTAGGTCCCAGATTGATGACGTAACAGCCACACGTCCATCAGCACATCACTATAATAGGCGCATCAGTCAACTACGTAGGCCTACATACGCTTACCTTTAAATAAACTTCAAGCTTCTCTTACATTCACTTATGGCTTGTATAGCCCCTTACACTTTGAGTCTTAAAATACCCTTTTACCCCTTTTAAAGCTTTAGACACTGTTTTTCACTAACTATCAAGTAACTCGCACACATTACATCTAATGGTAATGGTGTTTAATTTAGATTCTTAAAGCACGCCTGAAGTGGAGTATTTAGATCGGAACTGAATTTTTGACATGAATGTCTTTGCTCTGGGGGAGGGGTGGTGATTTTTAAGATGGAAAATTTGTAACAGGTTTCCATAGAAACTACCAGACCTATTTGTATTGAATTTTTAATATGAAAGAATAATAACAGCTGTTTAGATGAACTAAAATCATTCCCATAAAAAATATCCATGATCTATGATCTATTTCCCACAGGGAAGAAAGTACAAACATTTTTTTATAATAGAAAGTACAATTTTTTATCTCAGCTTGGCTTTTAAACTTAACATAACCATTATAAGTAGCTTACTATCTAATAAAAGCAGTTGAAAATGAATATTTCATAATAAATCAGTTTAAAAAAATAATTTCGAAATTAAATTAGAATTTTGAATTTTAATCAAATAAATGTATTAACCTACAACATATTTTAAAATCTATTATCCCTTATGAATATTTTATATTTGGTAGAGATGTTCTTGAAAAATGTAACATTACCATAAATATACGACAAATATCCGTGAAGGAGGCGCGGAAGCGGATATGTCTCGGGTAGCAAGGAGGGAACACTCGTCCCAACGGCAACACTGTCACATCTCATATTTGCTTCAAACTTTATTTATTTTTTATTATTGCTTTTATGTACCTTAATGCATATTTTACATCGTTAAGAACTGTTGTATAGCATTGCGAAAAATCATCCCAAGGCAAGGTATTTAAACATCTAATTTATTTCAAATTTAAAGTTAATTTGGAAATATGTCTACCACATTATATTTAAATAGTTTAGTATGTTGAATCTTCGCTCTATATTTATCGCTTACTGAGAAATAGACTCTGGGAAACGCAGGACATTATCTTGTGTAGCTTCAATACAAATCCTACGGGAAATATAAAAATTGATATCTCATAGATTTTTACAATACCATAATAAATATTTGTACAAAGCTTCATATACAGTAATTAAGTTGCAATTAACTAATCTGAAAAATCTAATTTTTCGTTCCTCATGTCAGATAACCTACTTACTTATTTTATATGTTATTCTCATGGAGAATAAGTTAATTAACATAACTTTCTTACTATTTGAAATATTGTTAAACGTATATACATTCATCTAGTTAAGATCTAAATATATGTAAAATCACTAGTTTTAAAGCTTTCTCATGGCAGAAACCCTTACTTAATATTTTATTACATGTACATTAATGTAGACTTTAAGCATGTGTTACTTATGAGTTCGTCTATCCCATTACGCAATAATGTTTGAGTGGTGTAGGCCTAAGTAACCATGTCAAAAATTCTTGATTAATAAAATGTATGATTTAAAGTAAAATCTGTAATGTCAAAGAATTAAAAATAATTATTGAAAGAAACAGGAATAGCCCCTTAAAAATCAGCCAGAACACTAACAAAATATTTCAACAACACGTATTTATGAAAATCATTCTGAGAAAGTTAGATGTATTGTTCCGGTTTTGTTGTACAACAAATATTAAACTTACCTATTTTAAGGATTGCATTAGAGCAGAGCACAAGAGAAAGAAGAAGCCTTGAGAAGAAACTGTGTTAGTCGCCATGACAACTCGGACTTGGTTACAGACCCGCCTCGCTCTGGCTGTGTCTTGGCGTAATCTCGTTCGTATCACATGATTCACATGGACACTGTCGTGTTACATGCTGTTACATGACTTGGTTACAGACCCGCCTCGCTCTGGCTGTGTCTTGGCGTAATCTCGTTCGTATCACATGATTCACATGGACACTATCGTGTTACATGCTGTTACATGACTTGGTTACAGACCCGCCTCGCTCTGGCTGTGTCTTGGCGTAATCTCGTTCGTATCACATGATTCACATGGACACTATCGTGTTACATGCTGTTACATGACTTGGTTACAGACCCGCCTCGCTCTGGCTGTGTCTTGGCGTAATCTCGTTCGTATCACATGATTCACATGGACACTATCGTGTTACATGCTGTTACATGACTTGGTTACAGACCCGCCTCGCTCTGGCTGTGTCTTGGCGTAATCTCGTTCGTATCACATGATTCACATGGACACTATCGTGTTACATGCTGTTACATGACTTGGTTACAGACCCGCCTCGCTCTGGCTGTGTCTTGGCGTAATCTCGTTCGTATCACATGATTCACATGGACACTGTCGTGTTACATGCTGTTACATGACTTGGTTACAGACCCGCCTCGCTCTGGCTGTGTCTTGGCGTAATCTCGTTCGTATCACATGATTCACATGGACACTATCGTGTTACATGCTGTTACATGACTTGGTTACAGACCCGCCTCGCTCTGGCTGTGTCTTGGCGTAATCTCGTTCGTATCACATGATTCACATGGACACTATCGTGTTACATGCTGTTACATGACTTGGTTACAGACCCGCCTCGCTCTGGCTGTGTCTTGGCGTAATCTCGTTCGTATCACATGATTCACATGGACACTATCGTGTTACATGCTGTTACATGACTTGGTTACAGACCCGCCTCGCTCTGGCTGTGTCTTGGCGTAATCTCGTTCGTATCACATGATTCACATGGACACTATCGTGTTACATGCTGTTACATGACTTGGTTACAGACCCGCCTCGCTCTGGCTGTGTCTTGGCGTAATCTCGTTCGTATCACATGATTCACATGGACACTATCGTGTTACATGCTGTTACATGACTTGGTTACAGACCCGCCTCGCTCTGGCTGTGTCTTGGCGTAATCTCGTTCGTATCACATGATTCACATGGACACTATCGTGTTACATGCTGTTACATGACTTGGTTACAGACCCGCCTCGCTCTGGCTGTGTCTTGGCGTAATCTCGTTCGTATCACATGATTCACATGGACACTATCGTGTTACATGCTGTTACATGACTTGGTTACAGACCCGCCTCGCTCTGGCTGTGTCTTGGCGTAATCTCGTTCGTATCACATGATTCACATGGACACTATCGTGTTACATGCTGTTACATGACTTGGTTACAGACCCGCCTCGCTCTGGCTGTGTCTTGGCGTAATCTCGTTCGTATCACATGATTCACATGGACACTGTCGTGTTACATGCTGTTACATGACTTGGTTACAGACCCGCCTCGCTCTGGCTGTGTCTTGGCGTAATCTCGTTCGTATCACATGATTCACATGGACACTATCGTGTTACATGCTGTTACATGACTTGGTTACAGACCCGCCTCGCTCTGGCTGTGTCTTGGCGTAATCTCGTTCGTATCACATGATTCACATGGACACTATCGTGTTACATGCTGTTACATGACTTGGTTACAGACCCGCCTCGCTCTGGCTGTGTCTTGGCGTAATCTCGTTCGTATCACATGATTCACATGGACACTGTCGTGTTACATGCTGTTACATGACTTGGTTACAGACCCGCCTCGCTCTGGCTGTGTCTTGGCGTAATCTCGTTCGTATCACATGATTCACATGGACACTATCGTGTTACATGCTGTTTCATTCGTATCACATGATTCACATGGACACTATCGTGTTACATGCTGTTTCATACTGCAGTCGTAACGGACGCGTCTCAGACTGATTGGTTCACAAAATAAAAAATAATGCACTTCTCCAAACCCTCAAGCTTGAATTTTGGCTAGGTACAACAAAATTACTCTTGGAGAATATTAGTGACATTTATTCTGACAAATTTATTTATTTTACACTCTGACGTCCACCACGAGTAGAAGTTGTAAATTTAAGCTGCTAACATCAGTTAAAACTGTTGAATGAACCCAACGCCTTGCCAATCATACGTTTCACGAGCCACGAGAATTACCCTGAGATATTTTATAAAAAGAAAAAACTTACAGGCAATTTTTCAGCAACATATTTTGTTGGTCCTTTTAAATACTGATTTTTAATCGGCTGATTTAAAACTCTGGTTTATTTATGGTTGTACCAAATGCTGAGTTAAGGGTCAAAAGATGCAAAATACAAGTGAGCTTAGAGCGAAGTCCTAAAATGCTCAAGACCAAAAATCAAAATCGTTTAAGTCATATTTTTAAGGGATCGCTTAAATGGGGGTGTACCTTAACGTATAAAGAATTTTACTAGCTATACCATTTTTTTAATTTAGTCGAATTCATAGTACTTTTAAATTAATACTACAAAGGTGAGCTGAGAGTTTTTTTTAAATAAAATTAAACGTTTATTTAAAAACGTTTAAATAAACGTTTAGAATTTCAAGTCGTTCAATATTTATTTATAATAAATATCTCACTTTTGAAATTTCAGTCGTACAACCCTTACGAGTTTACTGGTAGTAAACAAATATTTTTTATCTATTTTTTCACATACAACTTTCAACAATGATTCCATGTGTTTCACTCGAATAACTCTAAAAATACTGGAAATTGTGGACATATATTCTTTTATTTGATTTGCTCTTTTATTTATATATGTTTCCCCTCAACTTCCTGTGATCGACATCTCTGTGTTTACTTGTTCATGTGTTATTTTTATTTCAATACATTTTGTTACGAGATGTGTGTATAACCTTTGTATGTATTTATTCAGTGTCTCAAATAAAGTTGACCAAGAGACTCTTTGTTTATTCAATAAACATTTTGTATCTATCAATATCAATATTTTTGGGTTTGGTTTGAGAATTACTGTATACCATTATATTGTGTTTTAACTACGGTATATAAGATTTGTATACTATGATTATACTTTAAGTATACTTACTAGCTTTGCTCACCTGTAATAGTCACAAAATTAACTTACTAATTAATTTACAACTTTCTCCGTAACTACTTTTGCAAAGAGGCTGGTGGTGACACCTGGTGGCAGAGCGTGGCGCTACATCATTATCAAAACGCAATCACACGCTTGGCTCACCCGTATCAATCTCCAGTCATCACAAGATCAACTTACTTCACAACTTCCTCCGTAACTACTTTTGCAAAGAGGCTGGTGGTGACACCTGGTGGCAGAGCGTGGCGTTACATCATTATCCAAACGCAATCACACGCTTGGCTCACCCGTATCAATCTCCAGTCATCACAAGATCAACTTACTTCACAACTTCCTCCGTAACTACTTTTGCAAAGAGGCTGGTGGTGACACCTGGTGGCAGAGCGTGGCGTTACATCATTATCCAAACGCAATCACACGCTTGGCTCACCCGTATCAATCTCCAGTCATCACAAGATCAACTTACTTCACAACTTCCTCCGTAACTACTTTTGCAAAGAGGCTGGTGGTGACACCTGGTGGCAGAGCGTGGCGTTACATCATTATCCAAACGCAATCACACGCTTGGCTCACCCGTATCAATCTCCAGTCATCACAAGATCAACTTACTTTACAACTTCCTCCGTAACTACTTTTGCAAAGAGGCTTGACACCTGGTGGCAGAGCGTGGCGTACATCATTATCCAAACGCAATCACACGCTTGGCTCACCCGTATCAATCTCCAGTCATCACAAGATCAACTTACTTAACTTCTCCGTAACTACTTTTGCAAAGAGGCTGGTGTGACACCTGGTGGCAGAGCGTGGCGACATCATTATCCAAACACAATCACACGCTTGGCTCACCCGTATCAATCTCCAGTCATCACAAGATCAACTACTTACAACTTCTCCGTAACTACTTTTGCAAAATGTGGTGACACCTGGTAAGCGTGGCGTACATCATTATCAAACGCAAACACGCTTGGCTCACCCGTAACATCTCCAGTCAAACAAGATCAACTTACTTCACAACTTATAACTATTTTTTCAAAGATTTACATGGTGGCAGAGTTACATATTACAACGCAATCACACGCTTGGTAATATCAATCTCCAGTATCACAAATCAATTACTTAATTTAATTTTTAAAATTTACATCAGAGCGTCACATCATTAAAAACGCAATCAATTTATTATATCTAATCAAGATCAATTTATTTTAATCTAATTATTATTTTAAAAGGTTTATGTTTATGAGCATTATCTAACAAAAACAATTTTATGTAATACTAATAGATTTATTTTGATTGATTGTTTATTACAGTGCTTATTGTCTCAATATATTTTCTGTAATAAAAATATTTCAAACTCGATGATTTTTTAAAATTTGGAAATCATGTACCAAACAAAACAATTTTATTGATTAAATATACTATATTTCATAGTGGATGCTCTTAATTTTACGGAGTATTTTTGTTTTGTTGTAACGCAAAACAAAAATTCTCCAAAATTAAAATAGGTTTCATGGTTGTGGGAGCTCTCATATTAAGGGAGAAACGTAACAAAAACGTTGTTTATATTTACAGAGGGACAGGCAGACACACGTATAGACAGTCAGAAATTTACGGCCCCTTTTGGATCTTCTGAATTATTTTTTAATAATTATTATTATGATTTTATTAAACCAATAAAATTCGGTGATTATTACAATGGTCCATTTCTTGACCGCTGTAGGTCCACTAACGGCATTAATTGTTCTTACCTGATGGAGAATTGGCTGGTCAAAGTTAGATTGAATTTTCCATAATAGACATTGCCTGCAGGGAAATCAGAGGGCCAAACCAACAAAGCTCCATCGAATAGCTCTCACAAATTATGTAATCATATAGATTTATTTTTAATCTAATAATTGTTTCAATTTTGAGTTGGAATGTTCTCGTTCATGAGTATAATTTTGAAAATTTTCCATGAAAACTATCACACAACATAGTAACTGTATTAACGCAGAATTATTTAGTTTATTTTTAATTTCTTGGTTTTAATAAACCTTAAAGCAGGAATATAAAGTATTTAAACAGTATTTACTGCACTACACTAACACTAACTAAATCTTGGATGAATACGTGGTGATAACTCTATGTGGTCCAAAACTTTAATTAATAGTTCCCATCAATTTACCAAACCCCTTATAATTATTTCTCCTTATATAAATTGTAGCTGCACAAATATTAATATGTTACTAATACTAAAGCGGTTTTATACGTCGCAAAAGTAATTGATATTGCATTAAGGAAGAATAATTCCTTTTACTATTTATCAAAACTTTTTTAACTATTTTACTTCAATTAAAGATATATATAAACTGAATAATAAGCTGGGTGTCTTGCTAGCTTATTAATTAGCGTCTTGGACTTCGGTGCAAGAGGTCACGGGTTCAAATCCCGGGATGCACATTATGGTTTCGACCGCTTTTTCAAAAAGTGTGTACAATCAGTCTCTGACTCTGTCACAAAATGTCTCTCGCGTTGAAGAAACAAAACAACTCTTATCTGTGGATGAGTCCACTATCCTCTGGTAACCACAACATGCGATCCATCGAGCATAATACCATACAACAAATATATTCAGTAGAAAAATGGGCTTTTGCTGATTAACACCTCACTCCTCCTACATACCTGTTCTCGTGACGTCACAATATCAGGTGTCACTGTGTATTTTGACTGTGTCACATACAGTCACTGTATTAGCAACCTGAAAACAAATGAATAGTTTAAAAACCAACAACAATTCTTTGTTTGAACTTCATTGTTGGTGGTGGTAGATTTATGTTATGAAGATTGTTATTACGGACATTTTCCATCACGATTTTAAGTAAAACAAAGTTTTGCGACGTTTCGGGATCTTGAATCTGATTCAGTCCTCAGGTGAGCTAGTACTTTAACATACGGTAATTAGATAGGTACGTAATCCTGACTGAGCCTGTATAAAATCGAAAAAAACGTTTAAAGCAGTCAATAACTTAAAAACAATACCATTCTGGGACTGTGACGACGTCCTGTAATCCAGCTACTTGGAGTTAACGAAGTGTGGATAGTTGTCAGCGATGGTCGGTGGGTGTAGTGTTCTCTTCTGTGGATTAACGTTCGCACTATCGAATACTATGTTAATCTGCAAAGACCGTCCTCATAACTAGACCAATTCGTAATACAGAGGCCGTGGTTCGGATTCCACGTTAAACTGTAGTTCCCTTAGTTGCCATCGGCTGTTGAGCTATTAATTAACAGTCCTGTCTAAGGAACATGTCAGCCGTAGTCAGTGACAAGACTACAAGATCGCGCAATAATTATCTTATACTCAACCTTCATTCATATCTGGCTTAAAATACCTACCTTGTAGTATGGTTGTAATTTCAATAATCTAATCTAATCTAATTTACAAACAATTACGCATACAAGAAACGAAATAAAACAAATACATTTTTGTTTTCAGCTTTATTCTGGCTTAGCCCAGATTATGTATACTAATTTTTATGTATTGTTATGTATACCACATTTTATTGTGGTGACAATAATGCAAAAACAACAAAGATATGCTAATAGAATAAATACTAGCTGACCCACCGAACTTCATAAGGCCTAACAGTAAATACATGTTAGCTGTAAGATTGGTAATGTTCTGAAGTCGAATAGCATTATGGCTTCGTTGTGTAGATATACTGTGTGGATTATTCACAATTTTCTAATCCAACCTAAACCTAAACCAAACCTAACTGTAATACGGCTTTTATAGATAAGATATACAACAGCTGATTACTATAATAGACATAATATGTATAAACATAGTAATTATTTTTTATTTGGCCAACATAAAAACACGTGACGTTTAATCAGACAGAAAATAAACAAATATAAATATATAATCCCCAAAAACCATTAACCATTAACGTGGCGAATAATCCGTTCATTTTGTACAGCACATATTTACTTCGTATTGTGTGACATTTTTTAAAACAAATACTTGAAACATTGAGCAAAAATGTTTGAAAAATAAAAGTAAACCATTGAAAGTCTTTGCATGCATAAATAAACAAGTAAGAGCTTTTCAAAGCCATGACAACAATGACGATTACTCAGCAGTCGTTCTTCCCTTCTCTTCCGGCAGTTCCTCGTTCAGCACTTGGCTATTTGCGAACCTATTCTATTGTTACCCATAATGATACGCTTTTCGAAGAAAACCCGATATTGTTTTTTATTTATTTTAAGATTTATCAAACGTCATAGTACTTAATTTTTTAAGTTAATTTGAATTTAAAGCTAACTTCCACAGTTTTGATTTCTCTTTTAAATGAATGCCCCACGAATTTAAGCTAGTGAAAGTTATTCCCAAATATTTATATTGTGTACTCTTTTGCCTTTGTACATGTCACTTGATTTGAGCTTTCCCTCTTTTATGAAAACAATAATTTTGGATTTGTTCAAATTCACGTTAAAATTCCATGTGTCACAGTATATTTACAAATTCCTTATCATGTGTTGAAGCAATGTAGCCGTCCGGGAGATGGGAATGATATCATCCGCGTAAAGCAACGTATTTATTATAGTTCCTCCGAAATTGCACCCTCCCCCCACCGCTTCTGGCAGATCATTAACAAATAAACTAAAGAAAGTAAGTGAGAGATTACAGCCTTGCCGCCAGTCTACATTTGTCGGATAACTATCGTAATGCCGCCATTACACCACACGCTAGTTTTGGTACCGCTATAATAACTTTCTAACACATTAAGCATACGTGTCGAAACACCGAAATTTGATAAATTGTAGATCAAGACTTTGCGATAAATAGCAGAATTTAAGTCTACAAAAAACAGCAAAGAAAGGCTTCCTTGTTTCTGACGTAACCTTAATTGAATCATGCAAGATTTATTATCAATAGTTGAGTACCCTTTTCTAAAATGTGCTTGTAGTTCTGTCAATATTTCATTTTCATATTTGTAATCTATTATTGAGAATACTGGTAAAACGTTTAGCGGAGCAATTTATAAAAGATAATCCTCTAAAGATTTCAACTAGATTAATATTTTCTTTTTTATACAATGGGAATATAATAGATTCTTTAAAACTGGTCGTACTTGATTCAGTTGTGTAAATATTATTATAAACAGCTAATAAAACCTATAAAAAGTAATCGAGCGTATTTTTAAAACTTTGTAGGATATCCTAATTGTGTGTTCGAGTACTACCAGTTGCAATCAGTAGTCCCTCGGCGTAGTGGTGAAAATAATAGTATGCCTATTTGAACACAACTAATACAGGTAAAAGTACCGACTCTTCAATGTTTGACATATGTTCATACTTCGGTTTCATTGAATAGAGACTTAAAATTGATATGACCTTTTATTTTTAATAACTTTTAAAATAATGAAGCAGTTTAAGCTTTTTTAATTTTAAAAATTTCAATGGCCGCCATTTTCAAATCAATATATTTATCACGTAGATATTTTCGTCTAAATTGGGTTTTAATTTTCAAAATAATTGACTTAAAATTTTAAGATATAAAATATTTTGTAAAGAATGCAACATGGCGGATATCTGGCTGATTGTGTATTTTAGGACTTGCCTCTATTGGAACGTTTTTGATTATTTTGACCCAATAAACCACATCATTAAGTTTGGTGACGGACTTAGCAGACACTCTGTATATTTTATTGCTTGTACTGTACAAAAACTCAAAAAAACAGATTTGTATTTAAGACTATGTTTGCACTATTATATAATTGTCTTTTGTGGGGGGGGGGTAAAACACTGATCATCTTGTAAATCAACGCTGGTTTAGATCACGATGAATATTATATCGATTACTTTAAAATTACAAAACTCCCACTAAAGTGTTCATAACCTTAAAAGTTATGATTCTGAATGATTCAAAATGTTGCATAATTTATATTTTTACAGAAGAGGTACACAATCACTACCGACGGGTTGGGATTTGTGAGATTAGCCGTAGAAAGAAGTGTCAGGTCCTGTAATCTTCTCTCTTGCCACGCTAACATCTATGTTTTGCTTCATACAGTTTATTTTCATGTAACTCTGTCTGAATACGTAACACGAAAGTGAACTTTAAAATATAAACGTCTCGATTAGAGGGTTAAAAATTTTGACAAAATAACCGTATCATAAATGATATATTTTTAATATATAATGCATTATATTCAATTACAACTTATGATGATGTTGGATCTTGTCATTTTATAAAAATACGAGTATAGTAATGATTCCATTCCTGTAATAATACTCCTTTTGTCTGTGGTCAAAGTGACCTGAATCAGATGTTTCGATAGATGAAGGGTTGGCGTCATAGACTTCAGTGCAAGAGGTCATGGGTTCGATCCCCGGGACGTCCACAAAATGTGATAATTTTGGACCGCTTTGGATGCAGTTGGCTTCTACATACCCAAAATAAAAATGTTTGCATTTACTTCCCCGTGGGAAATAGGTTCGATCATTGATATGTTTATAGGGAATGTTTTCGGTTCATCTAAACAGCTGTTCTTATAGCCAAGGTCGCTGTTTTAAATTTTGGTCGCAAATATTGCTAACACCCCCAAAGAGCTAAGACATATCCATGTCAAAAATAAAATAAAATGAAAAAAGATCTCGTCTTGGGTCCCAATCAACCACGCAAAGACCTTGTCGCTTTAGTGTGAGTTAAGTAAGAATAATTGTCCTTAAAATTTTCGTAGGCTCTTACTTTCATTTATTTTTTTTAAGTATGCTTGTTAATTCAGATATTTTCTCAAATCCATACTTAGCCCCCCAGGTACACCTAACCAAGTGTTCGTTAGATGAGGCTGGCGAACCTGCTAACACAATAGAGGTCGTTACGAGCGCTCCCTACCGCTGCTGATTGGAACTATGGATGTCTGACAAGGCTCGCATCTGGAACAAGGAAAAGTCAATGAGCCACGTGGATGTGTGATTACTTTAATATACAGTGATTGGGTGTTCTCATAAGAGATTGTCATATATCGCTGTGGCCAAAGTAAACAAGTTAACGTTCATGTGCAATATATAGGATTATTTTATAATCAACTTCCACTCCAAATTAAAAACACTAACAATCTAAAACATTTCTACAAAAAACAATCACTTGGCTTTTTTCTCAACAAGATGTAAGTTATCTTAAAAATTTCTTAATGTAACTACTAAATGTAATTAATTATACGTTTATTTTTTCTGTATTATTATAATATGTTTATATTATTTAAACAAACAAAAAATCTATCGGATAGTTTTTAGCAGATGCCACAGCAGGCTAATAAATTGTTTTACATGATGCTAGACTGTTAGGTTAAGTGTTATAATGTTTTTCTTAAATTTAATTATTGTTTAGTGTAACTGACCACACAACTTGATAACGTGGCCAGTTTAATTTTCTCATAAGTTCAAGTGTATTTATTGTGTTATTTGGTATGAGAAATAAAATTCATTTATTCATTCATTTATTCAAATAGCATTCTGAACCACGGTCAAGTTGTTTTGTTGCATTTTCCGTGAACAAATAATTAATAAAAAAGTAATAGGAAGCAATAGTTTAGTTAAATAAAAGAGAAAAAATAATGTTGAAATCAAATGAACAATTTTAATACTGCGCTTTGTCAGTGGAGAACTTTTTCCTAAAACCTGTTTTTAGTTCAATTTGCTCGTCAACTTCCTTCCAGTTTTTGTAAATTGGAATCGTAACTTCCAATATTTATGGTATCCCAAAGGTATCCAATACTATAATACGAGCAAGGTTTATATATATTTGCACACGGATCTCGAAAACGGCACTAAGGATTTTCTTTAAATTTTGGAAATAACTAATTTCTGAGTAGAAAATAAGTTCTAGATACGTCTAATGTCCAGGAAAATTCTTGTTTTCTTGTAATATTAAGTTTAAAATCTAAAAATTTAACATTACGCTTATGGAGAATCAAATGTAAACAATACAAATCAAAACAACTGTTTATAACCGTTTGACAGTTGTTGATTGAAGATGGTGGCAAACAATATGTGAATAGAGGTTTTGCATTAATATTTATTTTATGTATGTAATAAATGAAAAATTATCAAATTACTAAACAATTTGGAAAAACTAAAGGGTAAAATAACTGTGCGAAATAAAAGCAGAGAAAATTATTTCCAAAATCTTTTGTGTTTTGAAAGAAAACGTATTCATTCTATTGCTTTAAGCCACTGTAACAAACCAATTAACTGGTGTAAATTAAATTTATCATTTTTGCTTTTCAATCCTCATTCCTTTTCTAGAAAAATCAGTTGATCACAGGATAATAATAACAAACTGTATGGACAGTTAAATTCAGTATTTGATTAGCTAAAACAATTGAGGTTGGCCAAAAACTCTTAAACGACGACGCGAACATGGCCGACGCCGTAGCTTAGTTAGTAGCGCTCAGGTCTCACGTACACAAGGTCGCGTGATCGATCCCCACCTGAGGGCTATATTTTTGTTCATTATTTATGCCATATTAATTAAGGGGTATGAAAATGGTTCTATTTAAACCACATAAATGTTTTCATTGAGCAGTAAATTTGTTTTAATTTTGCTAATTAACTTGTAAAAACATGTCTTATTCTATCCGAGCAAAGCTCGGTCACCAGGTACTTAAATCATTATTAAATTAATCTTCATTTAAGCTCTAAGGTAAACATTAAAATGTGATATATATTACAATTATTGTGTAACTGGTGAGGGCGCCGGCAATACTAAGTGTCGATTATTGTGGTGTGTAGGAGCGGGTGGATTGTTGTAAGGCAATTATTGTGTAAGTGGCGAGGACGCCGGTGATACTAGACGTTGATTATTGTGGTGTGTGCGAGCGGGTAGCTTGTTAATTATTGTTAGTAATTATTGTTTAACCCTCCAAGTGCTATGACTATTTAAATTTTGTTATTTTTATGCAAATCTTCATAAAATACCAAGCATACACAAAAAAAAAACACAAAACATGCCCCCCCCCTTATAACCACTAACCATAAAAGCAAAATAGGTGTCCACTGCAATCCCAATTAAGCCTACAAATGCCGTCAACTTCCACCCAAGCCGGTCACCGTTTATTTAAGGTGGGCCCTCCACGCCACTATACCACACATTTGCAAGCCAAATTGGGATTGCTCATGGTCGGGATTCGAACCCTAGCACTTCCGAATGGCTAGAACGTTACGCTCGTCAGCGTAGCGCGTTAGCCACCACGGCCATCCAGTGCCTAGGAAAAGAAAGCGCTTATTTGGCTATAAAAGCATACTCTAGCGGCAAAGTAACGAACTCAAGCGTCAGAATAGGGAACTACAGAGTAGTTGCATGTATTAGCTCGCAGATGGCAGCACCGTGACAGTAATTTTTGACTTCTATAGCGCTTATATTTTGATTAGTGTAGCGGGTAGCTTGTTAATTATTGTTAGTAATTATTGTTTAAGGGGCGAGTACGCCGGCGATCCTGAGTGTCGATTTGTGGTCACTGTGAGCGGTTGCTTGATTTTTGACAATTATTTTGTAGTGAAACCAGTTTTAAAGCTGCTGAACTGTAATATTTGCGTGATTTACCATTTAATGTGTCGTATCTTTCACAACGTGTTGAAAGTGGAAGATATAAAACAACACCAAAGTGTGATAAATTATCAATTTAAGTTAACTTTTGAAACAGTTATGCATCGTCTAGAGCTTTAAATTTAGATAGATCCAAGGAGGAAATACCTTACAGTTATTATTGTGGAGGTAAAACAGTGGTGCTTCAAAGCCTTAATTACATGATAATCCAAGCAGACATTTTTTAGTTTCACATTGATATGGTTAAAATATTAATTAAAACTTGTAATTAATTCTTTAGATACTTTTACATGCAATACACAAGTGCACTAACTCCAAACACCGACAGTAGAAACTTTAAAATTTTTCCAAAACGATTTCTGTTTAAATTACAAGGATTATAAATGTAAAAACAAAACAGATAGGTGTTTTCTATGGGTCATTAAAACCCATAAATCATTGAAAGTTTTGCTAAATACGTACATTCTCGCTGGACTGAATATACAGTATTTTAATAGAAATTTAAAGTTTGGTCTATTTTAACCAATACATGATATTGCAATGGACGGACTTGACAGAGAAGTCTTGGGGGGTTTGATACTGACAAAACTAAGTTTGGCAACTCCGCTATTAAACTATAATTTGTTGCTGGCGATCTAACACAGTTTCACAGTTACGAGCTGCAAGAAACAGCTGTTAGCTCTTATGACTTTCTTGTCCTTATCTTGACTGAAGTAGATGATTTTATATTAATAGCATGATTTCGTAGTTTGTATGGATCCTGTTTAAACAAAGTTAAGTGGACATACTTTACGCTGCGTGTATTGAACAATTTATGCTCAAAACTATTTACTGGTAATGATTAATTCCTTCCTGAAAACAAAATCCTTTTGTTATTATTTTTAATTTCAGTACCCAACCTAAAGTGTAATTAAGTAATATTTTATTTATCAAAATATTAAAAGAGTGCAATGAGAGAAAATCAATTGTAAATAACCATCGGTGCAAAAAAGTACAATAGGATCTCATATTCACTATTCATTATAGAACACATACTCAAAGAGCAAAATCCAGTGTTTAATTTAACCTCTTCAAACCTGACTGCTGCAACACTACAATATTCATATCGATTTGGGCGTATATTGCGTATATATGTACGCAATTACCCATCCTAGCCTCAGGAGGGCCATCCGCCATCCGCCATAGTGCAAATTAAATACGAGTACACGACGCCTCTAGGTATCAATTTATACCTCAAATTATAAGATCGTTTAACCCCCGATTAAATAAAGTGCTTCTAAAATTGATTGCAATCTATAATAAATTTTATTACTGATTATTATTGGCATTCAAAATTTGTGGGCGATTTCAATAACAGTGTCAGTTTGTAAGAGTGATGTATTATTATTAAATGCTTTAATAAATTTTAATTTCGAAGTATACGTTGAAGATGCACAATGAATAGTATGCGAATGATTTCTTAGTTATTTCTTTAAAAAGGTTTATGTTTTAGCGATTTTTCCACAGGGAAGACGCGGTTAACTAAGGCAATAGCTCACGGCAAGACTTAAACCGAAGACTATGATAATTTCTTGTTTATAGTAGTTGATATGTAGCCCTATATTTTTTTATAAGTTCCAAGACACATATTAGCCTAACTGAAGTGTTAGTTTGGGGGGCTTTCGTACCCCAAAATCGAACGATTGAGGCTATTACGAATAATTTATTAAACAAATAAATCTCTATTAGTACTCTGAATGTTCGTCGGTTAATGGTTTCTGAGATATATAAACTCGTAAACGTAATATACGTTGACTTATAGAGCCCCAACGTTAATCTTAAGGGGAAAGGTAAAAATTGACCTCTCTCTCTCTTTATATTTAAATATAGAACTTTGTTGTTATATAGCTTTATACATATAAGTTCTACTTAGGTGTGCTGAAAAATCTAAAAATATTGTTTCCCGTGGCAGCAAACTTACTTACTCACTCCCCATGTTATTCTTATGTTGAATAAGCAAAGTTATACTGTTTTCTTATTTAACCTATAGTTAATTAGAATTACATTAAATCATTAGAATTAGTTGAGAATTTCCTAAGTGAACAGGTCTGTCTCCATTGGGGGTAATCCATGTAAAAAGACTAGAGGTAAGCGAGAAAATTAAAACAGTACACAATGTGCACAGAAGGCGCCTATTAAAGGCTATACAATATGCCAAACATAAAACTATTTCATTTAGTTTTATTTTATTTTAAACTTATCTTGTATTCTCATTATGTTTTTCACAGAGTAGTGTCGCTTTATTTCAACTTCGTTGCTTGAAATAGTTATGACAGTAAATGCTTCTAATATTACCAACTCATTTTGGTGGGTATCTATATTTTAAACGTGAGTAAAAGATGGGCTTAGCGAATCTATTGGACTTAATGTTAATATAGGCTGATAAGATTTACCAGATCAGTGTTCCAGGATTGTAAATTAATAATCATATGCAAAGTGGCGGCCATTTTAATTTTGTAATGTACAAAGGGTTAAAAATGGCCGCCATTTTAAAGTTTGAAATTGGTCCAAGTTGAATTTTGTTTCTACAGTAGTTCTATTTTATGTAAACATGCTTACTGAGTTTTATAAAGGCGGATAGTAAAACTTTATAAATTTATATGTGGTAAATAAAGCTTATTTGAAAAATCATTATTCTTGATTTTGTCTTTATTTTCTTTCACCCATACAACTTATTCCCAGTTTGGCACTTTAAATATGGGACACTCTGTATGTAGCTTTCTTTGTTTGTGGCAAAGACCAGCTGATTGATTTGCCTGAATCATTAATTAATTATATTAGATTAGATTATTGAAATGGCGATCAAGGTAGGTATTTTAAGCCAGGTATGAATAAGGATTGAGTGTAAGATGATTGTGGCGCGATCTTGTTGTCTTGTTACTGACTAAGGCTGACATTTTCCTTAGACAGGACTCTTAATTAATAGCCCAACAGCCGATGACAACTAAGGGACCCACAGTTTAACGTGGAATCCGAACCACGGCCTCTGAATTACGAATTGGTCTAATTATGAGGATGGCCTTTGTGGATTAACGTAGTATTCAATGGTGCGGACGTTAATTAACACAATAGAACACTACACCCACTGATCATCACTAACAACTATCCACAAATTCGTGACCTACAAGTAGCTGGATTACAGGATGACGCCACCATCCTAGTCAAAAACTTGCCCAATACGCGATCGCAGATGGGTCCAGTGTTGAACAATCACAAAATATTAGGTTTTATCTCATCTATGTTGGCAATTTGCAAGACGCAAAAGGTGCAACAGAACTGACGTTATTGATCACGTGACCGGATATGTTTTGTCTATGGTAGTCATGTGTTTTGATAGCAAATTCGTGAAATAGGTTCTAAAATGTTACGTTGTAATCCAAACAATGATTTATATAAACATTTCTTATTTAAAATTTGTATTTTTAAAATTTTGTAAACTTCAAGCGATTATTAAGAAACTAGTCTGTTCGTCTAATTGAATTTCGTTAAATGAACGTGTGAAACAGTTCCGTAAACGTTACGAGAGGAGAAAACCCGTCAAGAATATGCTGAATTTCTCATGGATAGGGCCACGATGTTTTCATTTGGTACTAGGCTACTTTTCTGAGATGGAAATGATTTTCATTTATTCCTTTCTCTCAGGTGGATCAATAATTATGTAATAGTATTTATAATTATTATTTTCCCTTTTATTGCTGAGCTAGGTCATAAGAAGCAGTCTCCATTAGACAAATCCATCGTCCAAGCTATTTCCCATAGTGAAGTCGTATCTTTAATCTGGCGCCCTCATGTAAACATTAGTGGGGGCCATTGTATTACAAAAAATGTTTGCTAAACTTTTGTGCTACTAAAGACCGCCAGATGTAGTCATATCTAAAATATATAGTAATATTTTGCTGATGATCGAGCTGTCAAAGCAACAGGTGTAAAGCAGCATGTTCTGCAACCAATAAATTATTTAGCCAGCTAAGTCTGCACGGCATTTCCGGGATATAAGATATCCTACTGAGAGTGGTGACCGATCCGACTGAAGGACATGGTTATAACATATAGGAGGTGCTTGCGATACCAACTTACGCACAAAAAAACAAAACGATGATGAGATGTAACAGCATGAGGTAGGGCGAGGGTTGGCAGAACTGATGAATAATGCACGGTTCATGGGCACTGCTATTAGCGGTCCAAAGTATCTTTTCAAAGACCGGACTGAAGTTTCACAACCACACAATAGCCTCTATTTGAATATCCAAGGTCATTCTGTAAAGTTTCGTGTTCTCAGCTTTAAAATCTTCATTTTCAGTTTTTCAACAGTGAAAATTAAAATTTCAGACTCTAACGTAAAATATTTTACGTTTGGAATAAAATAAACAATGGAACTATTTTCAAAAAGTATTTATTCATTGCTAGCAATACGCCCGTACTTTGTACGTGTTGTAGGATTCTGTGTTAAGGGAAAAGATACTTATTAACATGGCAAAATTAATTATAGTAGATCAGTAAAAATATGTATAATTATTAAAATTGGTTATACGTAAAATAAACAGTATTTAATACTTTTTTACGTAGCATAATGCTTTTATTTTACTATATTTAGTACAGACAAACCTTTATATTGGTTTCGCTTTTGCACTTCGTAAATTTACAGATTTTTTATGAAAATAAATATATTGATTGATTTATTATATAAAAGTAAATAGTTTTATTGTACCATTCTAATTATTTAAGTTTTATCCCAAGTTAATCACCTGCAAATTTGAAATAAGTAATGAAATATATGCATTTCTTGCAGACGAAGTAATGAAGGAAAAGTTAAATTAAACTAACTGACAATGTTGCGTTTCATTATGGGGGCTTTTGGGTTATTAACGTTTTAAATTTTCAGACAGCCACCATTTTGAAAATGGTGATTGAAAAACAAAATTTCTTTAATTGGATCTTGATAAAGCTAAACACCAACTTTAATTTTAATTTAAAAAGCCGTTCTTGAATTAAAATTTAGTATGTGAAAAAATAATATTGGCTATGTGGATAAATGTTGAATTTTTTAATTTATAAATGTGATATCATTCCAGCTTATCTAAATTAGGTTGCTTGTCCAAGAGTAATACCTTTGACTATACATTATACTATACATTAATGTATAATCAAAGGTAATACCTGGAAATGTAGCAAAGAGTTCAGGGAAATCTTGTACATAAATAAAATAACAGTTTTGTCTGCACATCGCTTGGAATTATGATATTTCTGGTTATTTTTACGTTTTATTGCCCAGCAAAGCCGATATCTCGATTTCTGTCTGTCTGTAACGCTAAATAAGGTTTTTGAAACGCATCTCCATGAAAACGAGCAGCCACAGTAATGAAACTTATATTCATTATTTTATACCTTTTGGGTAAGGTCTTTGTTAACTTGTAACTGACCCACGCGATATCTATAATATTATAAAGAAGAGGTGGTTTCTGTATGTTTGTGGGTTTGTTGTGGCAAGTAAATGCGAAAAATACTGAACCGACCGGTTAGAAGTTTTACAGAAAAGTAGATCTTTAACTCATGCAACACATAGGCATATTAGTTCCCTTAAAATCCCCTCGGGCTACGCCCCATGAACGTTCTAAATTTCAATGTTTACATTTTCAAAGAATTAAAACATAAAATTACTTGAATGTCAACAGCTGTGAACACACTGACATTTGACAGTTCGGGAAGAAGAAGAAGAAAAAGCTGCCGTCACCGTCCTAGGTTTCAATGTTTACATTTTCTAATGACAACACCCATTTGCACTAAATTTTGACAGTTCGGGAAGAAGAAGAAATAAAGTTGATTTTTCAGATAAACTGCCGGATCGAAATTAGTGAATTATTCGAAATAGTGGAATGGTAGATTTTAAGTTTTTTCCGATAACTGTCTCTATTATATTAACCCTTATTATCCTCTCCCAATATTTGACAGATGTTACTTTGTCATGTTGTAGACACTCGTGTTTTGTCATTTTGTAAACAATGAAGAATTAATTAACAATAACTTAAATGTATCAGTAGAGCCTACAACACCTCTCAGCCTTTTTAACCCGTGCGAAGAACGGGTACTTTGGCTAGTATAACAATAAAATAACGAACTCTGAAGAACCCAGGTTTGAGCAATATTAGACATTGTTTATACTGTACTGTAGTATTAAAACGTTGTCTTAACTTATAACGAACTCTAATAATGACTCAGATTTTATAATTTGAAAGGTTTTTTCGTGAGTGGACATAAAAATATAATATTGTCACATGTCAGGATACCATTTATTAAAATTATCTATGCAGAAAATGAATTTAAAGCTCTTGGAATATTGGAGCCAGGAAAACTCATGATATGCCTGCAGAATCCAGCGGCAATATGCGTGCTGCACTCAGGTTTGCGTCATGAATTACAAGGCGTAGTAATATTATTTTTAGTTCAAACTGGTAGTGTCCAAACTTGAACGGTTGAAAAGTAATATTTTAGGTTTCACGTGAACATTTCTGTTTATATTCCTTAGAAATACTTAGAAATATAGAGATAATAGTGTAACAAAAGTCTTGTTTAAAATTTGGGGTTTATTTAGATTTTACTCCTGAAATGTCTGTCAGGGCAATAGTAAAAATCAAAAATATCTAAACAATAATTTGAACTATTTTAAAATTTTACACTACACACCTAAATTCTATTTAGAAGAAAAAACCACTTTAAGCTCAGCTTGGGTGAAACAATCCTGCAATGAAAAACAGAGATTACTATTAGAGAGTTACCATTACTATTCTCTGAGTGGTCAGATCAAGCTTTTATAAATTAAAAATAAATATGTTTAAGGAAAATTTCCCATAGGGAAGCTTCAAATTAAGAAGCTATTACCATATGTCTCATGACAAGAACTAAGCTCAGGACCATTTTACATTATGTTTTGAGGTGCCCGGAGACCAAAAACAATAGTCCTATATATAATGATGATTAGGAAAAAAGTTAATTCAAATCAATATTATACTTGGGAATATGGAAAACTTTCATAAAAATGGTCCGATCGAGACCAAAATTGGTAGATATGTGTATTCCTACATTTACTTAAACGAGTTTGTAATCCAAATATATGGGTCGCACTGGTAGTTTGGAGGGGTTTTGTACCCCTGTTTTTCTTTTTCCATATGTAATTTTTTTAAATTTAAATTTTAGCTTCCACCATTAGAATTTAAAGTTTTGCACAATATCCAATGGTAAACAAGACATTAAAATGTCTAAACAAAGTACGTTGTATTTTGAGGCTCCATGTAAATCTTAAAGAGGACAAGGAAAATTTATTATTTCACTTATTAACCTATATTTTTGGATGGTACTTGGTATTTATCTTCATAAATTTATGCATAAAATTGTAGTTTATCATGGCAACTAAACTGCAAACTCTTTCCCCATGTTAATCATATAGAGAATAGGCAATCTCCTTTTTTTATGGACACATGTTGATGAAACTTGGTATATATGGTTAAAGTAAAGATTGTTTATTGAAAAATGGCTATTTTCAGTGTTCCTAACAGCAGCAAACCAATGATGGTTCAGTATTGCTGGTTTAGTATTGCTGGTTTTGACAAGGATATGTCTTAGCTCTGGGAGGGTGTTGGCGATTTTTTAAGATGGAAAACATGTAACAGGTTTCCATAGAAACTAGCAGAGCAATTAATTGTATTGAATTTTTAATATAAAAGAATAAGAACAGCTGTTTAGATAAACTGAAACCATTCCCTTTAGACATATTCATGATCTAACCTATTTCCCACAGGGAAGTAAATACAAACATTTTTTAGTATGCTGTTTACCATGGTGGGAATTAGTATGCACTAACTCCCTCGTTAATTTTATGGAGACTAAACAAAATCTCTTATTTATCGACAGACATTGATCAAACTTGTCATATATTGTTATATCGTTGTATGATTGATTAGTAAATCTGCTGAGTACGCAGGTCTGCTACGATGGGGGTAGTTTCACTTTTGTTTGACAGGTTACTACAGTACTACAGTTAACGATTTTGTTTTGCTATTACAGGGTATAGATTTCAGATATTATAAATTTGAAACTACTATAATCTTCCAAACTTCTATCATCTTTTCAATACTTCAATGCAAACCCTTCACATTTTTGACTCATCCATCCATCTTAATACATAGAGCGAAAGAGGAGAGATATTGACGTACAATTAAAACTATTACTTTTTTTACAAAAGTTAGTTGTAACTCGGAGTTTGAAAGTGATAGGTTTGTGGGAAGAAGTTTAAGTAAGTTTGTGCCAAAGTAAAAGCTTGGCTCAGGTCGAAGAGTTACAGCATCTGACAGATGGCTCTGTATCCGTCTAACTTATATCCCAACACCAGGTTTTGTTGAACGTGTTGTGAATAAATTGAGTAAAAACAATATCTTGAGTGAATTTGTGAACAAAAGAAAGCTAATACTGTAGTTGGCAAGGTGATAATCTTGTGTCTCAGATGGGTTTACATTCTAAGAACGCTTGTCTTCTAGTTCTTAAGCTAGTCACTTGTTTCAGTCTATTCTCAGTTATCCTCTTATACCATGGTATAACTACAATCCAAAATACCATTCTTTTAGCTCAAGAAAAAAACCGAAATGATACTAGGCATTTTAAAAGGTAATTAGGTAGTACAATCAAATCAGTAAATACACGCCATCCTACTAACAGAAACAGTGGAAAGGAACTACCACAGATCTCTACTACTAAGACTCTTAATTCTAATACAAGAGCTGGAGAGATCAATGTCAGAAATAGTACATGACTGCTGAGGATCAGAAAGGTGTAATCAAAGGTACATGTTTTATTTGTTTAAGAAAGGGTCATTCAGTTAAGCAATGTACATCTAAGAAATGTTTTGTGTATTGTAAACAAAAGAGCAATCATCATAGAAGTTTATTTACGAAACAGTTCCCTTCTCTTAAATTGTACACAAACCATGAGTAATCCTGAAACAGTTGTTCCTAATAATGATTTATCTATTCAAAATACACCCACAACAACAGGTTTCACTTCAAACTCTGATTGATCAACCGACAATAATCCTGAGGTTACTCTAGTTTCGACAACTGAGAAGGTTGTACTACAAACTGCTATGAATACTCTTTACAACACTAAAACTTAACAAAAAATTAAATGTGGGGTTCTCCTTGATATCGGTAGCCAAAAGTCGTATATATCTCAAGAGATGGCCTCAAAGTTAGGGTTAACAGAGGTAGATTGAAAATCTCAGATAAAAAAAATCTTTATTTCCTAACTTACAAACAGCAGATGGTGAATTAGCTTCAATTAAAATAGATCTATTGGTTGGTAATGATTACTACTTCGACATTGTGTCATATGATAAAATTGAAGTTTATTCGAGGTTGTATCTAATTTCCACGAAACTAGGGTGGATTGTTACTGGCAAGGACAGCTTAAATCATGACCAAAACTAACTATTTGCATGACTTGTCATTTTTAACTACAGTGAAGTCAAACAACTTATTCATGGAGTCACAATTTTTATAATCACTGATAGTAGTATTTGTAAAGAAGACAGCATAAAAAATTTGTGAAACTTTGGAAACAATCGGTATTCACCAAGATCCACATGTGAATGACAATGACATTGCCATGGAAGGATTACCCTTCAAATCTACCATCAAACTACACTCTTTCTCTTGGCCGTTTAAAATTTTGGACTTAAAGACTTTAAAGTAAACCTAAACTGCTTTCTGAATATGGTTCAATCATTCAGAATAAACTTTAAGCTGGTATTGTTGAACGGGTGAGTGACAATACGAGCAGTGTGGATAGTGTCATTCATTACATTCCTCATCATCCTGAAATAAATGATTCTAAAACCTCAACCAAACTTAGGATCATTTACGATACATCCACCAAAACAAAACAAGGGAACCAAAATAAGAACACCTCATATCGGAGAACGTGGGAAAAATAGTAGAACTTAATTCAAGTTGAGATTGAAAAATAAGAAGTGCTACAGTTTTACTCAGTTCAAAGAAGAAACTTGTATGTCCCTTGAATCTATTGTTCCCCCTGGAAGAAAGAAATTAATACATTTTTATGAACAAGTTGAGCCGCTGGGCTCAACTCTACTTGCTCTACTTGCTTGCTACTGGGCTCAATAATCTATTTTCACTAAGGCCGGAGTGTGGCGAAAGCCATAGATTTTCTATTTATTTTTATATGTACTTTTATATTCAAAACAACTTAACCACTTTTGTTGATGATAGATCAGGTGGCAATTAATTTGAAATGTTTACTTTTATGATGTTTACTTTTGAAATAAACTTGACTAAAACGAACTGAACTATTATTCATTAAGAATTAAATCAACTAAACTAATACGCTTCCACAAACTAACTTAAGAATACATATAACCAACTAAATTTCATTCTTATTTCTTAACCGTTTTCTATGAAACTTTGTATGCAGTACAAAATAGCGGATTCACACCACCCAACAAAAGTTACTCAAAAAGGTTTGGTATCACCTGGAATTCGTCAAAAAAATTTTAAAAATTATTTTAACTATTTTTCTCTCTCGTTGCACATTTAAGAAATAGATTATTTTTTAAATAATGATCATATTTGTATTTGTATGTGGTACTTGTATTTTTTTAAATTCGATTTTAGGGAGAAAGTATGTGTTAGTACACTGATACTTTTAATTATAATAAGCCAAATGTATAGTTAATTGTAAAATTAAATTAAAACTGGAACATTGAGTCCATGTGACTAAATGACAAATTCTAATAAGGAAGAAAATGATGTTTTAAAGTGAAATTTTCAGTAGATTGACTGGCAGGAAAAAGGTTATCACCATGTGCATACAAAGTTCTAGGAAACAAACATTTAATATGAGTTTAAATCTTATTTTCACTTAGGTTTTTCACAATGGGGACATTACAAGTTACAGTAATTAGTAATAAAATTCTTTATCTAGAACATATAACTATTTTAAGATACAGAGTATATTTTACATATCGATACTGTGTTATGTCCACTACCTTCCAGTCAGTGGCGGCTCGCCTATAAGGACTCTCGGACGCCGCCCCCCCAAAGATTCGAAATAGGAAAAAATAATTAAATACTTATTTAGTTATAACTATAGATCCAACTAACCAAAATGTTTTAACAGTCGTATACAACGAAATTATAGCGGGAAACATACAAAAATAGCGCGAAAAGTTCGTATTTGTAGTCGTGGGGCGTTCGCCAGAACGTCCAAATCCATTACAATGCATTTATATGAAGAGAGGTAGTGGTGGGGGTGGCTGGTGCTATGACGCGTCTAAGCCTATCTCTTATGGAAGTCTTGGGACGCCGTCCGCGCATGCTCAGAGTAACATTTGTGGCAAGTTGACAGTTGATTGCCGCGCGCCGGTTGTCTGTTTGTTTTTGTGTGATACAGAGGTAATGTTTGTGTTGATCTAACTAAGTAGTGTAGTTTTAGTACACGGTTATCAGTAAATTAACTGTATACCAGAAAACAATACTTCTACATTAACAAAGCTCGCGAATTCTAGAAGTGTTTGTTGTCTAGAGGAGGCAATCATTGTTTGCAAAACGAACAACGGTAGTGTATTGCAGGTACATCCGCGTGAAAAATGAAGGCGCTAAAATGTTAAGTTAGGTATTTACGTATTTATTTACAAAATATTGCAACAAATAGGGGTTTTTTCAATATAATTTATCCATGCAATTCAGAGTCCAAATTAAGTCGATCCATAAGACCAAGAGTATAGTATTTATTAATCAAGGTTTATGAGGAAAACTAGATATTTTAGTTTAAAACGAAACACATGCATCACAAATTTAATACCTAGATTAATACCTAATGATGATACCTAGATTGCGTTAAAAAGTCACTAAAATACACCATATTTTCAAAAATTTGCCTCAGAGAGAACATCCGGACCCCCCTCTCCTGGGGGGTAATCCATAACCCCCAGACCCCCGGTGTGCGCCCCCCTAGCATTTCACTCACGAGCCGCCACTGCTTCCAGTACATCTCAAAAACATTTTTGAGAAAAAATTGATCACCTGAAGTTGCTTACCATAAAGCTACTTCAGATACGCATCAATGTATATTTAAGTTTTTTTAATATTCTTATAACTGTAAACATATTTTTAATAACTGTTTGACAGACGAAAATAAAGAGAAAATAAAATTTTATTTGATTACTAGCTTCGCTCGATGGGGGGCTCCCCCCAGACCTCCATGGTTGATGTTGGCAGTCCTAAGTAATTAGAATACAGTAAATCCCAGTGCAGGGAATGTGCGTGTGAAATTTCATACCATTATAAACTAAAATAGCGTAACACAGTGGCAAAATGAGAAATAAGAAGTAACATTTAAAAAATGTAAACTCGCATTGTCACTCGCTTAACCTTAAAAAAAATCGTAAACAAAATAAAAAACCCAATTGAGGTACAACAAAATTGATGATCTATATACTAAATCGATGACAGTCTATTTTTCATTTAAAATTTTATAAAACTAAATCATAAAAAGGAATGGCATTAAAATTAAATGTGCAAAATTGCAGAAAGCTTCTGGGGAATAATTGTTTCAGTTAGGAAAGAAATAAAATACTGGAATTACTTTACACAGTATAAATCATCCAGTTTAATTCATCAAAGTAAATGAGAGTATTTGGCTACATTATGTGTATAATTTACATATGCTTAAAAATAAATTGATGATGTTACAATCGGGATAAAAACATACAAAGCAGGAAATTACACCTACCATATTTACAAATCAAACCAGTTGAAATTATAATAAAAATACTGAATAAAATGAAAATATCACAAAATCTGAGTACAAAAAAATTGAATTAAAAAATTAAAAGTACATGCAGACTTACACAAAATCTAAGGAACTATTACTCTTAAAATAATGAGAAAAGATTATCTTCACAGATCAAAAACATTTCAATGTTCATGGATTGATGTTCAAACCAATTCAATGTTCATGGACTGATATGCTCAGTGGCTGAGTCGTCCGGCTCAAGCGTAGTAACAGCTGTGTTGGCATCCAGCAGTAGAGGGGTAGATGTCAGGCTGTGCAACTGAGTCGTGTACACCCCCACCACCTGTCAGGCAAACATACATCTGTCAATATTGACTATTTATACTGATGTTGTCAGGGCTGAGTCATCTAGCCGAAGCATAGTAACAGCTGTGTTGGCATCCAGCAGGAGAGGGGTGGATGTCATATCGCACGAGAAGTTCATATGGCAGCACGGAGACTCAGCTGAGTGCGCCAGAACTTCGAGGACAGCCATGATAGTTTGCACTCGTATTACACACAACAATTTTCCTACAATAAAAAAGTCATTTAGGTTATGTTTCATTTTCCTGTTGGGATAGATGTAAACATAACTTTTAGGTTTCCGGTAACCTCAGTTTCATTGCGTAAAACCGGAAGTTAAGTGTTGTAGGAACGTCTACTGTCTATCTGCTGACTGAGCGCTTAACGCATGCTATTGTTTAGTTTCATATAGATTTAGAGTGTTTCACGCATGTGATTGGCCGGTTCCTTATCCGCCCTTGGGTGGATATGAGATCATATCCACCTTAGTGCAGATAAGTACTGCTTATACGTTCTGCCAACAGTGCGAAATGTGCCTGTTTTCGTGCAGTTGTAGGAAAAAATCATTATGCAACTCTTCTTTTAATAATCTGTATGTTTTAAAAAAATCATAAAGCACGCCTCATGCCTGATAATTGACCTTTGCAAAAGTGACCACCAGTTGTCTGAATTTGTCTTCAAATTCTGACTATACAAGAGGTCTATTCAAAAAGTATCAAACCTTACTTTTTATCTAATAATTTAACAACCGTATTGAGCTGCACCACGGCACGCACGTAAATTGAGGAAACTGTAAACTCAGTTGTCCAGTTCGTAGTCAAGTGAATGATATAATTACGAAAATGAAAAAGTAGTATAAAGGTTGGTAAGAGTGGCATGGGATCAGAAGGAAGTAAGTAACAGAGTTATGGGGTTTGTAGATAACAAAGCTATATAAAGAAAGCCACGTGACCGGTCACATACCCTGATTTGGCGTCAGTTTATTGTTGGTAGCCATACGTAAGACTATATACATAGTGTTCATGTTTTTATGCTAAGAAAATTGACAAAAAAGACATTCAAAACAGCATTCAATTTTTCCAAAATTAAATTAAATACTGCATCACATTGGGGTGATACCCAGCTCAAATTATTTTTAAGGTTCAGCAAGCCTTTGGAGAAAATGTCACAGGTACAACACAGATAAAAGATGTTACAGCTAATTAAAACATGGCCATACTTATGTGGACAGTTAATCTTGTTCTGGAACCATGAATAAGTTGAAACAATGAATTTATCGATTAAATTCAAGTTTTAGTGATGAAGGATCTATGTATTACTGTTTGTGACTAGCTACAGATGTTGTAATCAGTACTGCTTCAGTTCATTTAATGTTAACGAAAGATTTGGCAGATTTGCAGCAAAATTCGTCCCAAAGAACTTGACTGATAAATAAAAGAAATTGCGGCTAGAAGTTGCTCTAGACATGCCGAAATGAATTCGGGATGAACAAACGTTCTCAAAATAGTTATAACTTAGACAGTCTTTTCAGTGGAAAAAAAACTCAAAAATAAAAAAAGCTAGAAAACACCACGTTCAAAGTCATGCTGCCTGCAATGGAGTAGTTTATCATTACTTAAAGAGTACTAAAGTACTTAGACATTCTACACTGCATGTGTGATGCAGTGTGTCACAAGCGTCCTAATTTGTGGGCTACAAACTGTCTAGACAATGCTCCAGCACATTTTTCCCATCTTGTTGAAGGCTTCTTGGCAAAATCTGGCATTCCTGTCCTACACCAGGCCCCCTACTCACCAGACATGGTGCCGTGTGACTGTTCTGCCTGTTCCCTACCTTAAAGATACAACTCAGCGCATGTGCATCAAAGTGCTGTAAATGGTTAACATTTCATTGCTAAAGTGTGACATCAAGCGAGAAACAAAAACATCATCAAAGCACAGAATAACTGCCATGTAAACGAAGTGTATCAAATATTTTGGCAGAACACATAAAATTCGGTAATCAGATCAACGTTCCCAGTATGAGTCTGAGCTCACCCTAAACCTGGGTTGTTGATGTCGTTCAAGAATGATATTTCCTGCCCTGCGCCACTAGTGTCTTAACCGCAGGGCAGAAATTCCCGCCCCTAGCACTCAAACGTGTTAAAGGCATCCATTTCAGAGCAGAAATAAGATAATGAAAAATGTGACTGCTCATCTAATCCATTTAGGAGGAAGGGTTCCAGGTTTATTTCAAAAAGTCACAGTGGTTAGACTAAATGTGTGAAGTCCCAAAGGGACTATTTTGAAGGTGATCACATGTTAAATCAAACTCATCAATTTTGGTTCGATACTTTTTGAACAGAACTCATACTTCAAAAATTATGTTATTTTTGTTCAGATTTTAAAAAATCACGTCCAAAATTTAACTTTGGTCTTTCTTTTGGTCTGTTGTACTGCACTGAGATGTGATTTCTTTATACTCCAGATAAATATAACTATTTAAATTCAAAATCAAAATACGGTGGAAAAAGGCTAATTGTGAATTCTATAATTGAAATCCGTTGTGATTCAAAACTTCCTGCAGACCACTGCAATAAAATTGAGTAGATCAAAACATTTTAACAAAGTTTCTGGGATATTTTATCTTTTAAAATTTGATTCTAAAAATCTGCACTTGGTAGAAATTACTTTAAATGATATTATTAAGAGTGTAGATTTTTCCAACCAACCAGTGTTGAATAGCTGGGTTTGCATTTAATTAGAAAGTGCAAAATGGCAACAATACTAATGAATAAGAAATTATTGAGTACGGTATTAGGATATTCAAATTTTAAAAATTTATTGTAACATTCATCCCTTTCTCTTCACTTGTAGTGGTTCAGTGATATGATTTTGTCATCCTGCAGTTTTTTAAGAACTTACCTTGGAACAAAAAGTAACATGGTTTTGCCTAGACTTCCTTTCGATAAATATTCTAAATTCTTATTTACAGCTGATAAAAAAAATAATAGGCTACAATAATTACAAATGGTAACAAAAATTTCCCAAGAGGTTCACTTTTATTTCAGTATACCAGATTCAAAATACCTACAACTTCATACATTCATTTCTTTTTTTTTCAAAACTGATTCAAATTACAATAGTGAGCATATGATGAAAAAGAAAGAGCAGAAATTTGGTTGTACATAACAATTATTTTTTGCACATCTTTAAAGCATAGACGCAATAGTTGTAGGAAAATTATAACTACATTTCATAACATAGTAACAACATAATAGCATAGACCAATTGAAGCAGTCGTAGAATTTTCATGGTATTGTTAGCAATGAAGACGGGTTTTTTGTACCGCCACTTGACTGGTGTGAGAGTTAAGTCCTTGGACTGTCTGTCACGTTGTACCATTGCTACAAAAATACCATCTACTTTTTACCGTTAAATAAATAATAATAAAATTGTAAAATTTATGGTAATACATCTATATTGACCCAGTGGAGGTACAAGAAACCATGCTCAGTCCTGAAGACGCACCTCCACTATGCCAAATGTCACAGAGCAGCATCCTTTGATCTGAACCGATCTGTCGGTTTGGAATCAGCAGCATTAGACATCGGCACAAACCGGCTATATGTCCATACTTGTCACTCAAGTCTATGCTATCTGGCCGATCTATGCTCTTTGACATGGCGGGGATGCAACTTTACAATGTCAATATACTTGTCTACGTATACTTTGTTTAGTCTGAAAAAATGGAGACAGATTTCTGAATTCGCAAACTATTCAAGTGTAAATTAGATGCAATATAAAAGTTGTTTTTGAAATGTGGTAATGAAATGGTTTTAAAAATTTATAATTGTTTCTAGGCTACATTTCAGTTAAATTTTATCCGTGTCCAGCGTCCAGCCTTTAACAAATTTCTTCAAACTGATTCAAAGGCCAATTCTGAGAGTACAACTAGTATGTTTGTCGTTTTAAGCCGACACTCAGATTCTCTCTCCTTACAATTTACACACAACAATTTAATGACTAAACTATATCAAGATCAAATTTATGTTAACATATGATAGTAACATATGTTAGTATGATACTAGTTCTAGTAACAGTAAGAATACTAATGTAATACTGGAACTGGTGTTTTTAATGGCAACTGGTTATTAGCAAAGCCTACAACACTATTTCTTGGTAATTATTGTCTTACATCACACTATTATTTATTTAGAAGTATACTTTTGGTCACATTATGAATTTCCTAACTTTTAAACTTTAAACATTATTAATGTCTAAGTTCTTACTGCCCATCCAGATACTGTCAATCTAAGGGCGTTTATAGATTATGTACATAATGATAAATGGAAAAATGCAAAAATAAAAGAACAAATAAATTGAAAAAATGTTCTACAGCTCAATTTTGCCTGTTTGCGTTTTAGCCCATTCTTATACACACCACTGGCAGACGCTGCAATAAAAGTGTATGAACCAGAACTTCAGGATAAATATTTCTAAAAGAAACATAGATCATAACCACCAAATTATTATGGGTCACCATGGTTGCTAGATAACATATTACCATAAGTATTATAATTGTATTTGTTTTTGTACAAGTATTTGTCATTTTCTAGTGTTTAGGTAGGCCTAGCAGTTCAATGCAATTTCATCCAGGAACAATGTTGATCCTTGTAACTACATCTACATTACAGTTTGATCAACAGAACTAGCTAAGTTTTCCATTCGACTCGTGTTTTTTAAGTTGAGTATTTAGATATTAAAGAGCCATGGTAATAGTTGGTGGAATTAATCTGAATGAGAGTTTGGAAAGTGTTTGGAAAAGTTAGGTGAACTACCTTGCTGTTAGTATACACATAATAAATTTGGCAATGTTTTGTTGAAACTCTATCCATAGCGAATTGTGGGTTACATTACTCCTAATAAAAAATAATTCTTTGGATTCTTGTGATCAATCCACAGCTAAAAATATATCATAGTTCAAAAAGTAGGGACAAATATAGGCAATGGAAAGTGAACAATCTAAATCTTCTGTATCATCTTAAATTCATTCAACAATTCAAAGTAGAGAAACTTAATAAATAATCATCGGGCATAATTTATTATTACTCTATGTGTAAGTATAAAAAAGGTATGAGTATATAAGTAGTAGTAAGGTAACTATTATAAGAGAAACGGATATGGATTTCACTTGGAATACATGTTCAGTAAACATGACTTATGTATCACAAAAACATGTTTTAGCGAATTTCCCATAGGGAAGAAGCTATTACCGTAGGTCTCATGGTAAGACTTAAGCCCGGGACCATGTTATTTTTTCGTCTTTAGGTGCCCAGAGTCCAAAAACAATAGTCGTTAAAATTTATATATATATATGCGTCTGTGAACACGATAACAATGGGAACGGGTAGTTTGGGGGGGTTTAGTACCCCAAAATGGAGTTTTTTGCGTTTTTCACATGTAATTTTTAAAAATTTATAATTTTATATTTCACCATTGGAATCAGCTTAAAAAACTACACAATTAAGTTCCTTAAAGTTTTTCTCTATCTCCAACGGTTACCGAGATATTAAAAAAATCTAAACACAGTACATTGTATTGTGGGGCTCCAATGTTGGAGGATAGGGAAAAATTAATATTTCCCATATTAATCAATATTTTTGGATAAAACTTGATATTTAGCTTCATGTGGTTGAGATCTATCCATTTATGCTTAAAAATCATAGTTTATGTGTTTATCATGGCAGCAAACCTGCATACTCTTTTCCCATATTAATCATATAGGGAATAGGCAAACTCCTTTATTTATGGACAGATGTTGATGAAAGTTGGTATAAATGTTAAGATAAAAATTATTCATGGTAGAAATGACTTCTTTTAGTGTTCCTCACAGCAGCTAACCTGCACACTCTTTCCTATGTTAATCTTATGGAGAATAGGCAAATAATTCTCATGTTTATGGACATAATATTATAAAACTTGTCATATATTAAATTATTGATTTGGAAATTCGCTGAGTACGCAGGTCTGCTGCGACGGGGGTATTTGTTTTTGCAGACAAATTTTGGTTGAATCTTCATTAATAGTCAGGTACATTCTTAAAGACAAAAATCCTTGTAGTGAAGCACTTCCTTGAGGTTTACCATTTTGAAAATTTCAAAAACAGGACAGTATTTGTTTGGTAAACACCTTTAAAAAGGTTTCAAATGATAGTTTGCAGTTATCTTTTTCCATGGTAAATTTATTCCCTCGACCTATATTTTCGTTTCCTGTTAAATTCTCCAATAATTTGTGTGAATGTAAGGAGCTTCTACCCCAACAATATGTCTTTGAGCTTAATTTGCTTTATGTTTCATTATGCAGAACAAATAAGAAACTATTTTAATAAATACGAGTAATACATGGCAAACGTCACAATGCGAGGAGAGGAGAACTGGAATATTGGGGTGGGCTTTCTACCTTTTACTATTTTCACAAATAAAATCCTCAAATCATCAATAGTTAAACAACTTTATACATTTACAATAACATAAAAAACTATAAATTAAAAGAGAACTTCAAATTTGATAATTAACGTAGTACATCATTTCAGCAGGTCTAGAACAATATGTTGCAACTAAGATTATTGCACAACTTTGTTTAAAAATGTATTTTATTAGCCTAATAAAATATTTCTTCAAAGAAAACATAAAAAGGCGCTTGAAAGCTGAAGCGTAACGTGCTGGACCAGTAATTCAATGGCTGCTAAATTGAAACCAGAGGTTGGTGACTTCTGTGAAGTCATGAGCGGTAAACCTCTGGCTAGCCTATATGACTCACGCCGTTACGGTACCTCACTGTCTTTAATTCACCTCACAGGTCCATGCCTATAGTGATGGCGTGGTGGGCCAATTGATGTTTCAATTAAAAAGTAATGAAATTGAGAGAGAAAATACCGAGAATCTTGCTGATTCATGAAACGACCATTCTTCACTTACACCGTTTAACCCTCCGAGTGGCGATCAACACGATAGCAGTGATTTGGTGGCACACGATTTGTCGATGGTAGTGAAAAGTGATTATTAGCGTCTATTTATCGCCATGATATTTGGTGATGCTTAGTCAACGATTACTGTCACGGTGTTACCATCTGCGAGCTAATGCATGAACTAATGTCTCGTGAAGTTTACAGGCGTGCCACTAAAGTGTGCCATTGGTGTGGTGATCTAAATCATTGTACCGACAAGTCAATCGTTCAATCAAATTCCGACCGTGAGTGATCCCAATTTGGCTTGCAAATGTGTGCTTCAGTGGTGGGATGGCCCACCTTAAAATAAACAATAACAGGCTTGGATGGAAATCAACATTTGTAGGCTTTATTGGGATTGCAGTACAACTGTTTTGCCTTTTTTACGACTGTATGGTTAAAGGGGGCATGTTTTGTGTTTTTTTTTATTTATTCTTACTTAGTATTTTAAGAAGAGTCATAAAGTCAAAGTAAAAAAAAATTATAAATTAAGTTTAAAAGCTCTGCTACTCCTGAGGAGTTGCAGTATAACAGTCTGAGGACAGTGAGACACCTTCATACACATCACAGCAACATTCAGTGTAACAATCAGCGGAGGTAACTTTTTACTGGTAAGGAGAGAACAAATATTCTTTGGTTTGTTTCTATCTAGCTGCTGGCACATTTTTGCTTGGATTTAAAATGTTTTCAAAGAGAGGAGGGATCACTTTTTAAGGGATAAGCATGAAAAAGCAAGAGGAGAAGGGAACTGTTATGAGACACAAGAGTGTATATTGGGCAGGGCTAGAGATAAAACCAACAAGATAGGTGAAATACTAAAGAAATTAAGGTGACTGGTTTGAATCGTATACAAACATTACATTAGGTAAAACACACTAACCACAAAGATAATAAACAAGGTAAATAATAAATTATTTGAAAATAACAATTAAGTATCTTTAATAGGTTTGTTATAACAAAACAAAAATAATTATCTTCTTGCCAAGTATTATTTTGCACATACTATCTTCACAAAAGATAGTTTGTTGAGATATCAAGTTAAAGATCAACACTAATGTCAAAATCTACTGTCTATCTACAAAGAGGTAAGGAAGGTTAAGTAACAGACTTGACCTGAACTGTTCCCCCTGCTGTTGTTACGAGATCATTGGAGGAGAGAGAGACGCACTGTGGACCGGACAAGGTGTCTTCTGCCATCTCCGCCAACAGCTGATAATTGCACAACTAAAACATATTACAAGTAAAAAAAGTCATTTAGTTCATCATGTTTTAGATACAATGTTAATAGCTTTAAGTTTAATCTGAACTGATTGAGATAATATTTTACTAAGGACCCAAATATAGTAATTATGTCTGGCAGAGATCTATAAATATATTTACCAAATGCGATAAAA